>JACEEZ010008841.1:77500-102500 GCA_016584305.1 Chionoecetes opilio | reverse complement strand
TAATAATAATAACCCAGCGAGCAGGAGAGGAAGGGGTGATGGAGAGCAACAGGTAAGACTATAATGGAAATAAGAGTATCAGGAAAGATAAGAATGGAAGTGTTATTGAAGGGGCGTAATGGAAGGATAATGGCAGTGAAAGGCAGGGATATGGAGACATGATTCATCTGTTTCGCTAGCTAAGGACTCGTGTCTCGTAATGAGCCTACATCGGTCTGATACACACAGCCCTAACCTAAAGTAGGCGTTTAAAGATGTACGCAGCTGTTAATTACTACTCAATTTATGTCTTTACGAAGAAGTTATGGAGAGATTTGTCATTTTGCTTCCTTGTAAAGCCCCGTCCACACTACCACTCACCACCGTCGGTGCTTCCCGTCGGTGCTTGCCGACGGGAAGCGCCGTTGACAGGGTTGTGTCCACACGAACGGTTTTGTTCGGCGGTCAGCGCGCTTCCTGATTTCAAAGTGAGAGTCATGTTTTCTGCATATCGTGTACTCTCACTCGAGATTATGAAATAACCACAGGAGGTTTAGAAAAACTGACCCAACTATCATCTTCATGATACATTTCTGCATATCATAAGCAAGAAAAATATACGAAAACCTTTTTGTGTATTCTAAAAAATATAGCAAAAAGAAATAGTGTATAAACATTTTTCTCACTTTTTTGTCTTCAACTCGCTGCAATTTCCCGACCATTTTTCCCATTTAATTGTTGATCACATACTCGTAATCAGCTGACTTTCTTGGTTCTGATGGTATACGGTACATAGCAATGCAAAAATATCTAGATAGTGAAAACTGCCGATAACTTGAAGCATGTGTTCGGCGCTGACCCGTGAGTGACGGGCATGCCCGCCCAATATTAAACCTGCTGAATGTTGGCGGGCAGCGCCGACGGTTACATGTTGCTCGTCGGCATCGTGTACACACTGCCACTTTTGAGTGACGAACACTGTTCGACGGCAAGCGCCGACGGTGGTGAGTGGTAGTGTGGACGGGGCTTAAGACAGAGTAAAGGCAGAATAATGTTCCATCGTGGGAGTGAAATCACCAGAATCTGTACATTGTAACGAAACTTGACTGTCTCACACCCAAGATTTATGATTCAGTGAAATGCAGGCACAGTATCACACCCTTGGACCAATTGAATAAGGCCACAAAGACCATTGCAATATAAGCGAAATTATGTGCAAATATTGTAAGCGGCCAATGATGTATAGCTACATAGGAACGTAGGTAGATAGAAATTTGACTCCCCAATGGTCAGGGCTTAGCTACACATCTTGAATTAACTAAGATGACTTAGATATATTCATAGCGAAGTTTATATCCAATAGATTAAGCACTAAGGTTGAGATAGACAGGTGAGGACAAAGCAGACGTACAGGTGGAAGGCGAAACAAAGCTGACACTTTAAAGTTGGCGGCCAGCAGACATTGCTTCATCTTCCGCCCTGTAGATGTCCTTCCTCTGTCAACAACATCAACTTGAAGTGGTCTTGGTCGTGACGTGACATCCATCGAGTGGTAGGAACAGTGTTACGTTTCCACCCACCGATAATTTCTACGTGGTCAACTCATCGCCCGGAACGTGACCACCTGTGATCTGTCCACCCTGCTGGCCGCCGCTGCCGTCCACCCGTCACGACGCCCCACAGTCATCCGCCTAACCTGTGCCTTCCTGAGGAAGACTAATCAACTGTCGCGACTGTGATTAATTCACAGGTGTGCACCAGGACGAATATCGTCGATTTCGACATCACTGCCCTTCAACAACAACAGTGGTACGTATATGCATTGTCTTTCACATTGCCGTCACCCATTTCCTGAAGGCGCGGCGTAACAGTGTACAGGCCATAGTAGTCATCGTAACTTTGACGTGAGTGACGCGAGTGGAGGGTCTGGGAAGGCTGGCTGGATCAGAACACTCGGACGGCGAGTGTATCAATTTTTTGCGTGGGTGAGTGGGGGGGGGGGCTGCTCTTTCCTCAGAACCCCCTGCTAGTTAACTAACCAACCGGTTATAATGGACGATAACTGCGCGGTCGCTACCGCCGTTACCACTTACGTTTTCTATATTATTTTTTTGTTCAGTTAATGCAGTATTAGTCCACATCCGCGTAACCTTTTAAACCTATATACATAATTAAGCTATTATTTCCTTGCCAAGTTTTAGTGCTTTTTCTGATGGAGATAGCTACATTGGGTAAAGTTTCGGTAGTGGCTTTCACCGATTTCAAGACCAAAACTTAGTTTTTACTGAATTGTTTTGATGAGTAATGAATTATCGGATCACCTGAAGATCCGTCACCCCAGAGTTCGGCAGGGTGACGGTTCTTCAGGTTGGATATCCTGGGGTGAGAGTTCTTCAGGTGGGGTCAAGACCTGACCTGACTTCACCTTCCAAGTGGTCTTGGTCTTGGATACACGCACTGTACCAAGGATATTGTATATGTACTATCCTTGCACTGTACTGTACAGAACGCAACCGCACAGAACTGTAAACCACTCAGTCAATTTTGTGGACGTGAATACTGGTGTGCAGTGTGCACACACAAACGATTGAATCACATTGGAACAAACACAAGAGTTACATCAAGACCATGCATGGCTGCAAACGAAGCTTTTAAAATTTTTACCTTCAGGAATTCATGTGGCATGATCGTTTTTCAGGTAATCCTCTTCAAATTATATGCCAACAAATTGCTGTTCAATGCCCTGTGTAATATGTATCATGTAATGTATTTTGGAATACTGAAAAAAGTATAATGAATTTTATATTTTGGAACTATATATTACTCTTAATTCTTTCTTTAAACTTTCACAATGCATAATAGAAAGGAATATATTTGTTATTCTAATTTTATAAATTACATTCACTGTGGGCTGGGGTGACGGTTCTTCAGGTGGGATATCCTGGGGTGACGGTTCTTCAGGTGGACATTCTGGGGTGACGGATCTTCAGGTGATCCGAATTATCATTGGAAACGGTGACCCTAGGATTTGGTGATGGGAAAAAAAGAAGAAAAAAAATTGTGTTTCCGGAAAAAAAAGATATCTCCATCTGAAAAAGCACTAATTTTAGGCAAGGAAAAACTAGTAATCAGTGTCTCTGAAAAGGACCGCGCAGTCCTCGTCCATTTTTACCAACTAACCTAACCTGGGCATTGATTACGTAACCTAACCCCCCTCCCTTGTGTTATTTTTCATCAACTTTGTGTTTATTATTCATACATCAACCAGGCATTAACAACTGTGACGTCGTGTGTACCCTACCAGGAGAAATCAACATGTGACATGGCTACCGACGCCGCGGACAAAAACATGCCGATTGTTGCCTCTCGCTATGGCTGCTGTGTGTGTGGCAAGAGAAACCGTACACACCCTGGAGTGAGGCTACACTTGTTCCCCCAAGATGCCAGAAGGTATGTAAGTGTCTTGTACCGTGACGTCATCCTAGACTCAGGCTGACCCAAACACGGTATGTTTCCCTTCATTGCCCACAAACTACTTGTGGGCGAACTAACTGGTCTTGCTTACAAATATTACTATAAATATCATATTGAAATGAGTCCAATACTAATGCTGCAATAACTTGTACACTGAGACACATGGAGGTGGATCTGAGATAAAGAATTAACAATATTTTCATGATTTTTGTTGTTTTTCTTGTAGTATTTATGTCCATGCCATATTGCCATATGCTAAAGTAGATATAGGAGTATAGATAAGCATCATTTCAGACAATTGCAATGGCTCCAGGCCCTGAAGTTGACTTATGTGAAGAACACCCAGTCTGTCTGTGAAGATCACTTTGAAGCAAAGTACATCAGCAGCTCGGGACGTTTAGTGAATACTGCAGTTCCGATTCCTATAGGTAAGGGAACGTCAAGTACTATATATTACACATTACTGTCACTTTACTACTGTACTTTCACCGGAAATGACCAAGGATTGTGTTGTATCTGTCAGTGTTCAATTTTAAATATTGTAAACGAGGCCAGCTGAAACTGGTCGATGATATGATTATTGAAACTTTCCATAAGTATGTGTTTAGCTCTAATTACGTGCCAATGTTTACTGCAGATGGAGGTGGTGAGGAGGCATCACAAGGATACCTGGGTAAATATTTATATTCCCAACAGATTGTAAATATAGATAGGTACATTCATAAAGTTATTTTATCTTATATATATTACTATATGTTAGGCTTTCAATGCAGCTAACATTTGCATGTAGTCACTAGTACCTACAATTCAGTGTTATACAGTATATGGTTTTTATTGTAAACACATAGTTGCTTAAATATTTACAGTAAACCCTCACTTTAACAAACCAATTGGGGGAAAGAGGTGACGTTTAATCGAAAATCCGTGAGAGTTTGATCATAGATAATGTGTTTGGCAATTTACCTCATGTCAATTTCATGTCATTTCCTTTATTGTTTGCAGGAGAGGAGATGGAAGGAATATATATTAAAGAAGAGATCAAGGAAGAAGAGTCTCCAGTGTGCTTTGACCCACTAACCCTGGAAGATGGTGTGGACAAGGAGATCAAGGTGGAAGTAGGCGAGGAAATAGTGTCAAAGGACTACATCCCATCTGACTTTCCAATCACTGATGGGGAGAGCACAAACAGCTCAGAGGCAACAAGCTTGAGCGAAGGTGGCAATGCTTCCAGAGCTGGTCGGCGCAATGTGGCAAGGAGAGGCAAGCCGAAGAAGGGCACAGCACTTGCAGGTATTTTGGAAGTTATGTTTATATAAGAAACATGCCACAAAGGTTCACTCTTGGTCTTTGTGTTTGCATTTCAAAGTGTCTTGCTTTGATCAATGTTGAATTAAGGTTAGAACCCAGGGGATTTTTTGTTTAAAAACACGTTTTAGCATCATTCTCATAGCCACCTCACACACACTCACACACTGCAAAAGAGGCTTGATATTTTAGAGGGACACAAGAATTAAGAAAGTGAAAATGCTTGAATAATACAAAGAGGTATAGTTCTCATAGAAGTTTAGATGTGTGAAATGGACAAGAAGAAGAGGCGATAGCGGCAAAAAGTGGACATCAAATTAAGGAAAAACATGATAAACATAGATACGGAGACAGGATCACATGAGTAAAGGTCAGGCTCTGTATGCTACAACTAGGTAAATACATATTGAAAATTACCCAAACAGTAGCTATTAGAGCAATTTTCAATGTATATAATAGCTATTTGTAGCCTACAGGGCCTGAGCCATACTCATGGTCGTGTTTCCGTATCTCTGCCTATCAAGTTCTTCACTGTGTAATAACTACTTTTCTGGCAGATGTGAGACCACAAAGGGAGAGTCTACAGAGAACATCGCAGGTACCCAAGCGGTACAGCAACACTGAGGCTGCTGAGTCTGATGGCCTGGCAGACTCTGATGACCCAGACTTTCACCTCAGTGACTCGGATGATGACCCAGACTTTAATCCAGTTGACAAGGTGAGTGGACTGCTTCAAAAGGGAGTTCATTGGAGGCAGACTGTTGATACATTAAGTTGTTAGTATGCCCATGTGCATAGCTCTCTAAATAATGTAGGTAAGTTGATGAAAATTCTACATGACATACCTCATGACATGCTCTTTTCAGTCCTGGAAATTATCCCCCATGGCAAATTCATCAAAACGAATTACTTATACTATCGCATACAAGCTAGAAGTTGTACGATACGCCAAAGAACATGGGAACAGAGCAGCAGATAGACACTTCGGATCACCGCCTACCGAGAAAATGATTCGGCAGTGGAGGAAACAAGAAGAAGAACTGAGTAAAGTTGGTAATAGGACGAAGCACAACTTACGTCAAATACCAGCAAAATGGCCACAGTTAGAAAAGGACTTGCATAAATGGATAATGGAACACAGAAACTTGGGTATTGCAGTGAATGGGAAAATGATAATCTCGGAAGCAAGAAAACTCGCAGCGAACATGGGAGTAGAAGACTTCAAAGGGACTGGATCTTGGTGTTTTCGCTTCATGAAGCGAAACGGGTTAAGTTTACGAACAAGAACTAAAATATCTCAAAAAATGCCCAAGGAATATGAGCAGTAAATAATGTCTTTCCATCAATTTATCATTAATGCTAGAAAGCAGAGCTTGTTCGAACTTAACCAGATTGGGAATATGGATGAAGAACCTCTAACATTCGATGTGGTCTCTAATAAAAGTGTAGGCATGAAAGGTACGAAAACAGTGACTATTAAAACCACTGGTCATGATAAAACTCACTTTTTCACTGCAGTTTTAGGTTGTTGCGCCGCTGGCACCAAACTGCCGCCACTGTTGATGTTCAAGAGGAAAATATTGCCCAAGGAGAAACTGCCAGACGGAATTCATGTTACTGTGCAGCACAAAGGTTGAATGGATGAAGCCGGGGTTAAAGTGTGGATGGAAAAAGTGTGGTTCAAGCGGCCGGGTGGCCTGCTACGGAATTTTTTAAAAATTAAAACAACTGAAGTTTAAATTAAAATAACTGAAAAAACTTATGCACTTAAAATGCACCAAAAATTTGGCCCTCAAAAATCTTTGGCACTATTTTTTTGGCACTCGAAAATTTTTGGCACTCAACATTTTTTGGCACTCAAAATGTGCCAATCTGCAGACGAGAGTTTAGAGCTTTTCCATGAATCCAGCAGTGATGAGTTCTTGGGATTTGAGGATGAATATAATTCCCTTGATTGTTTGATATTTATTACGTACATGTTTGTTTACTTTTTAGTTAATTTATATGGAAATATAACCACTTTTAGACCATGAAAGATGTGTAGTATATTTCCTTACCATTTACAATTCTTTGTATACCACAAGTCTTTAAGTGAACTTTGACAAAAATAATGGCTGATGAGTAGTGCTGAATGAAGATAATGAATAGTGAGTGTGTTCTTGTGTGAAAAGGACTATATCGGGCAACAGTTTGGTGGTCTGTTTTTTTTTTGTTCTTCTTTTAATTTTCTTTCCTAAATCAGGGTGCGTCTTATTAGCTGTAAAATACGGTAGTTGAATAGTTTTACTAAGCGCTAATATAGGTGAAATTTTCATGAAAGTAATGGAAATAATTGATATGCGAAAATAGCGATGCGAAAATATAAACATGCGGCGTCCTTATCTTGGGCGACTAGGGTTATGGTAGAATGCCCTCTATATGAACATACTCCCTTATACCATAAAACTAGTGTTAGAGTAGAATACCCTATAAATAGACTTATGCCAATCATGTTATAAGCATTATTTGTGGTATTTGCCAATGTTTATTTCATTATAACTACCAAGTGGCCATGAGTCGTGACCAAGTGAACCATTTTCCTGTGATCCAGTAACATCATTGGCCTATTTATTTATTTGTTTTTATTTGTGAAATAACATTAGTTACATTTTGGTCAGTTTTTAAATATTGCAACAGCTTTTCTCATTGCTGCAGCTGCCTCCTGAGCTGTTTTACCGCTGGAGGGAGTACCGTGGTGATGCCCTTGTACCAGTTAACCCTGACGTCAGTGAGGACGAAGGCCTGGACGAGGACGAGGACGTCACTGATCCAGACTTTGTGCCAGAGGCTCTCCATGATCCAGAGACTCCAGGTCCAAGTGATACACCCCCTGTTGCTAAGAGGCATTGTGTCAGGCTTCCACTCCAGGTGGCGGACGCACTATCGTCTGAGGAAGAGGAGGGAATCAGCAGGCAACGAGGGTCCAAGGGGAATAGGACAAAGTCCGAGAAGGCATCTGCCAAACCAACAACTTGGAAGAAATGGGACATCACCTATCAAGCCCTGCCAACCTGTCAGCACCCTGCTCCTCTCAACATCAAGGCTCCACAAGACTACTTCTTCACCTTTTTCAGCACCCAAATGATAAAGCACATCACCTACCAAACCAACCTATATGCCAGCCAAAAGGATGTGAACACCACCTTCTCCACCAACGATAATGAGATCGTCAATTTTGTGTCTCTGCTATTGTACATGGGGGTCATCAAAGCTCCTTCACTAGATGATTACTGGTCCATGAAACTCAGGATCCCTCAAGTGGCTGAAGTGATGTCGTCGAAGAGATTTCGACTTCTGAGACGTACATTGCACTTCAACAACAATTCCCAACTACCTGGCACCCTTGATCGGTTTTACAAGATCCGACCCCTCTTCAGCTTCATCAACGAAGCCTTCCGCAATGTGCCACAAAATTCAAAGCAGTCCATCGACGAGGTGATGGTTGGATACAATGGGAAGACTGCAGGGAACCTCAGACAGTACTTCGGGAACAAGTCTGATAAGTCGGGATTCAAGCTCTTCTCCAGAGTCTCTGAGGATGGGTTCATCCATGATATGGTGTTGTACCAAGGCAAGACAACCCTACAGAGCCACGACGTCCTCCTGAGTCCGGCACAAGAACCTGTGGGAGTCACCAGCCAGATCGTCTCTGTCTTAGCCAGCACTATGACCTCGACCTCAACCACTGCCAAGGAGGATGTTCCCTGCCCCAATGGAGTGAAGAGCTGCTTCATGGGGATCGATAAATGCAACATGTTGGTCCACCTTTACAGAACCCCTATGAAATCTAAACGATGGTATATGAGGCTCTTTGCCTACGTCGTGGACATCTGCGTCACCAATGCTTGGGTGCTGTACCGCAGGGACTGCAAGGCACTCAACCAAAACGGGATGTCACTGAAGGACTTCCGAGTCGAAGTATTTTATTCTGCCAGCTGTAAGAAACCATCATTACATCAGACTTTAAGACATTTAATGACATCCCCAGACACTGACCACGCTGTGGACCTCTCCCACTTCATTCGGGGACACCGCGTCCGCAGCCACATACCCGATGCATCAGTGCGGTTTGACAAGACCCTCTTCCATGCCCCCCTTTACGGGGCACGGCAGACCTGCAAGTTTTGCAGCAAAAAGGGGAACATCATTCGCTCCAACTTCTTCTGCAAGGAGTGCAGGGTGCACCTCTGCCTCAATTGTGAGAGGAACTGTTTCCTGGAGTACCATGGGTCGAATTAGCCGAAAGTCCGAATTATTTGATGGTTACCTCTAGCCCCCCCACACAATAAGAACTCGCTCAAACATGCCAAAACAGCACATATTGTATAACTTGTACTCACCAAAACATGGCTAATACTGAAGTCTAGAAATGCAGTACTACTGTACACTGAGCACTCAGGCATCACTGATAGCGTCTTCAGGCAAAGGCTGCGTTCAGTAAAGTAACGCGCACAGGTGCACACGGAGACACACACTGACGTCAGTATACATACTGACATACTAAATTTGAACTTGGCTTGAAACAAGTTAAATTATCCGAAGTTTGAATCATACAGGTTCGAATTAGAGAGGATTTACTGTAGTGACAATGAAAAGATATTTTCTGCCTTCTTTTTTTTGTCAATTTCAAGTCTCATTAGATTATAATTATTCATATATATGATTGTAAATATTTTGTATTTTTATTTTCATACTATAGTAAACATTATGCTGTTATTCTGTGACTATTTATCCCATATTTACATTGTTTTACATATTTTTTTACCGTAGACTGACGAGGCTTCGTATTTGGGCACCTCATTTACCATGATTTACACTGAATATATAATTTTCTTTTCAAAAGAAGTCTCAGGAGTGAAAAAGTCTTAGAAAGGGCTGGATTTACAAGTTCTAAGGTTAAAAAAAAAAATTATGGGTGCCGCTGAAGGGTTAATTAAGTTTCCCATACTAATATGGAATATACTGCATGACACTGATGAGTGATGACCACAGTGATGGAAAGGAATTACACACAAAAATACATATATTTGCTTATCATATAACCAACAAAGGCATAACAGTTTGGTTCTAGTGTGATAATGTCCCATGAGGGTGCCACTATAGCGTGCGGTCTACATCGGGGCGAGATAAGCCTGCCTTCCTTCTTCCACACACAGGCTCCCCCACCCAGCAAGTCCATCCTGTCACGTGAAATATTTTTCCCAGACAGGTTTGCAATGGTGCACGGCCCTCGATCTACGCTTGGCTGTAGCTCCGAAACTAACCATAAGATTTTCTTGAAAATACCCTCATTGTGATTCCCACACAAAGTTAGTAAGGAACATTTTAATGCAACTTATATATCCTAACCTAACCGTAACCTAATGTGTTTGAGGGGAAAATATTCGTGTCCCGCGTCATTGCTATAAAAAATAAATAAAATAATGATAATAAAAAAAATTGAATAAATACAAAACAACTGTTTCTCTCTCTCTCTCGAATGAGATGGAAGGAGAGAGAGAGAGAGAGAGAGGAGTTAATGGAAAAGAACAATTTACAAATAGGTCACGAAAGGGTGGAGGAGAGAGGGGGGGGGGGTGATAGGGTCAATTGACCGCGGTAGGAAAAATAGAGGCAGATTTATAGGAGAATTAAGGACTTTAGGGGGGAATTTAGGACGTATTATTTTTCTTATTGGGAGAAAATTGTGGTGTATAAATGACCTACTGGATTTTCATATATGACTCCCGTGGGCAGGTCTAAATATATAAGATCCCAAGTGTTTAAGTAGCCTTCCTCTCTCTCTCTCTCTCTCTCTCTCTCCCTCCTTATCCGTTAGTCCGACTGAGAGAGATGTGTGTGTGTGTGTGTGTGTTTCCTTTCTGCTATCAAGTGACCTTTGATAAGGCATTTAAAAAGATAAAGAAGTGACACGCCAGGTAGTTTGGGGTGAGTTTTTGAGGGATATTTCTCGCCCAGAAAAGTCTGTGAGTGTACGTTAGCCTGCTTAATGAATTAGGGTAGCAGGAGCCATATTTTCTTTAGCTTGGCTTTCATTTAACAAGTAGGCTACGTTTTCTTTTACAAAACTCCGTAGTGTAGTGGTTAGCACGCTCGGCTCACAACCGAGAAGTCCCGGGCTCGATCCCCGGGCGGAGCGAAGATAGATGGTGGTCTTTCTTAAAACCCGAGCCCCTGTCCACCCAGCAGTGAATGGATACCGGGTGTTAGCCGGGGGTTTGTGACCCCCCTCCCGGGGTGGTGGCTGCGGCCAACACTTATAAGCTGCAGCGGTAGATCACTACGGCTCTGAGGCATTATCCTCTAAACAAACAAACAAACAGTCTAAGCTTGATTATTTACTTCAGAGACTAAATATATATATATATATATATATATATATATATATATATATTGTAGCATGGTTACTCTATGTTAGCTTGCTTGTAAGGAAGTAGAGTATCAGGAGCCAATTTTTCTTTAGTTTGCCATGTAAAAAAACACGTTTTCTTATACACTGCAAATTAAGACCCCACACAGATTGTATAATGTAAGGCCTCTTCCATTTGTGCCCAAGCTGCATGAACCAATTCTTTCAGTTCAGGGTTGGGTTCTGGGTTCAGGGTTGGGTTCGCGTGTCACAAATGGAACGCAAAATCCCCGTTTTTTGTTTACAAACATACTCAGCTGGCGAGGCAAGAGAGAGAGAGAACGAGAGAGAGAACGAGAGAGAGAGAGAGAGATAACGAGAGAGATAGAGAGAGAGAGAGATAACGAGAGAGAGAGAGATAACGAGAGCTAGAGAGGTAACAAGAGAGAGAGAGAGAGATAACGAGAGATATAACTCAGCTAGCTGCTATGTGAAGGGATCATATCAAGTTTAAGATCGCGGGAAAGCATATCCTCCACCAGCCATGTATGCCTCTTTTATGCCGTCTGACATCCCCTCCGACTTGTGCATGCGGAAAACCCTTCATGATAAGAGAAATAGGGCCCAAGGCGACCATTGTTTGTTATGAACTGAAAACTCTACCCAAGCTACCCACCTCTCAATGTGAGTAGAGAAAGTTCACGGGTTTTGCTGAGTCACTACGCGCTTTGCCTCGGACCCAGGTTTTCGTGCGCAAATGGAACGCCTGAACTCTTGGGTTCCGTAAACTGGTTCTTGAAATGTCGCAAATGGAAGAGGCCTGTATTTCACTATCATTATTTTGTTTTTGTGAGTTTGGAATAAACTAAAATGGAATTGCAATAATGAGTGTTGTTGCTACCTAGCTTACCTTGAACGTTTTTAATTGATCTTGAAAGAAATCTGGAGCTCATCTTGAAAGAAATGTTCGTCAGCGCTGCTAGCAATGGTAGAGTGTAAAAGTAGCGAGGATATGTAGACCGCAAGCTATAGTGCAAATGTCCCGGTAGACCGCACGCTATAGTAGCACCCTCATGAGTTATTTACATAAGAACATAAGGAAGCAACAAGAGGCCGTGAGACCTACGCGAGGTAGAATTCCTTCCCTCATCTCGCAGAGGCTCTTCCTGGAGCTGTTACATCCACCTGTCTATCCCCACAATGCCGTGGATGATACGCTTTAGGAACTCGTAATGAGCCTACATCGATCTGATACACACAGCCCTAACATTTGTAGGCGTTTAAAGATGTACCAACTGTTAATTACTACTCAATTTATGTCTTTACGAAGAAGTTATGGAGAGATTTGTCATTTTGCTTCCTTGTAAGACAGAGTAAAGGCAGGATAATGTTCCATCGTGGGAGTGAAATCACCAGAATCTGTACATTGTAACGAAACTTGACTGTCTCACACCCAAGATTTATGATTCAGTGAAATGCAGGCACAGTATCACACCCTTGAACCAATTGAATAAGGCCACAAAGACCATTGCAATATAAGCGAAATTATATGCAAATATTGTAAGCGGCCAATGATGTATAGCTACATGGGAACGTAAAATTTGACTACCCAATAATGGTCAGGGCTTAGGTACACATCTTAAATTAATTTGGACGAATGAAATAACTTAGATATATTTCCAGCGAGGTTTATATCCAATAGATTAAGCACTAAGGTTGAGATAGACAGGTGAGGACAAAGCAGACATATAGGTGGAAGGCGAAACAAAGGTGACACTTTAAAGTTGGCGGGCATCAGACATTGCTTCATCTTCCGCCCTGTAGATGTCCTTCCTCTGTAAACTAAACTTGAAAATGGCGTCCATGAGCAGTGGTATGTATTGTCCTTCACATTGCCGTCACCCATTTCATGCAGGTGCGGCGTAACGGTGTACAGGAAGTGGTAGTCATCGTAACTTTGACATTGGTGGTGACGTGAGGGTGACGGGAGTGGAGGGTGTGGGAAGGCTGGCTGGTGTGGAGGACGCGCTGGGTTGTACTTATAGGCCGTTGTGGTTAAGGGCTGTGTGTGGTGCCGCTATCTGTACCACACTAACTACAGGTGATTACAGGAGAGGCGTGACGAGTAAAGGATGTAATGTCGTAGAAGTAGGTTATTGTAGGCTGTAACACCACCACCTACATTGTTATCTAAAGCTGTGTTACTTTAGGTTTTTTGCTTAGGTCAGCGTGGATCGTGCCATCAACACCAAGCCTCGGGAGACGCCACACACCCCTCGCCTGTCTTGACACGTTCTGTGGATCTAGGACAGGGCGGTGTTGCCCCAGGGGTTGACTTGGCGGGCCAGAGTGTGTATGTTGGTGGTGATGACTGTAAGGAAGGTGTCAACTTGTCAAGTGATCTGTTATAAGTGCTGTTTGGGTCCGTCACACTTACTAGGGATTGGTGGATTACGTGAGAGGTGGATAAAAATGGACGAGGACTGCGCGGTCATTTTCTGAGGCACTAATTAGTTTTTCCTTGCCAAAAATTGGTATTTTATCAGATGGAGATATTCATATTTTCCGGAAACCAGTTATATATATATATATATATATATTTTTTTTTTAATTCCTAGAGTCCTTTCCCGCCCTTATTATTGTTTTTTTGTCTCCAGACCTTCACACATCCCTAAAGATACCACTATAACGTAATTATAAAGTGGGGGAGATGCCCTCTCCCCTCTACCCTAATAAACCTGGGGGAGTGGTGGGAATGCGGGGTTTTTGGGTGGGAGAGACGAAAATCACAGATTTACAGCATTAAGTTTTGATAATTTAGCAGTTTAATACAATACATGGATAACCTGACCAGGGAGTCAGGGAAGTGAAAGTCCCCAGTCAAGGGGAGTTTCTTGCCAGAAACGCCCATTGTTTCGAGGCCGAAACTTAGTTTTCCTGAATAGTTTTGATGTGTATTGAATGAATAGCACTCGTTTTTGTCGGAAATATTTTTTTTCTACTGGTGTGGGGGGATGCCCCTCTCGGCCCGTCTCGCAAACCTTGATTCTCTGCACTGCCATAGTATTGATCTTTTTTTATATTTTTTTTATATCAAATGTTACTAAACCAAACCCCACCTCTAACCTCACCTAACCTAATCTGATTTAACCTAACTTAACCGTTTCTGGCTGAAATAACGAGATTTTCGGTACTACCTGTAACGCATGAGAAAGGAAGTGTGGGTTTACTTATGATATTCATATTTATGTATTTCAGGCAAGGTTAACGGAACCAAGAAGCCAGGCTACATAAGCAGCTACATGTCTTTCTTGGAGGGTAAGGACGTGGATGACCCTGATGACCCAAGCATCCTCCCAGACAAGACCTCAGGTAGGATCCTTGTAAGAACATAAGAAAATAAGGAAGCTACAAGAGGCCGTGAGACCTACACGAGGTTGTTCCTGTTACTTAACTCTACCTACATCCACCTCTCTTCCCTATCCCTATCCTGTTGTGTTGCTCTTGCGGCAGGAAACATACACTAAGGGAACCCTGCTATACTGACATCAGGCAATTTCTTTTCTTGATGCAAAACTACATCAATCACAATATCTTGGGTGTTTTTGTGTCCTTGCCATAACTGAAGTAAACAGCTTACTATAGGAACTACCACGTGTAGGTCGCACGGTCTCTTGTAGCTTCCTTATTTTCTTATGTTCTTATGTACTTAACTGCCATTTCATGACAGTGTTATTTGAATAATTTATACTTTATTTTTTTTTCCTTAATGAATTGTACATTCATATGCCAACTTGTTTGGACGGACATGAGCCTTTGAAGATGTGTAGGGTTAAGGATGGACTGTTTTGGTGGTGCTGGTATAAACTCAACTGGTCTAAACTGCTGTTGGTATAAACTCAACTGGTATAAACTGGTATAAACTCAACTGGTATAATCTGCTGTTGGTATAAATTCAACTGGTATAAACTGGTCTAAACTGCTGTTGGTATAAACTCAACTG
Organism: Chionoecetes opilio; assembly: GCA_016584305.1. Taxonomy (NCBI): domain Eukaryota; kingdom Metazoa; phylum Arthropoda; class Malacostraca; order Decapoda; family Majidae; genus Chionoecetes; species Chionoecetes opilio. The sequence continues at coordinate 87,351 of JACEEZ010008841.1, read as the reverse complement.
GTATAAACTGGTATAAACTCAACTGGTATAATCTGCTGTTGGTATAAATTCAACTGGTATAAAATGGTATAAACTCAACGGGTATAAACTGGTATAATCTGCTGTTGGTATAAACTGGTATAATCTGCTGTTGGTATAAACTGGTATAATCTGCTGTTGGTATAAACTGGTATAATCTGCTGTTGGTATAAACTTGAAATAACAGGCAAGTCATGTTAGTGCAGGAGAAGATAGTGGAACATTGTCTAAGGGAATAATGTTTTAAGTGCAAAGTGTAATGTGATATGCAGAAAGTAGGTGCATGTAGGTAAGGCATTATTTGCACGGCTCCTGAGACAGTAGTGAGAGTTTGATCATAGATGATGTGCTTGGCAATTTATCTCATGTCAATTTCATGTCATTTCCTTTATTGTTTGCAGGAGAGGAGATGGAAGGAGTAACTATTAAAGAAGAGATCAAGAAAGAGTCTCCAGATTCCTTTGAACTACCAGACCTGATAGATGGTGTGGACAAGGAGATCAAGGTGGAAGAAGGCGAGGAAATAGTGTCAAAGGACTACATCCCATCTGACTTTCCAATCACTGATGGGGAGAGCACAAACAGCTCAGAGGCAACAAGCTTGAGCGAAGGTGGCAATGCTTCCAGAGCTGGTCGGCGCAATGTGGCAAGGAGAGGCAAGCAGAAGAAGGGCACAGCACTTGCAGGTATTTTGGAAGTGATGCTTAGATACGAAACACGCCACAAAGGTTCACTCTTGGTGTTTGCATTTCAAAGTGTCTTGCTTTGATCAATGTTGAATTAAGGTTTGAACCCAGGGGATTTTTTGTTTAATTGCACGTTTTAGCATCATTCTCATAGCCACCTCACACACACACACACTGCAAAAGAGGCTTGATATTTTAGAGGGACACATAAGAATTAAGAAAGTGAAAATGCTTGAATAATACAAAGGTATAGTTCTCATAGAAGTTTAGATGTGTGAAATGGACAAGAAGAAGAGGCGATAGCGGCAAAAAGTGGACATCAAATTAAGGAAAAACATGATAAACATAGATACGGAGACAGGATCACATGAGTATAAGTATGCTATGTCCTGTATGCAGGTAAATACATATTGAAAATTTCCCAAACAGTAGCTATTTGAGCAATTTTCAATGTATATTTAGCTAGTTGTAGCCTACAGGGCCTGAGCCATACTCATGGTCTTGTTTCCATATCTCTGTTGATCAAGTTCTTCACTGTGTAATAACTACTTTTCTGGCAGATGTGAGACCACAAAGGGAGAGTCTACGAAGAACGTCGCGGGTCATCAAGCGGTACAGCAACACTGAGGCTGCTGAGTCTGATGGCCTGGCAGACTCTGATGACCCAGACTTTCACCTCAGTGACTCAGATGATGACCCAGACTTTAATCCAGTTGACAAGAAGGTGAGCTTTTGAAATACCCCATAGATTTTCCTATGTCTACAGCACACTCAGACTTTTCGTATCCACTTTGGGGAGGCGGTAGCAGAGTGGTTAGCATCTCCGAGTGGAGTTCTCGGTGACCCGAGTTCGATCCCCGAAGAAAACCAAAACCTTTCTGCACCGTCGAGTGGCCTAAGAACACCCACACGCTGCCCATTAACTCTACCTTCGATTGCGAGTGCATCGGAGGACCCAGGTGGGCGGAATGAGCCTCTAATCACAGGCGTCACTATAAGAATCCTGCCTGCGCCACCACGGGCGAGGACCAACCATCACAGCCCTCAAGTGAACCTCTTGAATCTACCATCCGTCTTAGAAGTCACTGCCTACAGGCGCTACAGGCCAAGATGGGGGGGGGGGGAATATTAGCTTAACGTCTAATGATATTGACTGAGAATATTTAGCTTAGAACTCTCACACCTTGTTCGTTTATGTTCGCAAGTAACTGGTGAGATGCAGCTAAATCCACTTAATGATTTGTTAACCTAGCCATAGGGTTGTGTTGATATACAGTATAGTATTATGTTATTTTTATGTGCTGTTTTTGTGCTATTATTTTCAGTGAAAAAGGTTTTCACTGAAAACCTTTGATAATATTAAAAACACATAGTGTTCATAGACAATATAGTACTATATATACGTTAGCCATCATATACATGGTTTTCTATAAGTACCATATGTTTCTACATCAGATTCTCTATCCTATGGTGGGTAACATAAGAAAACAGACTTGCTTGTCTGTCAGATGCCATAGAAGATTTATATTTATTGACTAAAAGGTCAATTTCTTTTCCTCACAATGTAAAAATGGAACTACGTTAACTGGGGCGCTGTGAAGCGAGAATTTACTGTAGCCCACAGGGTGGCTAATGATGGCCTTGTGTGTGACAGGTGGTGTGAGGAAGTGGTGAAGCTGAGCTGGGAGTCCAGTGCCATGGAACTGGTGGCTCTCATATCTATAGTGTTGTGCTGTGCTTTAGACCTTCTAGTCATGGTCCCTACTGCAACACCCTCACAAAGAGTTGCCTCTCCAGACAGGTGCGAGTGAGGATGAGGAGGAGCTGCCGCGGCGAGGGCGGGCCGGCCGGGGGCGCGGAGGCACGGTGTACAGAGGTGAGTCACCACCTAACACCACACCTTAGTTGGGGGCTTGTGGTGCTGTATCAGCATATTCTAGGTTATAGCATAACTAAAAATGCTAATGATGTGGTGTTTCCCGGCATGGAATGGCAGTTGTGAAGAATCTGAGACATGTATGTATGTGTGGAGTATGATTCATTGTCTCATTGCAGCTTTATTTGCATTGATGATGAGAACATTGCTTTATCTCTTATGAGTGTTTCCTAGAAATTATCCATGTACCTGCATTGCATGAATTACTTATAGATGTGATTTAACGTATTAGTTATGCTAGTACTTGTAAACTATTCATGAATGGCCAGGCATTACATTGGGCTGTCATGTTCCTTATGGTTTTTTTTTCTGAAGCTTAGATATGCTTTACTGTTCAATGAAAATCATGAAATGTTATGATGAATAGGAAATGTAAGTTATATTAAGTTATGTGAAATATTTTGATGAGTTTGACATGAAATTTGCATGATGCCGCTTATATTTGCCAATAGCTTTCATTGCTAATAGACATTGTTTTTCATACCAAATATTCAACAGTTATGACCATTAAATCCTAATTCTGCTTATGTGGTGGAAATCCAGGCTGCTGTTGTCTTCCTTATGCATCCTTGATATGAATTATTTTAATCATAGAATACATGAAAGATTGTTGCTGATTATTAGTTTGACTCGTGCGTAGCTCTGCCCGGAGACCACTTGCTCTTAGGTCAATCTTCCACTGCCTCATAGTAACTGATCCACTCTGCCTTGACCTTTAAGGCGTTTTCTCTCCTCAAGGCCGGAATCGAGGACTCAAACGGCCACTAGACAAAGGGAATTCTACTTCTACAAACAAGTCCTCTACCACCACCACCACCGCCACCACGACCACCACCACCACCACCACCACCACCCCCACAATTGTCTCCCCTGCAAAGAGAAGAGGGCGACCCCCATCCTATCAGCCAATAGTTACAAGAGACAGTATAGAAGGAAAGAGTGGCACAGATGGCAATGCACAGGGGGGCGCCGGGATACTGGTAAGTGTTGACTCGGGAGTGGCTGGAAGGCAGAAGACTTAACTCATAAGAGAAAGGAAGTAAATGTATCTCAACCATTGGGAGTATAGTGACTTAGTTATCCATCTGTTATCAGTGTTTTCATTTTCTTTTAAAGTAGGAGTTGGAATGAAGAAAGTAGGAGGTGGAGATTGATTGAAAGCCGAGCGAAGCGAGGCGCTGCTTGATAGGCCGGCCCCCGGAAGCCTTCACCTTTGAAGGTGTTAAAATATGCATTCTGGCTGTTTTCCAGGGTCAAATTCACTCCTTTCATACAATATTTATGGTATACAGTGGTAACTTTTTTTTTTTTTTTTTGGAAAGTAGGCGGCGCAAGTTTGCGAGTAGACCGGTAATTGCGCCGTCCGCCGCCTTGTTTTGAAGACACTGTGTTATCAGTAGTTATCATTCATGTCTGTGTGTGTGTGTTTGAGTGTGTGTATTAATTTATCCATCTGTCCTGTGTATGTGTACATGGAGCTTGTTTGTGGACACTTTGGACACAAAAACAAGGGTGGACACTATAAGAATCAAGAGAACATAAACCCCTCACTCAGATAAGAATAGTCCCTTGTCAGTAAATAATGTATTACTGTGTTTACACCCACTCAGTTGAAAGGTCCTACACAGCTGAGTTCAGCGTACAACTATGCTGGAGGCCAAGCGCAGCGACAGAACCAGAACATCCGTCTGCCTGAGGGACCTGAGCTGACACCAGAGCAACTTGAAATGGTAGAGTCCAAGTTCAAGGTTAGTGTGTCAGGTGTAAAGATGAAGAATTTTCAATCATGTAGCCTTATAAAGAGGATTTTTTTTTGTTTTGAAATTTCATATGCATCTTTACCTTGTTTAACACAACCTTGTTTTACAAAAATTCAGTTATGACAAAATTCGTTTAACACACGAGAAGTTCAAAGTTATGCCCAAAACTGTTCCTAAATTTTAAGAAATCAATTGGGACATGTGATTCGGTTAATGCATTTTTCGCTTAACGCACAATTTTCCCGGGACGTAACTCGTGTGTTAAACGAGGTATAGGTGTATGCATGGAAGCATTGTGTGAATGCGAAATGATAAATGTCAAAGGCTCCCTAAGTTTGTTTACTGCTCTGGATAACTAATCAAATTGCAATATATGGATGGACTTGAATTACAGTTCCTAATTCTCAGCTTTTCATCAATTTCAAGTTTAGTAAATTGATAAGTTACCAACACTAATCTTTTCACGTACCGATGAGACCTTGGTAATGTAATCCACCGCTGAGGTCAGACTTAGTTACGCCTTTTAGCATTGTTGAAAGAAAATGAGAATAAAGATACAGTATTTGAAGAAAATGAGAATAAAGATACAGTATTGAAGAAATGAGAATAAAGATACAGTACTTGAAGGAAATGAGAATAAAGATACAGTATTTGAAGAAAATGAGAATAAAGATACAGTATTTGAAGAAAATGAGAATAAAGATACAGTACTTGAAGGAAATGAGAATAAAGATACAGTATTTGAAGAAAATGAGAATAAAGATACAGTACTTGAAGGAAATGAGAATAAAGATACAGTATTTGAAGGAAATGAGAATAAAGATACAGTACTTGAAGAAAATGAGAATAAAGATACAGTACTTGAAGGAAATGAGAATAAAGATACAGTACTTGAAGGAAATGAGAATAAAGATAAGTACTTGAAGGAAATGAGAATAAAGATAGTACTTGAAGGAAATGAGAATAAAGATACAGTACTTGAAGGCCTGTCAAGTGTTGGGTGAGGGCAGGCCTAGAGAGGGTGACGGGGCAGCCAGCGGGCATGGCATGGCTCATGCTGCCATTTCGCTCATGTGGCGAGGTAGGCATTCACGCCAATACAGAAAATATCATTCTCCCTCTAGAATTTTTTAATGGATTTTCATCAAAATGCCATAAATTATGTATGTTTGGGATGGAAATTTATTTAATTGTGTTATGAGGCAACAAATAAAAGTTTCTAGATTTTTTTTTTTTTTAGGGAAAGTAAAATTTCAACCATGATAGCAATATTTAAGCACCCCTTTTTTTCTGGCGTAGCAATATTTAAGCACCCATTTTTTTCTGGCGTAGATATTGCATATACTGGATTGTTACTGTGATGTGATAAATTACAACTCTTAAGGTTTAAAATGAGACTAAATGAAGCTTTTGGAGACAAATGGTGACTGCTATGAGCACGGCCATGACTATTACAGTGCTGAGTTACTCTAGGAAGTTATTTCTTAATGAAAAGTATTCATGAATTATTCATATTTGCATTTTAAAACACCGTTTTTCATTGTATTCCTTTTCTTAGAAATTTGAGGCACTCGCCACAGGTGCGGATCCGCTTTTGTCCGAAAGAATGAATGTCTACTGTAATAAAAGAGCAGTATATTAGTATGATTGATGATTGGCAACATGAAAAAAAAGACATTGAAAATGGTTTGGGCTGAATCTCGTAGTGATTAGCATTTTTCTTTGCAGAGTGGCGACTTTGTAATGGCCAAGACAGACCAGGAGGCTATGAAGAACCCACCCATTTGGAGAATTGATGGAAAGTCCCTTTTGCAGAAGTTTCAGGCATTTGAGAAAGATGGAAAGACACTGTACAGGAACATATCAACAGTAAGTAGTAGTCACCCCTTCACGCCAAGAACATAATTTCCATTATAAGTTGGCTACCATCAGACAATTTTTAGTGAATATAAACAATATTTTATAGATATGACCTGTTTTGTATCCTTGTCGACTAACTAATTTGGTATATTAATTAACATCTTGTAATTTTATGGCTCGACAACATACAATTTTTTATAGCAAAAGAAAGATCTGGGCGTAAAGGGGTTGAGGATCAGCTAAGGATTGTGAATTCTGAAACAAAGATGTCATGTTTTCGTATCATGTGTTTACAGGAACTACCTCGTGTAGGTCTCACGGCCTCTTGTAGCTTCCTTATTTTCTTGTGTGTGATGGGATTAGCTTCAAGGTGTGAGTAACAGGACATTTCACCTATGACCTTCATTTTTTTATCCCCAGTACTCAGGGTGGACTTCACAGGCCAAATCACTCTACCTGGGGGTCAAGGTGACCTTCGTATTCCAGTCACGCTATGACACTGTGGTGCAGATGATGGGTTTCAAGCCTGAAGGCGACGATGATGACAGTGATGACAGTGATGACGACGATGATGATGAGGATGAGGATGAGGATGAGGAAGTCAAGCAGAAGAAGAAGGAGAAGAAGGAGAAGAAGAAGAAGGAGAAGGAGGAGAAGGAGAAGGAGAAGAAGAGTGTAGCAGAGGCCTCGAAAGATGACGCCGATATGCAGTGAGTTTGTTTTGCCTTTACTCTTATTTTGGCAAGTATTATTTTGTTAAGATCTGCTATGAATGCTGAAAATTAAGCCTACATTGATTTGAAAGGTGCATTGTAATATGATCATGAGTAATAATAATGTTGCAACAAGTGAAGTATGTAGACATTGGTAATAGTGGCCCTGTATTGGCTTTAGAAATCAAGTTGAAAGCCTTTGCAACTCCACTCATGAGTCACTGTTCTCTGTTCCAGGGCCTGGTTAGCCAACAAAACGCCACAGCAGGATATTGAGTAAGTTGATCACGTTTTTTTATTTCATGGAATAAAAAGCATAAGAATGTAGGGAAGAGTAGTCGTTAGCTAAGTTGATTATGGGGTGTATTGTGGAGAAGTTACGGATTCTAAGCTATTAACCCCTTGAGACCCAGAACGTAATTTCCATTGTTATGTGGGTACCATTAGACAATTTTTAGTGAATATAAGCAATATTTTATAGATATGACCTGTTTAGTATCCTTGTCGACTAACTAATTTGGTATATTCAGTTACTTTTCGTAATTCTATGGCTCGACAACATACAATTTTTTATAGCCAAGGAAAGATCTGAGTGTGAAGGGGTTAAGTTAAGCTAAGCTATTCTATTCTAAGTTATTTTTCTTTGGTGTAGAATCTCTGAGGAGCTGCGTTGCCACATGCCAAGCTTTGAGATCTACCTGCAGACGCTCATCTCTCAAGCCCTCGACAATAATTTCCTGTTTGAAATCTATGAGGAGAATGGTAAGATATTGATCGGTTTTTTATTTGTACTTGGAATGTGATAGGCAATAGAATTTTTTGCTGTTCTTGTATTTTATATTTTTTGTACACGAGATATTGTACATTTGAAATTTTTCTTTTATCAAAAGTGTATTTTGTAAGATGCACTAGTTTTGAAATTTTTTGTGAAATGTGTGACTGTTTTTTTACAATTTTCATTTTCTGAAAAATATACAGTTTTGAGATTATTTTATATACTATATGAAATTGTATTTTTTCGAGCTAACTGCTGTGTGTTTTGTGCTACCCTACACGTTCTGGAGAAGGCCTTATGTATGGAAAGCAAATTACTGTTTACAAATACAGTAAATCCTAAATCATGCTAGTTGCTACTCCTGCTTAAAACTTTGTTTCTCTATCAAAAGATATTGGCTTGCAAGGAGTTTTTTTTAACAATCTTTGTGTATTATGGATTCCTAACTGTATGCCACAGACACTATGCCAACAAATCAGTAGGAGGTAAAATGAAACAACGCTTGCATATAAATCAGTCTGAGGAGGAAGACAGAGACATAATACCCACATGAAAACCAGGCACAGCATTTACCTTAATTCCCATGATCCCGTGACTGCCCCAAACAGACAGGGGTCCACGATCTGCCATAGTAGTAATAAAGGCGGTGAACAGCACCGGGCGCAAGGCGAGGAGCTGTAGAGAGAACTGTTTGCTTCCTGTACAAACATCACTTTATATGACGTGAAGATAGTATTTCCGTACTACTGCAACATTTACTGACCCCTGTTCGTACATCTACAGCACTATGCATGTAGCAAGTGACATTTATATATACAGGGAGGTCCCGTTATACGAGCATTCGATATACAAGAATCCGATGATACGAGATGTGTAAATTAGGGTCTATTTTCAATATACGAGATCGAAAATCCAATGCTACGACATTCAAACGGGTGAGTAAAATTACCAAGTTATTTACTAAAGTAACTACAAGTTATTTACTAAGATTATAAAGTTATTTACTGACCATATGATTTTACCTAAGGTTGTACGATAATCAATCTGGTGGTGGTGGTGGTATTTCATAATTGTTATTCTTCCTCCTCTCTGTATCCACGGCAGAAATGGCATATTTAACACCTCACACACACCCTACCACGTATATAACACCACGCTAACCCTAAATAACACCTATAACGGCATTAGAAACATGAGTTATAGTGGTTATATGAGGCCTAACAAGCGGCCTGCCTCTCGGTGACGCTAAAAGACACTCACGTTGTGAAGGCTACGAACACATTTTATTTCCGCTGCACTAATGCACTAGTTTCGCCACTGCACTAATGTCGCCAGACACAATATATTACGAATTTTAGCATAAATGCTAAAAGCTCGGTTTGCTCGCTTGGACAATGAGTTAAGAGACTAAATATAACTTTCTTTGCCAAATTTCTTCCTTGCGCCTGTATCTTTCTTGCCCACACATTCGTGGAAACATTTTACAAGCCTATATGACACCTGATTTCGGCTGAAATAGGTGTCCAAGCGAGCGAATGATAATTCTGGTGGCTCGGTACGACAATGTGGCCTACAAAAATTCACAACCCTGGACAATGTACAATGATTCAGATGCGCAGAGACAAGTTTGTGGGCAGTAGAAGAGGTCTGCGCACCCCGCCCTTGTCCCTTACCTACCCTACCCTCTCGAGTCTAGTGTATCACGCGGCGTCCCCAAGAGTAAATACAACGTCTTTGTTGCTTGTATGTATTGTGCCTTGTGAGTCAATTTTAGTGATTTGCTGGTTACCTCCGCCAACGAAGTTGGAGGGGTTATGTTTTCACCCCGATCTGTCTGTTTGTCTGTCTGTCTGTTTGTTAGTGTACAGGATTTCTTGAAAAGTTACGAATAGATTTGGACCAAACTCTGTATACCAAGTCTATTTGGTATAAGGAAGAACTGATTTAATTTTGGATGAAATCTAATGACAACTGTTGCCATGGCAACCAATTGATGAAATATTCGGCCGGAGGTATGCGCTCATACTGAGTGCATATAATATATATATATATATATATATATATATATATATTATATTATATAATAATATATATAATATATAT
>JACEEZ010008841.1:27500-75000 GCA_016584305.1 Chionoecetes opilio | reverse complement strand
TGCAAAAAGAATTGTACAGAATGTACCCGACTTATGTAATGGATACGTTCCCAAAGGCTGTTCTTAAAAGTCCATTTTTTCGCAAGGCGGACATAATGAGTATAATAGCTTATTTTTCTTAGTTTGTAGTTATTTGTCTCTGTACATTCAAACATAAGTACTTACGTAAAAAGATCAAAATATTCCTCTATTGTAACCCATCTCATGATGTCATCTTTGCACCTCAGAAATCATTAGACACATGGCCATGTGTTAATGTGATGGTCAGAACCACTAAAACTGGCGAGGTCCCTAAAACTGATGACTTGTGCGAGTCATGCTCTGATTCCCAAGCTATGAAGCTGTTTCAACTGTACGGCCAGCCTTACAGCAAACAGACCCTGCGCTACAGTGAACCCGTGCCCTCCGAAACGGATGAAAAGGTGAGTCAAACAAACCCGTTGTTGTCAGTCATCAGCTCTTGTGGAAAAGATAATATCTGCCATTCTAACTTGAAATGATTCTAAATACCTTAGTACATATGGCCAGACCCCATGGTACTGATGCCACACAAGCAGTGTAATGATGAGTGCATGAGCTGCTGTCAACCAATAGCTCCTGTGTGCCCCAACCAATAGCTCCTGTGTGCCCCAACCAATAGCTCCTGTGTGCCCCAACCAATAGCTCCTGTGTGCCCCAACCAATAGCTCCTGTGTGCCCCAACCAAATTGTAGCACTGTCAACATTCACTTAACACAACCATTTTATGTACATTAATGTTTTGCTCTTCAGGACTGCTGACACCATTTCAGCATCATTCCTTGCTGCATTCCCCATCACCCTATTAATGGATATATATATATTATATATATAGATATAATAAGATATAGATATATAGATACTAGAATATGTATAGATTAGATAGATAGATGATGATAGATAGATGGATAGTTCCATCATTGCTCATGGAAATGTAGAGACTATTGCTTAGACACATTTGTCTGTTTATCTATGTGACTTCTACCTTGCTCATTGTGAGAAATTGAATGATGTCAATTCAAACTAATAACTTTTCAGAACTACAATGTATGTGAGATCTGCGCCAACATATCCCAGCTGTACAACAAGGTGGCACACCAGAAGTATGACTATTATTCCCAGTGTAAGTCCACGGTGACCAACATGAGAGTAGTGGACACCAAGAAGGGCACCACCGCCATCCTGCAGGACCTGCTCGCCAACGACCACTGGATCACCCAGGTGAACCCTTCACTGTTTGTTGTGCTGCTTCACTCACTAGGGAAATGTGAGGCATTAAAAAAGTAAACATCATCATGGTGGATATCTTAAGTTGAAGTGAAATAATGTCATCTATGATTATGAATTTTCCAACTATCTTTTCCATTGACATGTGGGGGATACAATACTTTCGCAAAGTATGAATAGGTATATTTACAATAGAATGGCAGGTGAACATTTCTGAGAAATATAACAAGTGGATGGGTTGAAACATCTCGCCACAGGGTTTATAAATAATTGCTTATCTAACTAGAACATGTATAGGATGTTTTTCATTGACATTTTTATGTCAGATCCTGAAGATTTGATCTGGTGGGGAAGGTTGGAAATTCAAAATTCATGGGGTCCAAAAACTGAATAATATGATGAGCCGTGCAGTGGACTGTTGTATAGAGACAGGTTTGTGAGACAACCCTTGTACATGCACACCCCACCCATCATCCTGACTCACCTATTTTTACAGTGTTCTGCTGATTTTAGGAGGACCTCAATAATTATTGAACTTTGAAATTTGCAGTTTGCCATGCTCTGTGTTTCAATACCAGTGTGTTTTCAGGAAGATAATCCAGCGGGATAACATGACCTTCCTGTTGTCTTGTTTAGAAATTGACGAATTTAGTTTTCAGAACCAAGTTGTTGGAGAACGTGCTTTGTAATATGTACAATAGTTATACAATTTAAATCATACATGATAAGTTGCAATGGAGATTCTTGATGTGCTGATCATGATAATCATGAAGGTAAACCTGAAAATGTTGTGCATGTCCCACATTATTTTTGTCTGCTGCTATTTAAGATGATCTTTGGTGAATTTCATGAGAATTTTTTTTGCAAGTGAATGAAGTGTTGAAGTGTGGTTCATGTTTGACTTTGGTATTTATGTTTTCCCCACAGCTGTTCCGGTCAATGTGTACAACGTGGATTAAGGTGGACAGACTCCACGAAGTTGAGCTTGAGCGTCTTAAAAAAGTTAAGACTGCTACTGCAAAAACAGATGAACAGACTACTACTACCACTGCAACGTGATGAGTGGCAGAAGTGATTGAAATGTGCACATGGACAAGGCGTTGCCTGAGGAGAGGCAGTGCACCTCAGAAACTGGTGTTTAATAGTGTGTTCTTAGTTCCCCAGAAGGAGAAAGACTCGGTAGTGAAGTGACACCTCACTATTGGGAATGCAGTTAACAGGTCAGTGAGTAGTATGATTAAAGTACATCATTTGAAAACCAAACATGGATGTGAGTGAAGTTATTTCAACAGTTGCAGTTAGAAACAGAAACAGCTCAGCATTTTTTCATTCTTGATGGATCTATGTCTTGACAAGGACCAGAGTGTGGTTGAGATGGAAATGTTTTCAAATATTGCCACAGCAACAAAACATGTGACACAACAGTTAATTGATGGTGGAGGAAATGAGGCAAATTATGTATTGATTGCCATACACATTTAATAATATAACAGTTGCAGAGAATATCTTCAGTGTTTATAAGAGCCATATGATTGTCTTGGCATGACAGGATTGTAATGATAGGGCCTACAGAGATAGCCTCTCAAATCCAGTATCCTTTTGACAAACTATTTTTTCCCCAATGGTTCTAGCCTTCACAAAGTACAATAAATATCATAAAGTCTTAATGGATTACAGAAAAATGTTTGATACACTAAATTAGTATGGAGAAAATTGGCATAGAGGAATGCATGTCATCCAACCCCCAACATTTTATTCCTACTTGATTAACCCCTTCACATCCAGATCTTTCCTTTGCTATAAAAAATTGTATGTTGTCAAGCCATAAAATTAAGAAAAGTAGCTGAATATGCCATATTAGTTAGTCGTCAAGGATACTAAACAGGTCATATCTATAAAATATTGCTTATAGTCACCAAAAATTGTCTAATGGCACCCAAATTACAATGGAAATTACGTTCTGGGTCTCAAGGGGTTAAGGTGTTTTAAGGAGAGACTGATGAGGCGCCCCATCTCACGGGACAACATTTCCTTTCATTTCAATTAATGGTTCACATCTTGTTTCTTGTAAGCATTGAGTCAGTGAATGTGATTTGAGACGCCTTTCGTTCTGGAGCAGACACAGAACTTTAAGAGGAAAGACACTCTTCCCAATTGTTGTTTCTCCATCATTTGATAATCTGTTTGCATCAAGGATTGCTGTAAGAAGTAGTCATAGATTTACCAATAATATGTACTTTATTTAATCATGAGCCTGAGCTAGGTTTGAGCCAGCTTGTGATTTTCATTTGTTATGTAAGCTTAGACGCAAGATTACAGTTGAATTGTAACACCAGCCAGCCACTTCCTGGACATTATTCATCCACCAAACCAAACTGCTGATGTCACATTGATAACGGTGATGTCTCGCAATAAGTCTCCCATCGTCAACCCATTGTTACCCATGGTAGACATCTTACTCATGTACAGATGGAGATGGTGCTTGTAAGGCAAAACTACCACCAAATAGCTTCATATAAAGGAAGAATACCAATAACTTTCATCCCTGTCTGTATGAATTTTCCTTTCTGCCATGATTGACCCAAGCAGGTGTACTTACTACAAATGATATGTACCATTTTAGTACATTTTCAACATGGTGCATAATACTAGACTTACTATAGTCAATTTTTTTTATTATTGTCAAAATGCACTAAGGAAGCCACGCCCCCTGCCTCCCCTTCTATTCTACGGGGCAGCTGATTGGTGCATTCCTCGTATCATCACTACCAATCACAATATCTTCACTACTTAACAGCGCGTAACCACTGGACAGAGCAATCTTCACTACAAAGGGATTTTTTATTTTGTCACCCTTTGTAGTGAAGATTAGTCTGGACACTGGACTTTGTAGTCCAGTGGTCACACGCTGTTAAGTAGTGAAGATATTGTGATTGGTAGTGATGATACGAGGAATGCACCAATCAGCTGCCCCGTAGAATAGAAGGGGAGGCAGGGGGCGTGGCTTCCTTACTGCATTTTGACCATAATAAAAAAAATTGACTTTACACAAGTAATATTTTCTAATTTTTTTCCTTTTTGCAACCTGGACTAAAGTTAGCTGACCCAAGACTTGTGAGTTATGGTGAAGACACAAGCATGGCTCAAGTCTGGTTTGGACACAATAAATGCACACTATAAAATTTTGAATAATTTACAAGTTGGCAAAAAACATTGGCTCTGCGATTGGCCAAAGAATACGTCAGTGGTGTTTTTGTTCGTCTTTATTTTGATAAACTGATCCATAGATTTATAACATATAGAAAAGTTATTTTTATACATGAAATATTGCAGTATGTCAAATTTTGTTTAGAAGACTATGTACTTGTTAACCTGAGGTGTTTGGACCAGTTATAATTGAGATTGATAAATGTTTACAGAACACAGTTTGACTGAAATAAGTGTGAGACTGAAAGTTGACTAGTAGTATGTGGAGATAGGTTGAGGAGACTTAAGAAGCAGGGTGTGTGCATAGAGCCTTTCAGATAGAAGCTTCCTCTCATAGCTATGCACTGATGAAGAGAATGATACTAAATAGATTATTGTTAACAGACTGCATTGTTAAGTAAATCATTCCAATTGGTAATGCATATATTGGTAGAACTGAATGACATGAGTGAATTGTCCATATTGTACATGCCATGTTACTTTTATCAGTATAACACTTCAACACCAGCAAGGGACTCAAGAAGCTCACTTAGCGAAATGGGTCTCACACGCCATCCAGCACTTGTACCAGACATGTAATTTAGGTTATGTTTGAAAAGTTTTAGACTATTGGCTAATAATTAGTGATGTGAAGGGTAAGGCACGCCTGGTGGCCCACAGGAGCTCCAAGTGGATAGTTGTCATCTTCATATCATAATCCTTCACATTCATCATAATTTATGTTGCTTCAGTTATTGAATAGCAGTACAGACTTATATAAGTATCCTCATTTAGTGGATTGGTTGAGTATATAGCTTATGTACATGATACTAATACAGCTTATCCATTTACGTACCCATGATTTTTTTTTGGCGTCATCAGCTTTGGAGACTAAAAAAAAAAAAGGTTTTTAATATGCAGTGGGCGGAGCTTAGGTCGCCACTGATGCTGCATGGTAGGCGTACATACCTAAGGTCATGGATACAACAATCTTCTTTTTGAAAATGTGTGTGGTTGCCGTTGAAAGTATGCAAAGGACTGAAAATGCTGAGAGCCAAGGTCTTTGTTGTTGAGGCCTGGCAGGCATAAGCAAAAAGTCTGTCATCCAGTAAATTAAGCAGTCATACCAGTGGAATGCTCATGTCTGTACTTGAGCAAAATCACCAGACACTGCTTGCATGTGTGATGCAAGTTAGGGTATGGAACGACGATACTTCCAGGTAAACAAAATCACGTGTGAACTCTGAACCCAAGCACTGTTTTCTTTTTCAATTATGCACATGGCAAATATTATGATACATAGAAATGTCAGATACGAGGGTCTGTGTATTAGAGATGCAGGTACGATCCCTCTTAACGGGCGCTCGGTGACATCACATACACATGCACTCACCCCTCCACACCCGCTTGCTGCTTTGACTTGCTGAAATTTCTACTGTAGTGAAGCCGTGTAACTGACTTACATTTATGTATCAATATCATAATTAAGCAATTCATGTTCATTATACCCAGTAAAGTCCTCAGGGTAAATGAGGCTGAGTAATTCAATAGGGATAACATCCTCAGATCCTTTACGTTACGCCTCGAGTAGCAAGTGATGAATGATTGTTGACTGGCTTGTATGTATTTTTGAACTTATTTGCATTGATGAGCCGTGTTAGGATTTTGAGATGAGCGATGGCCTCTTGGGGAGTGTATATCAATTCTATCTGCTCCTGTTGCGTGACCTACGATACCAAAACATCCGAAAGCTGCTCGGTAGAATGTGGCTGTTCTGAATGTGCGGGCAAGTCCCAGGCCCTCTCATCACTTAATTATCCTGTTTCTTGCAATTCTTCCTGGTTGTTTCTGCCTCATCTTTTTGTGTAGCATGATGGTGAAATATAGCTTGGTGGTAGAGGAAAATTGATGTGCAAGATGTCCTTCCCAACCCATCATGTCAGCAAGTTGCCATATCTGGCTTGGAAATATTTTTCTCGTATCGGTAATGATAAAAACAACAGTTGTGGGGCCTCACTGTACAAGATGAAGAGTTTTTGTTCACGAGTGTTGGACAGTTCTCTTACAATTGGCGTGTAACTGGACCCCAAAGTGTTGCTAAATGCAAAGTGAATAACGAATGGAAGAAAATTTACCTATGGTTCCAGGCAGGTACAACTTGATTAATTTTCTACTTATGTTTGCCATTCTTTAGTTTATATTATCACGCATTTCTTTAGTTTATATTATCACGCATTTCTTTATAAAAATATTCTAACTTAAAATGGAGAGCAAGAAGGAAATAATTACAAGTAAATTCCCTTTTCTATATTTTTTCTTTGGAAACAAAAACAAATTATGAATCATGCGCAGTGGTTACGTCCTTCCCCACACTATTTGTTCCACGCCTTTACCCCGAACATTCTCAGTGCACCCATCATTACACAAGTATTCAACAAAAGACAAATAAAATCTTAAAATCTTACTGCTCCTAAATGTGCAGGGAAGTCTATAAGTCTGCTAAAAAAACTTGAAGATTTGAGATGGGACTGCGCTGGGTAGGTGGCACAGGCTTTTGCGTGTATGCGGCCCACAGGAAAACTGCATTCATTAAGAGCAGGACTGCATTCATGGTAATCGGCAAAGGGACCGTGGAAGGTGGGCATGTGTGTTGGGCGTGTTACCCAACCTTCAACTGTGAATATGAAGGCTACTGAAATGTCTCGGAGATGAGCATGGCATCCGTTATGGTATGAAATCTACATGCCTGCTCTTGCCTGTCTCTCGTAGTTGTTTTCTAATCGATACATTCATATATTGCTATCTTATCAATACACTTTTTGAATTGTGTTTAGTTTTTTTTTTTTTTTTTTTTATTGTTTGTGAGGGCACGTGGCAATATATGCACTTTTAAATTGTTCAATAAACTGAATTTTTTTATTTGTGATTTGACGCACTCACATAACACATTGATCACTATAACAAATGGAGAAGTTTTCTTAATTATGTGAAATTTACTTATGTACACCAAATGTGAGCGTTTATTCGCCAAATCTAAATTACGGACACAATCCAACCCTGTCGCTAACTTCGAATTCGCCAAATCTAAACCCGCCAAATGCAAGACCACAACATTTTCTTGTTTTTTTACATTAGTGATACTTTGTCAATGGTATTATTTTCCGTAAATCTTGCCTGCACATTCAATATGACATCCAAAAATGAATGAAAGGGAAAAAAATGGTGACCAACAGTCGGGAACAAATTGCAGGCAGACTGCTCAGTGCTGGCTGCATGGCACTGGTTTTTTTTTTCAGTAAAAATGGATTTGCTTGGTTTAGTTCACTCGACCATGTCCACTAACCTATTATTTTCTCTATTCTTTGAGATTTTTGGGTAGGTTGGGATTTTTCTGTCGTCCTCTGTATTTTCTAGATTACTTTGCAGCTCATAGATCTATGCTCAACCATCCCTTCAGCTCTCACACAATTCTGTACTGTTTCACTTTTCTGATCTTTTTTCAACAAGATTTTTTTGTTTGATCCATCCAGCCACCAGAAATGTACATGCTTTCCTATCACCTGTGTGAGCTCCTGTGGGGCAGTGGGATGCCTCCACATGGAAAATGTCAGTATGTAAGTTTTTAGTTTATTTTACATGCATAATTTTTGTACTTTTGTATTATTTTACCTGATTTTAAGTACTAGAGCAGACTGAACTTTCATTTGATCCAGTACAACGGTCTTATTGATTAATCTCGCGTATAAGTTTTTGCTTCGGGAATCAGACACATGGATAAGAAAGTATCTGGATTTGAGAGACTAGCCCTGTTAACGGAACAAATTAATTTTATGATGAATTTTTGCATGGAGTGGATAAAAATAAACGGCTGAATGATTAATGATATCAATCAAAGCAAATGATGTAATTACGTATTGAATTTCATATGCGGCCGGATTTTTTGTAGATTCTATGAATATGATTGACTTCAGGGTGTGCAAACCCATGTTAATGAAAATCTAAGATTTGCACACATGAAACATTTGAAAATAATGCAATCAATGAGTAGAAAAAGAAAGGAAATGTTATATTATGAATGAAAAATGAAATTATAATATTAACTGAAGTTTATCAAATCCCACTGCAGTCACTGCTCAGAACACAATGTCTTAGTTCTGATGTATAAATTAGAAACTTGATTTACTGTTGTGTGGTAGTGAGGAGGAGGACCAAGGAACATTTTAGAGTTTGAGAAAAGTCTTCATATAAAAAGAGGCTATTTTGGAAAAGCCTGCCACATGTCAGTGATAAAAATTCTTTGTTCAGCCTGGACTCTAATGAATTATGGAATCAAACATTCATTGCCATGTCATGGAATTTCTCTACAGCTCAGCTAGTAAGTGTTGTGTGCTGCGGCAAAGCATGCTTCAAATTGTAAACTAATTTCACAAACTTTTTACTTGAATTTAAATTCCATAAAACCTATACTGCCTGTCACTACTCAATGTAAGACATCATAACTGTTTTCTGCTGTTGTCAGTGTTTTTAAAGGTGGGTTCTATGTGTACACGTGTCAAGGCTACTTTCCTGATATTAGCGTGTTAAAGTTTGATTCATGAGGTTGTCCAGTAATTTCAAGGGACTTCATCCCGTTTTTTTCTTCTATCATGATGTATCCTCTATCTTAAAGTATATAACATGTATCATCGAATCATCAATTTTTTTTTTTTTTTTTTTTTTATACGTTGGAGCTTATGGCGCCTGTAGGCTATTACCTTCGCGGCGGCGGCGCAGACATGAATCGTACAGCAAATATGAAAGTAACTTAAATTTTGGTCTGGTTTTAATGAAAATTCACTTAGTAACGTATTGAAAATAATTAAACATGACTTTTTATTATGATATATTTGTTAGTAGTGTATCAATTCTGCTGTGTCTCTAAAGGCATCATACACATGGCAGTGAGTGTCGGGGTGCTGCAGCCCTATGCCACGAGCCGCCACTGAAACCTGTGATGATTTGATTTGAGGCTCATGCTGCCCCCCGCGCACTTGCAGTCGCAGTCTAAGGTGAGTTTGATGGGTAACATGTGGGTATCTTCGGGCATTCGCCGATGGAAGAAACAGTTGCTCCTGGCGGGACTTTAACTCAGGACCTTGTGGTCACTACTACCAGGTTTTAATTATCCGGCCACTGCGTTAAAGATGGCGGAAAAAGTTCCCCCCGGCGGGACTGGAACTTGCGACCTCTAGCTCACCACTCGGCCACCTGCCCTCATGACTTCATTAATACATTCAGTCCTTGTTTCCTCAACACTCAACGAGTCTTGTATCATGTAAGCACAGCATAGCCATCTGCACATGCTTCTTTGTGCACATTTACAATTTCTTGAATTCACAATCTTCAAAGGCCTCAAGTTTTGTTACCATAAACTAACGTATAAAATGTATACTTAACCCTGGCTATAGTTAGTTTCTGCATCACCATCAACACTATAACTGATAGTATGGTTATACGTATAAGAATGCATGTTGATCCGAGATGACAAATTATATTTTCACTAGTTTCTAATATACAAAATTTTATTCTTACTGTCTTCTTTATAGGGACTGGCAACTAAGTGGGCTTTGTGTTACCTTTTGGGACTCTTGGCCAGTCCTTTGTGATGTAAAGAAGAAAAAAAATTATGGCTGATCATCTGTTAGCCTAACCCAAAGGCCAGACCCTATGTCTTAACCTTGAGCTTCTCTCTCGGCTTTCCTCTGGTAGTACCGTCCTAATGCTTCATCAAACTTTTCCCGGACAGTTCTTTTGGTGAAGAGCTTTCTTATTCTGTCCTGCCTTTTCTCTCTTTCTTCCTGCTCACTCTCTTTCTTTATTTTCACACCATCAACATTTGTTTTTCCATCATTGGATTTATCTTTCTTATTTTTCTTGTCCTTCATGATTTCTTTTGTTTCCTTACTATCAGTCCTGTCTGAGGACACCCTTTCTTGTTTTATTGGTCTTCTGGGGCTGTCTGACTTTGAAGTAGATGGAGAGCTTTTCCGGGCCCCCTTGTCCCTTCTGCTACTTGTTGCCTCTCGATGGGAGGCGGGGCTGCGAGATCTGGAATGTCTTCGTCTTTTCTCAGAGGAACCAGACCTGTGCCTCCCTCTGTATCTCCTCTCTGTCTCATAATGTCTCTCCCTGGACCTGTCTCTCCCGTCTCTTGGCTTATCAGAGGTGTGATGCCTATATTTCCTCTTTCTCTCAATCTCTCTATTTTTTTCCTTGGCATCCCTCCTGTCCCGGTAAGACTCTACTTTCTCCGTTGCCTCCGAGTCAGAGCTGCCAGGAGAGTTGTGACGGGGAAGACGAGTTTTTTCCTGGTCGTGGCGTTCTGGAGACTCGCTGAGGTCACGTTGTGTGCGGTAATGCTTCGGCCTCTTGCTGTCCTCTTTCTTTGCATTTTTGTTTCCGTTGTCTTCTTCCTCTTCGTCCGCACTCTTAGGCTCCTCCTTAACTTCAGTCTCACCCATCCTCTGCTTGAACAGGTGATTGTAGAACACACCAAAGTTCTTGTGCTTCATAACATCTACTTGTTCTACGGAAAGAAAAAAATGGAATTAATCATTCACCTATAAAGTACCTCGTTAAAAACATGATTACATATGTTTAATGAGGTTCATATGAGGATAATTGATTTTCTCATTGATTTCTCGAAATTTGAGAACATTTTTTCCACCAACCAAAAGTGTCTCCTAGGATGTGTGCAAGAGAGGATTACTTTCATCTTGAAAGATGAGACATGATCCTTATCATATAATAACTGTCATGAACTTCTCATCCTAATCTGAAAACAATCCCTGGAATTCACATGCTGTAGTAACATTGCCAATTTTGGTGACAAAGTTTTTCCCCTTACGCTCCTTACCTTCTTTTATTTCCTGTAGTCTGGCATCTTCTTCAGCCTGTTTGAGCTCCTCCATCTTCTTGAGGTAAGAGGCCGTAACAAAGGATTCTTTGTCTGCAAATTCCTCTCCTTCGGCTTCGCGTTCTCGTTGCACTTGCCTCTCATTACGACGTTCTCCTTCAAGTTTGCGCTTTTCTGCATGCTTGATGAGGTTGTGGATGTATTTTGGCTGCAAAGACATGAGTAGCAATTGACAAAATAATATGCCCGTAATGCCAATAAATATAATAGTAACACTGATTTCCAAAAATTTTAACCAAAAAAACCTCGATGCTCACCTTCTTTGAGGAAGGATCCTTCACTGCCTGTTTTGCCATCTTGGTTTCCTGCATGCTGTCATACACCTCGTCATACTGGAACACTGAGGCATCCTCCTCAAGGGCCTCACGTAACAACCGTTTTTGCAGGCTTTGCTGGCCAGAATTTCCGGCAGATTTCTGCAGAAGACAATACATTTTAAAGGTTTGAGGATATTTCTTCAAACTTGATACATCTTAACTTACCATTAATAATAATGGAAAATGGAATGAGCACACTGGCGTTGGTGACATGACCTACGGCCGTAGGTGAATTTTTTTTTTTTCTTTTCATACTCACTAATACTGCATTGCTATCATAAAATGAATTACTATAAATACCTGCTGAATATTCCGGAGCTGTTTATAATTGAATATTACATACACGAGGGCTACAATACCCCATAGATATCTATGGCGATAATTCATGCAAGGCTTGGGAGCTGTATGATGATTACTCATTATTATGGTAAATTGAGGGAATGATTGTATGGTGGCATATTGTACAGTACTATATGAGCAGCCAGTACAAGTACATAGGTGGTGGTCGTGTGTAGTCACCTTGAGAGATGCCTCCACCCAGTTGAGGGGCGACTCTTCATCTTGTTCCAACTCGTCATCGGAGTCCAGCAGGGGATTGAGTTTCCTGGTGGCCGGTGCAGCCTTGCCCTTGTTCTTGCCGGGAATTATCAAGCCATATCTGAAGGAGATATACATTTCAAACACATAAGCGTTTAGGAGATATTGGTGGGTTAGTTTTGTAAATCGGTTAAACTGCAGTTTAGTACAATACTCTCCTGGCATAACTGGAGGGCCCCACCAGTTAACTGACCTAGCCTGGGCATTGATTACGAAACCTAACCTCACTGGGGGAGGTTCGACCCACTTTGTGTTATTTTTCATTCCATTTCATTCATTTAATTTTTCCAACGGGTGTTGTAGGGGTTAGAAATACTGCACAATGATCAGATCTACAAGTTGAGGACCGTTATAACGACCTGCCTTGTAATGCATTAAACTGAAGTAGAGCATATACGGTAAATCTTTACCCAGATGCCAGATGGATATGGAGGTGGGCAAAAAGATTTATTGAAAATATAGATCAGTAGGTAGCGAATAATCTGGGATTGTTGAGCCACGTTAGACTTACTGTTTGGGTTCCGTTGCTGACATAGCTACAGATGAAGGGGTGCGGTGCTGCCTCTGTCCTCACTCGGGTGTAGTAGGTGGTGTGGTTGGTGTATCACAGAGCAAGACAAGGGGACAGGCGATGGCACACTGAGGGGGTCGGGACGCAACGTTTCCTCCTGCCATGGATCAGCTGTGTTTACCACCGCGTCAGGCCGCTGTTGCCATACCTAGGGTCTCTTGATAAAACGTATTATTATTATGTTTATATCCTACCTAGGTACTCTAGCCATACGGGTGCCAACCAAAACGCACTGCCCACATGTGATTGCCCGCAGCACTCCTTACTTAAATTAAACGACTTTTCAAATAATTAACAAAGGTAGAATTTTGCATTATCCTTCTATTCAACAAAAAGCATGCCAAACAAGAAGAAACCACAGGAGGAAACTCAAGAGGACATTTTTATCGATGTGGAACAAAATAAGAAGTATAATGAAGCAGCAGCAGCAGTAAGAAGAAGAAAAAAAAATAGTAGAAAATATAGAAAACAAAACAAATAGGGTCCCGAAGGAAACAGGCCGAACACAGCCCACCCTTTTTGCTAGCGCCATGGCAACACCCCCGTGACCCCAGCAACAACAACAACACCAGCCAGGGATGCCACTCCTTGGGATTTTTTACAAGATCTTGGGATTTGTGACATGGCCTTGGGATATTTTTTGTCTATCTTGGGATTTATTTGAGGATTAATCAAGTATTTCTTCAGTAATTTATTTCAAGGTAAGCATATGTACCGTATTTAGGGTTCAGTTTCAATGTATTCTTAAAGACCTTGGGATATTTTTGTCTATCTTTGGATTTTTTGGGGTCCGTCTTGGGATTTCTGAAAATTTAGAGTGGCATCCCCGGATATCACTGTGATCAGGCCCGTACCGAGAGTCATGATGAAGGTCGAGCGACGAACGACGAACGACAGGAAGGGTAGCGTAAAAGGGATATTTTTCGGAACCAAGAGCAGCGACGAAGGTCGGCACGAAGACCGTGGGGCCAGATTGTCAAATGTCTTCTTCGGTGAAGAATGTCTTCGTCACGTAATTTGATACCGTCAAACTGTTTTGAGCCGCGACGGATATCGTCACACCGCGGTGAAGGTAAAGAAACGAAGACATCGCACAGACCGTCGTCGCTGCTCTTCGTTCCCAAAAATATCCCTATTACGCTACCCTTCCTCTGTCGTTCGTCGTTGAGAAGTGAGTGTCGGAATAGCTCCCTATCTTCTCTCATAACTGTGAAAGTACACCATTGAAGTGAGTATTGTACCACGTTATTATAATGTTCTGCTTCTTGAATATTCCAAGTTTCTGTACTACTTTTAAAAGGACAGTGCTTGTGTGTTGTAATGGCTATATAGTGGTATGATGCTGGGTTTTCTTTGCTGAGATGCATCCACAGCGGCACAGGTTCTCATGTACACACTTGAGTATTATCACAGTGAAATGATAACAGATGACGATGACTTTTCACCATGTCTCATTATTTGTAAAGACCACTGGTAGTAAGGGTGTTGTCATTGGAAAAAAAGTGGCTATTATTCCAGATACACTTACATTAACACCGCATTCACTTTGGTGGACGTAACTATTTTTTTCTGGTGAGTTTTGATGTGTTTGGAATTGATCTGCTAACCGTTTCTGTCGCAAATCGTTTTATTATTATAATTTTTTTTTAGGTAAAGGTTTTTAAGGTTAGATTAGGTATAGATTAGGTTAGGTTAGGTTTGATACAGGTTATGTTAGGTAAAGGTTAGGTAGGTTAGGTATAGGTTCGGTTAGGTTCAATTTTTTTTTTTTTCATTTTTGTTGCAAATCACACACACTAAAAAATAAAATTATTTGCGACAGAAACGGTTAGTAGATTAATTCAAAACACATCAAAACTCACCAGAAAAAAATTGTTTCGTCCACCAAAGTGAATTCGGTGTTCATCTGGAATAATACCGTTCCGGGTTACCACAGTTACCTTCCCCAGGTTTCTCCAGGTACCCATATATCAACCCTGAATGGGGGTATGAAGAGCTTTTGGGCTGGCCGCCGACTTGCCCTGGCCCGGATTCGAACCAGGGCCCGCAGATTGGTAGCTAGACACGCTAGCCACTACACCACGGAGGCGATAGGTGTATAAACTGTATATATATATATATATATATATATAGCAGCAGTAGTCTATGTATATTGATAGGTAGATAGCTGAAGAAACATTTTTTGTGTTAAATACGCAGGATAATAACTTTGTGCCTAATTGCCTATGGAAGAGATGTATTGAATTTGTTCCAATGTTTGAAATATCTCAGCCGTCCTTATTGAAGTGCGTGAGTCCCTGCTTGTGTTGTCACTGCACTGGTCATAGCAAGGAACCTACACCTCACACCTTGTATCATACACTATCAACATCTGTGTAATTCATGACAAATATCACACAAAAATGGATCTTTATATATGTTGCCTTGATGATTATTTCTTTTCTTCCTCCTTATACTGTCAACATGATGGGTGATATCGTGATCCCTACTTGCTATCTGTCCTGCATGTTATTGATTTATTACATTTTTATTCAAAGGAACGCATTTAATCGGTGTCAAAGTAATGTAGGGGTAGCACGCTCGGTTCACAACCGAAAAGTCCCGGGTTCGATCCCCGGGTGGAGCGGAAACAGTTGGGCTGTTTCCTTAAAACCCGAGCCCCTGTCCACCCAGCAGTGAATGGGTACCGGGTGTTAGCTGGGGGTTTATAACCCGCCTCCCGGGGTGCTGGCTTCGGCCAACACTATAAGCACTAGCAGACAGCTCTCTAGGGGTAGTCTGAGAGAGAGCTGTCTGGTTACAGTGGAGATCCATCTCAGCTGCGTCGATAACTGACAAAATTCTTCAAACATCATTCTTCTTCAAACATCAAGTCAAAGGTTTTGTTGATCTTTACAGACTTGCATATCTTATATCCATTATGATTGCTATACTGTTTCTTGGCTGTCTCTCTGAGGTGGTCCTTATTTTGTATGATTGCATGCATAATTTGCATATTACCCATAGGACCTGAAGATGAAGGGCATAAGGAAGGACGTGTTTGGTGTGTTCCACGACCCGTGCTCTGGGGTGGAGGTGGAGGTGGACCGCTACACCTTGACCAGTCCCTCAGGTGTGGAGGTGCAGGTGAGCTGTGGATGTCTTCCTCGTCTTCCACTACTTGACTGGGAAGAAAATTTGCAATACAACACTATCGAGCTTAATATGTAATCCCTTATCTCATCTTCTCCTCATCTCCTCCTCATCCCCCTCATCTCCTCCTCCTCCTCATTATCTTCATCTTTTTCATTCTCCTCCTTATCCTAATCTCTCATCTCCTCCTCATCTTCCTCTTCATCTTTTTTCCTTCTCATCTCCCTCACCCACCTCCTCCTCCTCCTCCTCCTTCTCCTCTTAACCCCTTCGCGCCCAGATCTTTCCTTTGCCATATAAAATCATCTGTTGTTAGTCATAAAATTACAAAAAGTAACTTAATATACCAAATTAGCTAGTGGAAAGGAAACAGGTCATATCTATATAATATTGTTTATATTAACTAAAATCGTCTAATGGTACCCAAATCACAGTTAAAATTTTGTTCTGGGTCTCAAGGGGTTAAACGTGTTATTGAGGCTTAAGCTTTGTTCGTTTGACTGTCCCTCAGGTTATATCCTACGGTGCCTGTGTGAGTACCATTGTGGTGCCGGATAAATCTGGGAAGAAGGACCATGTAACTCTTGGATTTGATGACATGAAAGGTTTGTACATACATTGACATTGAGCGTCTATAATCTATATTGTAAGTAGAAATGCCTTATAGTTTTTAATACATATTTATTTCAGAATACAGCATCCTAGTTATTGTTAACTCCTTCACGCCCAGATTTTTCCTTTGCTATAAAAAATTGTATGTTGACAAGCCATAAAATTACAAAAAGTAACTGAATATACCAAATTAGTTAGTCGACAAGGATACTAAACAGGTCATATCGATAAAACATTGCTTATATTCACTAAAAATCGTCTAATGGTAAGGCCAAATTACAATGGAGATTACGTTCTGGGTCTCAAAGGGTTAATGTAACATTCATATATATTTTTGTCTTACTTTTTTCTGTTTGCTTACCACTTAAACATGAGTATATGAATGGCTTTTTATGCATTGGTTATGGTTGCATCTTTGAGTTGTGGCACTCTTGTTACATAAGAACATAAGAAAATAAGGAAGCTACAAGAGGCCGTGAGACCTACACGAGGTAGTTCCTGTTCCTTAACTCTACCTACATCCACCTCTCTTCCCCATCCATGAATTTATCCAGACTCCTTTTAAAGACCCCAATAGACTCCGCAATGACCACCTGACAAGTAAGTCCATTCCAATCATTCACCACCCTATTTGTGAACTAGTTTCTCCCTATTTCCTTTTTAAATTATGCTTTTCCAGCTTGAATCCGTTACTTCTTGTTCTACCTTGCTTACTAGCCATAAGAACTTGTTGCAGGGTATTTGGAGAACAGTTACCAGGGCAGCACCATTGGTCGATGTGCCAACCGCATCGGGAAGGGAAAGCTGACAGTGGAGGGTCAGCACTACAGCCTTAGCATTAACAACAATGGCAACCACCTTCATGGGGGAACAGGAGGCTGGGATAAGGTCAGTGTGTAGTATGTACCTGTTGTATTTACCTATGTATGTACCTGTTGTATTTACCTATGTATGTACCTGTTGTATTTACCTATGTATGTACCTGTTGTATTTACCTATGTATGTACAGTCTAAGACAAAAGTCATGTCCCGGTTTTGTCCGAATATGAAATGTAACTCGTGAAACATTATGAAAACCCTAACGCAGTTACATGCTCGTGGTTGGCAAGCCTGAATCCCTTAAGCTACTGTTCAGATAAGGGTTCAAAGCTTCATATCTGCCACCGATGAGACAATGTCTAAAACAATCCAAGGGTGTTTCAAAGGTTCAATAGATTTACTGCATTAAGGTTTCATATTATTCGATGTGGAATGCGAGGTATATTCGGCCCAGCAATGATCGCCAGGACATTTCATCTTTACACCTGAGCCATTGAAGGCCACATACATCACCACCGGCAGGAGTATGGAGAGAGCTAGTCACATGCAAGAATATAAATAAAAAAAATATACATATAAAATATATAAAAAAATCAAGAAAAACTGCTTCAAAATTTAATAGTATGTTTGGATAAAAATAAGACCAAATTCCATTTTAATCTATGCAAAAAATTTAAAGAAAAATTGCGTCAAAATTCAAGAGTATATTTGAATAATAATATGAAAGAAGGAAGGAATGACTCTGAAGCAGTGGCGTATATAGGTCCTTAAAAAGAAAGGGGAATACGGGGGTGAATCCAGGATTGTTATAAAGTGGGGGAGGGGGCTGTGCGAAGCGAGCCTCAACAGCTGAGGGAGTTTACAATAATAGCAAAATTGCAATGTATTTCGGAGGGCCTCAGCCGAACCCCTGAGCCTGGCTCACCGAACCCAGGATCAACCACTGCTTTATAATTACCTCAGCACTTCTACTTTTAACACTTCTGGTAATGAATCCTAAAACAATTATTCGTGAGGATACGAACTAATAAGACGTATGAGTTGTGGTGAGATCGAAGCACTTATGGCAGTGCTACCAACTATTCGTCTGACATACGGCAGAGAACACCGAAAGGTTAGCCCTTTACCAGATGTCTTAACCAAAATTCAGGACACGACTTTTGTCTTAGACTGTACCTGTTGTATTTACCTATGTATGTACCTGTTGTATTTACCTATGTATGTACCTGTTGTATTTACCTATGTATGTACCTGTTGTATTTACCTATGTATGTACCTGTTGTATTTACCTATAACACAGCTATATATTTACCTTATATTTAGTGCACTTAATTGTACTCCTGATACTTCATTCAGTAACTTAGATTATGTTCTGCAGCATTAGCACAGTACCTCATGTAAGGTTTTGTCTCTTTCGTTGTAGCATGTTTGGGAGAGCCACGTTCTGGATGAGAGTGTGGTGTTCTCTCGCCTCAGTCCTGATGGGGAGGAAGGTTACCCGGGTGCTGTTGTGGCTCAGGTGTGTATTTTGTTATGTCATCCTGTAAGGTTCAGGCACTAGGTAGTCTATAGTTATTTTTTTTTAACAAGGCTAAAATTCAATTCCATCTCTAGGTCTCATGCTTAAAATTATGCCTATGTTTACCTGCTAATATGATTAACTATGATGGAATACAGCTGAAATTTAGAAGAACCGTACACTATTCTCTTCTCCTGGCATCAGATATCAGTCAGTAAGCAGCAAGGGGTCAGGATTTTTCTGGTGTGTATTTTGTTATGTGTGTTTTGTTATGATACAAGAACTACCACGTGCAGGTCTCACAGCCTCTTGTAGCTTCCTTATTTTCTAATGTTCTTATGTTCATCCTGTAAGGCTCTGGTACTATACTCTATTTTTTTTAACAAGGCGAAAATTCCATTCTATCTCTAGGTCTCATGCTTAAAATTATGCCTATGTTTACCTGCTAATATGGTTAACTATGATGAAATACAGCTGAAATTTAGAAGAACTGTACTATTCCCTTCTCCTGGCATCAGATATCAGTCAGTAAGCAGCAAGGGGTCAGGATTTTTCACCTCGTTAAAAAAACCCAGAGTATAGGTGGGGGGGAACTAGTTTATTATTATTTTTTGGGGGGCACAGCACATTAATGCACCCTAATTGAGAGAATATTCATGTATTGCATCAGTGAGTACGAAGGAGTGGAGATGGCAATATCAATCGTCAATGTAAAGATAGAGAGGAATGGAAGAGCACTGTAATTATGTATGAATATATGACTGAGAGCCTGCTTCTCTATCCATATTTTAACCCTGCTTTCAGATTTTATTCAGATCAGATTTAGTTACATTCATTCTAGATTACTTACGATACCAGGTTTTGCTGTTTGAAGTACGAGATGATGTAAAAGATTTCGTCTAGGTAGTTAGTAGAGTCATTAGAGAGCATTAAAGGGAGGCTAGATAAATTAATGGATGGGGATGAAAGGTGGATGTAGGTACAGTAGTATTAAGTAACAGGAACTACCTCGTGTAGGTCTCACGGCCTCTTGTAGCTTCCTTATTTTCTTATGTTCTTATTTTCTTTTGTCTCTTATTACTACTCCCGTGTTGGTGTGTTGCAGGTGAAGTATTCCCTCGATGCTGGCGGAGGACTCAGGATAGACTTTGAGGCCATGACAACGCGGGCCACACCTGTCAACATGACCAACCATTGCTTCTTCAACCTGGCAGGGCATGTAGGTGGAGCAGTCAGTGTTTTGTGCCTCTAACACCTAATTACTTTGATGGTTGTCATTATTCACATGGATTGACATGAATACATACTGCTTGGGTACTTTTGTAGCTTGTGGGTAATACAAGTACAGCTTTTTGAGGACTTTTATGAATGCATGAATCTGTAACGTGAAAGAATGACTATAGTGTAAGTAGAGATGCCTTATAGCCTTACTTGCATATTTTGTATCAATTATGATTTATGTACTGTTCCTTATTTTGTGTCCATTATGATTGCTGTACTGTTACTTGCGTGTCTCACTGAGGTCTATCCTTGACAGGCTGCCGGTCAGAAGGGCATCTTGCAGCACATTGTGAGGGTGAATGCTGATCACTTCACACCTGTGGGCCAGGATCTCATACCAACAGGTATAGTTGTAAGTTATTTTGATATTGATGGGAGAAGAATGAGTTGCTACAGAGGATGATGATGATGATGATGGTGATGGTGATACATTTGCAGGAGAGTTGACCCCAGTCAGGGACACAGCCTATGACCTGCGTAGCCCCACCACCTTCGGGGAGGCCTTGCCGCGGGCTCCAGGCAATGGCTTCGACCACAACTTTTGTCTTCAGTTCAAGCGCAGAGGTGAACTGGAGTTGGCAGCTTATTTCCTGCACCCAGCCACAGGTGAGGCTTCCACGAAACCTTGGAATTCTACCATATGAGAAAATAAGAAAATAGAAAAATGACTTGTCCAGTTTTCCTTGTTGTGATTTTTCTTGTACACTAAACCCTTCATGTTCGCGGGCTTAAGGCTCGCGGATTTGATTACTCGCGGGTTTTCAACCCCCCCCCCCCCCTTTTTTTTTATTTTTTTATTTTTTTATTTTTTTATTTTTTTATTTTTTATTATTATTATTATTATTATTATTATCATTATTATTATTATTATTATTATTATTATTATTATTATTATTATTATTATTATTATTATTATTATTATTATTTTTTACTCCCTCCCAATTGCTTGCTCTCTACAGGGGCCTTATCCGCCCATGTATGGAGTATGTCTCACATGTTTGGGGAGGATCCACTCATACAGCTCTCCTAAACAGGGTTGAGTCAAAAGCTTTTCGTCTCATCAACTCCTCTCCTCTGACTGACTGTCTTCAATCTTTAAATCACCATCGCAATGTTGCTTCTCTTGCTCTCTTCTACCGTTACTTTCATGCTCACTGCTCTTCTGAACTTGCTAACTGCATGCCTCCCCCCATCCCGCGGCCTCGCTGCACAAGACTTTCTACTCATTCTCATCCCTATTCTGTCCATCTTCCTAATGCAAGAGTTAATCAGTATCTTTACTCTTTCATCCCTTTCACTGGTAAACTCTGGAACTCTCTTCCTGTTTCTATTTTTCCACTTTCCTATGACTTAAATCTTTTCAAAAGAAGAGTAACAAGACACCTCCCGAACTAAATTGGCCTACCCCTCTGTTTTTATTTTATTCTCTTACTGTCTTCTTTATAGGAACTGGCAACTAAGCGGGCTTTGTGTTACCCATTTTTGTTGTGCCCTTGGCCAGTTCCTTGTGATGTATAAAAAAAAAAAAAAAAAAAAAAAAAAAAAAAAAAAAAAAAAAAAAGGGTAAATGAATGACTAATGTCATGCTCGCGGATTTACGCTAATCGCGGGTGGATTTACGCTAATCGCGGGTGTCTCTGTTCCCTAACCCCCGCGAACATGAAGGGTTTATTGTACAAAGCAGCTAATAGGAACGTTATGTTTACCTGAGAGAATTACATCCTCACCATGATGGTACATGTGGTGCTTCCTGAGGTGCTTGTGTGTCCGTGAGATGACACGATGGATCACCTGCCGCTTTATAACTGTCCTTTAAGGCTTGAAAGCCAGGCAGTCCTGTCCTGCAGTACACCCAGCACATCTTGACTCCCACATGCCTCTCACCCTCAGATCCGTAGCTCCTCTCCCTTCACTGGACAGCCAACCATAAAAGTATAAGAACTACATCATGACAGATCTCTCTATTGTGGGTTGAAGTCCTGCCATTTTGATGAAGAGCAGATGTTTCAGTACATCTGTTCCTTTGCCTCTCTGTCAGGTCGTGGACTGGAGGTGTACACCACTGAACCAGGAGTACAGATTTACACAGGCAACTTTCTGCCCAGAGAAGCAAACAAGATGATTGGCCGAGGTGGGACATCATACACCTACCAAGGAGCCTTCTGCTGTGAGCCTCAAAACTTTCCTGATGCTGTCAATCAGGTTTGTATATATACCTATATTTTATATATTTGTTGAAGCTATTTCTGATGCCCGTCCCTAAGAACTCCAAGGGAATAGCCGCAACAGAAGAGCCTCCATTTATGCCTTCTCTTGCATTCCCTCCTTGCTTGTTCTAATCCTGTAATCCATAGATCACTACTGTTTATATATATTTTTTATTCATGATGTTCCAGAGACCTGCATCTTCCTGGGTGAAAATGGAAGTGGTTGTGGGATGTTGTAAGAAATGAGAAAGAAAAAAGTGTAAATAGTTTCAGTAGCTTTAACCACAAATACATCACTGAAATTATTTCCATAGTCCAGTAGGAATGACTTTAGTGGCCTAGTGAATGAATTAATTTGTATCCTTTTTTTCACAGAGCAACTTTCCCAGTGCCATGTGTTATCCTGGGCAGCCCTACAAGCACTCCATGATGTACAAATTCTTTGTAGAAAAGTAAAAACAAGCTTCTCACTGATATCAGACAGTTCATGGTAATTGTTGTTTTTAAATTTGCATGCTGTATTATTTTGTTCCTTTGAATCATTGAAATTGTTTGTCAGTGATCAAAACAAGACTATTACATCTTTTGTTCACCATCCTGACTTACATATATGATCTATGTGTGTGTGTGGAGAGACATGCTTGACATTGTCCCTACTCACCTAGCATTTCAAATGTTTGTGATATATAAGCATAAGTTCTTGTTGAAAATGTGCCAGTCTTCAATAAACTACATACACCAATATCAGCATTACTTAAAATGAAAAATCTGTTGTTTTCAGTTTGAGTGGCTTCGTTAGGCATTATTTGGAGTGATGTGCCAGAGTGTTCCCGTTGCCCATTCAGTACACATGCTTGTTCAAACATGAGACCCTTTAAAACAGGTAGAGTCTAAATTTTATATTTTGTAGCACCTTGTAGAATTTGATATTCGTAGATTTTGAAAATTCAGTAGACCTTATTGTTTTTGTAGTTTTAGATGATTTTCACAATTTTTGGGCACAAACAAGACATGAACTTTAAAGCCTTCTTCATCAGTAGTGATAAGTTGATGCTGAGTGTCTGGTTATAGAGCTCCTCCCAACCAGCTCAAAGACACTCCAATGCTTGACTCAATAGACATCTTGGTTCATTGGCCTCACATATATATTTCACGTTGAGATGAGCTCTGTAATGCATAATGTCTAGCTTGTGACCCTTTCCCGTTGTGCTGGGCTTGTAACTTGTAAGTGCTACTTTCTCTGTACAAGTACTTAGTTTGCACACTTTCTCTGCACAAGTAGTTAGTTTGCACACTTTATCTGCACAAGTAGTTAGTTTGCACACTATCTGCACAAGTAGTTAGTTTGCACACTTTATCTGCACAAGTAGTTAGTTTGCACATGTATTTTGAGTTGATAGACATGTATGTTTAACTGTGGTAGATGACAAATGGTTTAAAGTGCCTTCATGACAGAATTTGGTACATCAGCCCCACATGCTCTAACCTAACAAGGGTTTACCACACAGCCAACACTAGCGTCTAGCTCACAGCATGGCATCAGATACATGATTGTGGTATTTGATCCTTTTATCACCTGCAGTAGTTTGATTAAACTTTGAAATATGAAAATGTGTATTTTCTCCTGGTGTGCCGACGTGTGATGCGGACCAGGAAATAGCGCAGGGTGAGTTTGAGTGAAGGGGAAAGTGTGGAAAGCAAAAAGTCAATAGTTATTTAGATGAACAAAATATGAGAACACTTTGTGGTAGCAAGTTGATTTAGAGGACAAGTGAGTAGTGTTTAGTAGTATTGTAGTATAGTGTTAACTGTTTAGTGTTGAGATAACAGTTAAAAAGTTAATGTAACTAGCAGTAGTGTTGATTAATTTTACAACGCATTATATATTATAAATTATATATTATAAAATGGACCAGTTAAATTTCAGTTAATCAAATATCTGCTACAAATGAAGTAGATGAGGTTTATTTGGAGGATTGTGGTGGGTGAGGCGATGAAAAAATAACGTGATGAGTGAATAAGTTAAGTAGGATTATTAGATCACAGTCTAATGTAAACATATTGCAGGGAGACTTAGATAAATTGAATGAGTCAGGTGTAGAGATATCTCGTAGATAAACAGGAACTATAACATAAGAACATAAGAAAATAAGGAAGCTACAAGAGGTGAAAGGAGACAAGCCTATAGCAGGAGGACGAGAGTGAAGGGGGAAGTACAATTTTTCAAGGTGTTTGAAGGCGTTGAATGGGTGTGAAGAGGGAAGTGTGAAGCTTGAGTGGTGTGAAAGGTTGTGTTTAGAAGGGGTTGGGAGTTTGGCAGAATAATGCTACCTAGTACAATACAATAAGTTCTGTGATTGGAACTGTAGTTTCATAGTAACATTCAGCAAATATCAGATTAAGGTTGATCAATATTATAGCAAGGATTATACAAGAAGTACAGAATCCTTGTATTATAGTCTGCGTGCCAGTAATATTTGCTGCTACACATGAGGTGAGTTGTACCCAATGATACTATTACGCGATTATCCTTGGTTGTACCCAAGGATAGTACTATGTACTATCCTTGGTTGTACCGGTCGTGGCGCGCTGGAGGAACTGTTGTGGACTCTGGTAATTTTGAAGTCATTGTCCCTCTGAGACATGTAAGGTGGTGGGATGCTACCTAAGAGTTGTTGCTGACGCCCTCATGGACGCTTTACTACGATTGCTACGGCGGCTTAGGCTACCGAAACGAGCTAGATAATGTGCCAGTGATGCAGGGAGGCGGCGAGTGTGTTATGCCGGGCGGGGCTGAGGGTGCCACGGGGCGGTGGGTCATGGAGCAAGAGCCTGAGGCCAACACGTACTCGAACTCCGCGATAAGAGTGGCACAGTTGCCCTGCTTGCCGGCCTATCAGTGCCTGCCGGGTGCCAGAGCTGTTGGGTTCCCGGGACGTGGGTGTACCGTGGTGCGAGGCGCGGCACCTTGTGAGATAGAGCTGATCAGCGCTTTACAGCCTTTCGCCACTGACGGACTACTGATATGCATGTATTTAAACAGTGATTGGCAACCATAAAGGGAGGGGACTTTCCTTAAATGCAGCAATCAGTAGCTCGCCTGATGGGTCCCAAGACTGTCCTCACTATAGTCACTAGTCACGTTTACCACTCGACCGCGGCGTCTGAGTTCTCAAATGTCTGAAAGAGTTCACGTTTTGTGGATATTCATTCCTTGCCACCAACGTCGCAGCAACACTGACGACTTCACTGTACTCTTCGGACACCACATGTAGCATTCTTCGGGAGAACCCATCGTGACTGACCTGTGCTCTGCGTCCCACCGGGAACGCACTGACCTTGCATCATGGTGACCAGATACACCATAGATCAGATCCTCTCCCGCGGCATCTCGTCCT
Organism: Chionoecetes opilio; assembly: GCA_016584305.1. Classification (NCBI taxonomy): domain Eukaryota; kingdom Metazoa; phylum Arthropoda; class Malacostraca; order Decapoda; family Majidae; genus Chionoecetes; species Chionoecetes opilio. The sequence goes on along the minus strand of JACEEZ010008841.1, from coordinate 49,161 downwards.
CGCCGCGCACACCTCCCTCACCCACCACGATCACCACGCCCCACAGCCCACTTTGGCGCCCCACCTCGCTCGCCGACGCCCCTCTTGAGCCACGCCACTATCTCACACCCCACAGGGAATCTAAGGAAGCTCATCACAGAGACGCCAAAACAGAGACTCTTATAACAGACGATGATGTGAAAACACGCCATGGCATGGAGAGCCGTGCCGAGGATGTGCACCCTCTGGCGCGGCCCGTGGCCCTGCGTCCCCTCCACAGCCTGCCCCTGCCGCACCACGACGCCACCACACTCGACGCCTTGGCTCTACGATCTGACCTAGGCTACGGTGGGCTGGAGGGGGGCGTGTACGGGTTAATGCTGCGACAGTACATGGAGGCCCAGTTCCACCTGGGAGCCCCGCGCACCTTCCTGCCCCTTGCCCTCCACGGATTTGACTCAGGTGATTTCCTTCGTTTCATGTGCCTCGTATTTACCGTGGATGAAGTCAATATAACCCATGAGTGGTGCCATGCATGTCATATATAGTATATATATATATATATATATATATATATATATATATTATATATATATATATATATATATATATATATATATATATATATATATATATATATATATATATATATTATATATATATATATATATATATATATATATATATATATATATATATATATATATATATATATATATATATATATATATATATATATATATATATATATATATATATATATATATTATACTACAGGTTTTATGCAAATTCACCGATTGTAATATAGTATGTCAACTTGCAAAAGGAGGATAAAAGCATCAGACAGTCCTCCCTTGCCCTCGCCTACAGCAGCGTCCTGAGAGTTGAGACTGTCCTCCCCGCCCACAGGTCTGGTTCCCCCCGGCGGGGGCGGACGCACGCGGCGTCGCGGCGGCCAAGTGCGGTTCACGCCGCAGCAAACCCGCCAGCTGGAGACGTGGTTCGCCCAGCACAAGTACATCACACCGCCCCAGAGGAAGACCATCGCCAGGGAGCTGAGCCTTCACGAGAAACAGGTGAGGCGGTGATCAGGGTGACGCTCCTTGATATGTGACTGTGCGTGTAGCGGGCCAGAAGTTTTTTTGTTTACAGTTATCCACAATTTTTTTTTTTTACCAATCTGCCGCATAATATAATCTTTTTTAGTTTTCTAGTTATTTTGTAGTTATCCACAATTTTTTTTACCAATCTGCCGCATAGTGTATTTTTTTTTAGTTTTCTAGTTTTTTTTACAGTTATCCACAATTATTTTTTTACTAATCTGCCGCATAGTATAATCATTTTTAGTTTTCTAGGTTTTTTGTATAGTTATCCACAATAAATTTTTTACCAATCTGCCGCATAGTATAATCATCATCCTGTTGATTTGTTCCGCAGGTGAAGACTTGGTTCCAAAACAGACGCGCCAAATGGAGGAAAGTACAAGCTCAGGTAAGGAAGTCATATCCTTCATACCCAGATCTTTCCTTTGCTATAAATCGTATGTTATCGAGCCATAAAATTACGAAAAGTAACTGAATATACCAAATTAGCTCGTCGACAAGGATATTAAACAGGTCATATCTATAAAATATTTCTTATATTCACTAGAAATCGTCTAATGTTAGCCAAAATACAATGGAAATTACGTTCTGGGCCTCAAGGGGTTAATGGTCTGCACAGGACCGAGGGTCGGGTGGGCAACATTTTATACCGTGAAATAGACAATAAGGGGAAAATATACACCAATTCCAGGCTACTTTAGTAATATATTTCTTAAGTACTATGCTATCAGTCCATACTTAGATTGTCTGCACAGGACTGAGGGTCGTGAGGGGAACATTTTATACCGTGAAATAGACAACAAGGGGAAAATATACACCAATTCCAGGCTACTTAGTAATATATTTCTAAGTATGCTATCAGTTCATACTTATATGTGTCTGTGTGTGCCGAGTGATAAGGGAAGGGCGGTGGGAAGTAACGTTTTTCCGCAGCCTATTATTGATATTTATTCCGCATTGATGATTATTTTCCTGCACTTATTTATTTATAAATTTATCGTTTTCATCACGTCTGGAAGAATGCTAGGTAGGATGTGGCGGCACTTTAAGGTTTTCAAGGTTAGGTGTTACTGTAATGAAGGCGTTAGGGGGGGGGGTAAGTGGTGGTTAGCAAGGGGGTGGAGGGAGGAGTTGATGTTTATTATATGCATGCGTTCTTTTAGGAGCTTTTAGGAAAGAGATAAAGAGTAGGGGAGAGAAGGGTGATAATATTATTATTATTATTATTATTATTATTATTATTATTATTATTATTAGCCTATCATTGATATTTATTCAGCATTGATTACTTTCCGTCACCTATTATTTATTTATCGTTTTCATCACGTCTGAAAAAAATAATACATAGCTAGATAAAACATGATGAGGTTGTTCTGGTACTGTACTTAAGTTTTATTTTAATTATGTTTGATAAAAAAACCATTAAGGGATAAGTCAATATGTAAATACCTGGATGATTAATAGATTTACATACTTTGCTTAGTAAGGAGAAATATGGTGACTTATGTATCTCGTGTAGAGTAATGAAGGAACGACAAATCCTTATCTCGTCTATGATACATTAATTAAGGGATGAGAGGAGGAATCAGTAAGCAGTAGTGTGTGTGTGTGTGTACAGTCATATACAGTCCCTTATTTAAGAGCTGCCAAACGTGTCAGCAGCGGCAGTCAATTAAGAGAGGAAGCTGATAAAACGTTTAGCGGTAAATTTGTACGCGATAAGATAACTTTTTTTGTATGTGTTAATGTCAGTAGCAAATCCGTGAAGTTGTTTGGCTGGCTGTTTGAATGGCTGGATGGCTGTTTGAATGGCTGGATGGCTGTTTGAATGGCTAAATGGCTGAGTGGCTGGATGGCTGTCTGAATGACTGAGTGGCTGGGTGGCTGGCTGAATGGCTGAGTGGCTGGATGGCTGTCTGAATGGCTGAGTGGCTGGATGGCTGGCTAAATGGCTGAGTGGCTGGATGGCTGTCTGAATGGCTGAGTGGCTGTCTGAATGGCTGAGTGGCTGGATGGCTGGCTGAATGGCTGAGTGGCTGGATGGCTGGATGGATTGGCTGCTTTTGCTTAGCGATGACATAGTTCGAGGGTAAGGAAGGTGATGTGACTCAAGGGTGACCTGGCTCGAAGGTGACCTGGTTGTAGGGTGACGTGAGTGTCATTGATGAATCGTTTGTACTTGAATCGTGACCTCTGACTCGACTCTTTCGTTCTACACACCAAAGACAGGAATGACTCAAATAAGTAAAACATAATAATAATAAAAGACCGTTAGTGAGTAAATAAACAAAGACAATAACATATAATTTAGTAAATAGGACGTAGGGGAGAGCGGGGCAGGTTGCATCGAGGGTAGGTTGCATCATTGCCTCTAACTCGCATGTTATCACACGTACATCGTCTTAATACTACTACTACTACTACAATAAACTACTACTACTACAACCTACAACAATAATAACAATAAAAAAAAGTTATTGCGAGTTAGAGGCAATGATGCAACCTACCCTCGATGCAACCTGCCCCGCTCTCCCCTAAATATCTATGTAGTACACTAATGGATAACGTTTCCCGTCGGACAACAGCAGGGTATAATTTTTTTTATATAGATAGATAGGTTATCCCGCGGTACCAAAAACACCAATTAGCGCATCCTTTATGTGCGTGTATATTATATCATGCACGTCACCTGGAACTGTTCATAGGAGGGCGTTACACCGCTTCCTCTTCACTCTTTCTAGGTGTTACGAGTGAGCTAATGTAAAGGCTGGTTCACACTAGCAGCACTTTTTAGCACCGGGAAATCGGTGTAACACTTCATTGGCCGATTGTTATAGCGTCACAAATCATCGTGTATTTGACGTGGTATTATGATCTCCCTTCTCCCAAGATTAATAGACATACTATCTAGACATACTATAATAGGCAATACGTACATTAATAGGCATACTATATTAAAAGTCTATAGATCTTGCCTTCTCCCTCCTAACCGTCACCCAAATCTATATATTTTTCTATACCCAGCGTGTATACGGAGGGAGATAAACACCGCTATAATCGTTCTAAATCCTCCTATATACTCTCACACCAGTCCCCGCCTCTTCGTCGCTCTTGCAGTCGCCTCTTTTCACTCCCTCGTTAACACGCTGATAAAGTGATACCATGCACCGTTTTTGTTGGGATCCCATGGAGCAGATAAGAGCGATAACTTCACTTGGGGTTGTGAGAGGCATGGGAAGAAAGGAAGCAAGAGAAGTCTATCACAGTCTGGCCGCTTAAGAAAGAATAGGATTTTGCCGTGAACGCCGAACCTCGCTAAACACGGTTATCAGTTCGCCTGCATCCCTTAGCTTGTGGTGCTGCGGCTTTTAACGACGACCCATATACGTTTTTGCGATCCCTACTACTATACTACTACTACTTTAATTTACAAAGAGAACACAGTTATATGAAATTGTTATCGGGTTTACAAGACAGCTCCCATATAAATGATATAGTAATAACACTAAGGATGATAGTAGTGATACCAGATCAACGAGTCAGTCAGATGAATAATCAAGTGAATGAATTAATGAATGCAGGGAGCAGGCCGGAATCCTGTATTATAGCGGAGGTGCAGGCTGACACTGTGTGGTTATCGTGTTAATTGATAAGCACCGAGTACCCACCAGGGACGCGGACAGCCGCTGCTTATAACCTGTGATAACGCACCGGCTTAAACTTTTTTTTTTTTTTTTTAGGGAGCAATTATTATTTTTTTATTTTGTTATCTTTATTACTATTTGTTTTTTTTAGGGAGCAACACAACTACTATCGCCTCCTTGCATTATTAACCCCTGTGATCTGCTGCCCTCAGGGGGAAGCGGGGCGGGGAGGACAAAGGTGACAGTCTTCCGAGGCACTGCTAATTATTCATGATTCTTACAGCCCCTGGGAAGTGTTTGCTGAGCCACTTTGATTCAGTGGTCGTTGTGTTGTCAAGCCTTTATAACCACTTAGTTGTGCAAAGGTCACTGTCAGGTTCGAATGTAGGACCTTTTGGCCACGAAAGTTACGGACAAAAACTAACCGTCTCACTAATCCTAGGTCTCTAAAAAAACTAACCTGACCTGTCCTGACCTAACCTAACCTCACCCTAACCTAACTTAACCTAACCTAACGGCCAAAACGTCCGCGGTCGAAACGTCCGTGCCTGAAACGTCCGGTTACCGTCAGAGTCAGTGCGTGGTGCGGGCGTGACCTTGGTAGTGGGTATTGGGTTATGCAACATTTCCGTGCACCGGGTAGTCGCCATCACCAATGACTAAGTAATATTTAGAACTATAGATTTATTTATTTATGATTATTTATTATTATTTGATCTACTATTTCGAACATGGCCATCTCAGTGTCAAGGTCACCCTGGCACGTCACGCCCGTCTTCTTGAATCACCTCCTCCCTGTTGGCTCTTAATGAAGCGACCATCAATCACGCTCAGGTGTGAGGTGTCCGTCTCGTCACTCGGGTCGACACGGCGTTTTCGTCTCGCCTGTTATCGCGACGACTATCCGTATCGGTGTCGAGGAGGTGTTAGTGGGGGTGTTGGTGACACATGCTATCGGTGATGGAGTACCGATACTTGGCCGCAACTCACTACTCCTCCTCCTCCTCCTCTTTTTCTTCCTCCTCTTCCTGTTCTGCTTTGAAATTTATAGTTGAGATGAGAAGCTTTTTGTTGGCTTTTGTAATCACTGCTGGTAGTTTTGTGATTGGACGGCAGATCACCATCCAAAACACATGATTTTTTTCCCTTTAACCCCTTGAGACCCAGAACGTAATTTCCATTGCAATTTGGGTACCATTAGACGATTTCTAGTGACTATAAGCAATATTTTATAGATATGACCTGTTTAGTATCCTTGTCGACTAACAAATTTGTTATATTAAGTTACTTTTCATAATTTTATGGCTAACAACATATATACAAATTTTTTTTATAGTAAAGGAAATATCTGGGCGTGAAGGGGTTAAGTATCTTTCTGATCATTCCTGGCTCTATGGGATTTCTTGCTCCTCCTGTATCTCTTGGCCCAGCCCGTTGCCCCAGCCAGACACAACAGATAGTTATCAGTAACGTAGCTGTACTCGGGAAGCTCAATGTCATGATCCCTTGGTGTAGAAGAACGATAAGGCCGCCGTACCCATGATAGAGGCTCGCCAGTAGCCTACGCCTCACCGACGCAATAGGCTGAGGCGCACCACAGGCGGGTTGTCACATGTGGAGGGCAAGATACCAAGAGTTTGGCACTTTGCCTGCTCTTATGTTGCCCCCTCCTGTACTTAATGTAGGAACACATGAAACGATCTCTCTCTCTCTCTCTCTCTCTCTCTCTCTCTCTCTCTCTCTCTCTCTCTCTCTCCTCTCTCTCTCTCTCTCCCCCCTTTTCTCCTCTCTCTCTCTCTCTCTCTCTCTCCTCTCTCTCTCTCTCTCTCTCTCTCTCTCTCTCTCTCTCTCTTCTCTCTCTCTCTCTCTTATATACATGTTATAAGTCCCTATTTATAGTTTATCCTGAATGGTTCTGTGACTATGAAAAGGTATCTGATGTCACCAGGGAACACACGAGACAGAATGATAATATATATATACCACGCTTCAAGACTGACACAGGGGCCCGATCACTAAAGGTTTTGGGCCCAACACTGGAATGCTCTGCCCAACCACATAAAACTTGCAGTAACATTATCCAAATTCAAGACTGGCCTTATTCATCATTGTAATTTATGACCACAGAGCCACAGAATAAACCCCTTACTTTACTGATAAATTTAAGTACTTTTTATTAGCTTTGTATATATTGTATATATTTGTTTTATTTTAATATGTATGTAATAACCACTACCCTGTGGAAATAAAAATTGAATTGAATTGAACTCTCTCTCTCTCTCTCTCTCTCTCTCTCTCTCTCTCTCTCTCTCTCTCTCTCTCTCTCTCTCTCTCTCTCTCTCTCTCTCTCTCTCTCTCTCTCTCTCTCTCTCTCTCTCTCTCTCTATATATATATATATATATATATATATATATCACAAAGGGTTGGGGAGCAGCGACGAAAGTGGCTGTCTTAATCTCCTTCTCGAAGAATTCATGAGACTTACACGACAGTACTGTGTGTGTGTGTGTGTGTGTGTGTGTAGCAGTAGCAGCGGCGTGCGATAAGGCTGTTGCTTGCGGGATTACGTTTGAGCAGCCTCCCCCCCTGGCCTTACAACCCACCCCTATCGCCCTTCACTCCTCCTCCTCCTCCTCCTCCTCCTCCTCCTCCTCCTCCTCCATCCACTTCCTCTACTTTTCCCCAACCCCTTCGCAAGTCCTGCATCCCCGCCTCGCCTCGCCGTGTCATGTTACCCTGATACCCTGACATACACTGATACCCTTGTTACCCTGACACTGGGGTAACTTTTCCTCTCTCTCACATGGTAGGAATACATGGTGAGGATTAACATTTCTTTTGTCCTACTTTTTCTCTCTTACATTTTTTTGCCGTAAAGAACACCAGGGGCGCATTCGAGGTTCTTTTGTTTATTTATTTGTATACATTAATCATGAGGCAGGATTTAGTCTTTTCGTGTGTTAGTGATTGTGTGTATTTACCTAGTTGTATTTACCTAGTTGTGTTTTACAGGGCCTGAGCTATACTCGTGTGGTCCCGTCTCCGTATCTACATTTATCCAGTCTTTCTTTCAATTTTTTTTTTTGTGTGTGTGTGTGTGTGTGTGTGTGTGTGTGTGTGTGTGTGTGTGTGTGTGTGCATGTGTGTGTGTGTGTGTGTGTCGCCGTGAATAGGCTGTCAGGGTTCACCACCACTAAATCACGCTATTAACGGATAACAGATAGCCTTGACAAGTCGTCATCGCCGCCAGATAACACTTTGGAAAGCCACTATCACTCACTCTTTTGTGACGACCTTTAGACACACCGGATTACCTACCATTAATTAAAACGGTCTTTTCGGCAAGCATATACATACGGTGCTCTAAGGATAATAATAATAATAATAATAATAATAATAATAATAATAATAATAATAATAATAATAATAATAGTAATAATTCTATTTTCACCCGAAGGCATACAGGTAAAAGAAGAAAACAACAACATAATATCGTACATACATGAGGGGAAAAAATAATATAAAGTATCGTACTCTATATTATGTATACTATTTACTCTACTTTATCTACTTTATACTACTTCTATACTTTATCCTTGTAGTGCACTAACCTGTTCCTTCCTCTTCGTGTTGCCGGCGTGTCTCTCCCTGTTAAATATAGGCCCAAAAATTCAAAAATGCCCACTTTAAAAAAAAAATCTTTTTCGTGTACTATATGTAGGTTTCACGGCCTCTTGTAGCTTCCTCATTTTCTTATGTTCTTATGTTCTTATGTTCTTATGTTCTTATGTTCTTATGTATGGATAAGATGGACTTAGGACTCACTCATATACTATAGCAAACGTACACCTTAAGTACATTATGTCAGTTTACTAAAAAACTTACCCACCAAAAAGGGAAGTGTGAATTATGGCTCTCGAGTTAACCATCTGTCTTAATCATGCTTTTTTTATCTATCCTTTTTTTATCTGTCCTTCCTCCATGTTGTCTGGGCGAATGAGGAGTCTTATCACTGCAGACCTGATCGTTGTGATAAATCATGAGTGTAATTATTAGCGTTGTTATCGTTGTTTATCAGGGAGGTGCAGAGTGGGTACATTGCAGCTCTTAGGAAACACATGGTACTCTTACTTGTTGATCAAACACTTCATGCAACACACACAGACATTGCGTTTTGTGATGTTTATTATTATCATCATTATTATTATATTATCATTATAATTATTAATATCCTTATTATTACTATCATTATCTTTATTAGTTTGTTTGATCTACTCATTCATTTATGATTATAATTCTTATTACTTTTTGAATTACTTTTCATTCTTATGGAACACATCATACTCTTACAGAATTAGGCGTCTCCGTATGTCTCGTATTGCCACTTTTTAACTTATAGAGTTATGCATGATTTTCAGGGCGGCGGGGAGGAAGAATCCACTGGCGCCTTGGACATGGCAGCCTGTTCCCCAGCCTCCTCCCACGACGGCAGCGAGGACTCAGAACACCACCTCGCAGGGGAAGGACCCGAAGGAACCGAAGGAGCCTCTCTCGCCGACGACTCCGAAGTGCTGTACAAGAACTGAGGGAGCAGAGCGTCACCACCAGGACACTCACGCCGAGACGGGAGGTGCGGCCGTAGCTGGGCTGACTGTAGATGGGTGTAGAGTAGAACGTTGTATATAGTAGTGGCACTTTGGCGGAGGCGGAGGAGGAGGAGGAGGAGGAGGATGTAATTACTCTCTCTCTCTCTCTCTCTCTCTCTCTCTCTCTCTCTCTCTCTCTCTCTCTCTCTCTCTTCTCTCTCTCTCTTTTTTGCCCTTCTGTCACCTCGAAGGACAAATCTACTTTCTATACAGAAGATTACGTCACAGGGAGGAGGAGGAGGAGGAGGAGGAGAGTGGGAAAGTCTTATGATGTTCACGAGACCTCCTTCCTCCACCTTAGTGCCTATTCAAGTGCAATTCCAAATCGTTTTATGTTTGTGTTGTCAATAGTTTGTAGAGACTAACCTAAGTAGTACCAGTAAGAGTAAAAGTTGAAGTAACTGTAGATTGTCTTACTAACTTACTAGCGAGTAGAGGAACAGGAGGAGGAGAGGTAAGGGTTTTAAGGGAGTAGAAGAACAAGAGGAAGAGAGGTAAGGGCGATGGGGGGGGTTAGGGTGGGACAGGGGCAGGAAGAGGGTAAGGGAGGGTAAGGGAGCATGATAAAGGGTGGAGGGATCTGGGTGTGTGGCTGAGGGGGGGGGGGGGGTGGGAGGGATGAATGAAGACAAATAATAAAAAGGGCGGGTGTGAAGTTATAAATGAAGAAAATTTTTAAAAAGGGCGGGGGTGAAATAATAAATGAAGAAAAATATTAAAAAGGGCGGGGTGTAAGTTATAAAGGAAAAAATAGTAAAGAGAGATTCCTGGAGGGTAATATATAGTGCGTGTATTAGAAGGTCTTGGTGGGGACGTGTTTCCTGCTACCATCCTCAGAGTCAGTTCCCGGAAGCAACAAAGCGGCGGAAATAAAACATAAGATTGCATTAACAAAAACTCCTTTGCACAACATTATATTTAAATTTTTACATTCTATTGCATCAAAAACATTAAACAACAAAAATGCCGTTCCTGGAGTGTTCTCATGATGATTGTTTACACTGAACTTGGTGAACATTCGGTCCTGGTGAACTAAAGAAACCTTTGCTTACGTTTTGTTTTCCTTGTTCATAAGCTGGCGTGCGTGTCTTCCAAGGGAGATAATTACGGATTCTCGATAACACTTTGTTGGGAGTTATATTAGTACAACGCTGAACAACGATGTTAATCTAATATAAGTTTTTTTCTATTTACGGGTAATTGTGCTTTTAAGTGTTTCAGGGCGTCACAAATAATGTAAATATACGGGAAGGTAAAAAAGTGTCAAACAAAAAATGTGCACCACTGGTCATGGAAAGACTCGAGACACTTGTAGTCAGTAACTGTTGTTTTGGAGACACCCTTTCATCCTGTGTGGTGCGCGGGGCTGTGGTGGTGATGCAGGGATGGGGAGGGCAGGATGGCGGTGGTGGTGCATCAGAACGGAACATACGAGTGGTGGTGTGGTGAGTGTGGTGATGTGTAGGAGGTACTGAGAGGCGTGGGTGATGGTGAGTCGTGTTGGGTGGTATGCTTTGGTGGTGGTGGCGGCGGTGGTGGTGGCGGCGGCGGTGGTGGTGGTGGTGAGGGGCAGGTGGTAGGGGACGTGGTAGGGGCGTCAGGGTGTGTAGGGGAAGCCTCCGTCTGATTACAGGTCACCACTCGCTTCTTAGACTTCGCCCTCTTGTTCTGGAACCACGTCATGACCTGCGGAGATATATATATATATATATATATATATAATATATATATATATATATATATATATATATATATATATATATATATATATATATGAAGACGTAGATGAGCACTGCGTTGAGGCGACGCTTTAACACTATAGTCTATTTTTTTAGCGAGGCAAAAATTGCATTCTATCTTAAGGTCTCATGCTTAGAATTATGCCTCTGTTTACCTGAAAATATGGTTAACTATGATAAAATACAGCTGAAATTTAGAAGAAGCGTACTATTCCCTTCTGGTATCAAATATCAGTCAGTAAGCAGCAAGGGGTCAGGATTTTTCAGCTCGTTAAAAAAAAACTATAGTACCAAGGGGCGTCACACCGATCGCCGCCTCACCTGTTTCTCGTGAAGGCTCAGCGCCCTGGCGATGGTCTTCCTCTGGGGTGGTGTGATGTACTTGTGCTGGGCGAACCACGTCTCCAGCTGGCGGGTTTGCTGGGGCGTGAACCGCACTTGGCCACCGCGACGCCGCGTGCGTCCGCCCCCGCCGGGATGAACCAGACCTGTGGGCGGGGAGGACACTGCTGTAGGGGAAGTCAGGGCAAGGGTATGACTGTCCTGCGGGTGGGTAGTGACGGTACATTTGGGCGAGGGTAATTTCAGTGTTTTATGAATAGACGGTGGCGTGGGAGGGGACATGTGTGTCCTATGGGCGGCATGGACAGTAGAGGACGCGAGATAGTTTTATAATTGCCCGGTATATGGTAGGTAAGACAGTGTTGGAGGGGGACTAATGACTGTATTGTAAAGGGGTGGGTCCTTAGCGGATAGACAGTGAGTGTCCTGTGGGCGGACACAACAACACACACACACACACACACACACACACACACACACACACACACATGACCTCGGTGACAACTTGCTGTGGTGACACTCAGGTCGTCACCAAGGACGTGAGCGTCGCTACAGCAAGCTGCTAAAGTTTTTCCTCGTTTACAAGTCAGCTTATGTTTTTACGTCTAGGAAAAATAAAGGTGAATAATCAAAGTGACTTAAAGACGTGAAGCTATACTACACACCATAATTGCGAATGTGAGAGTTACCTGTTGACAGGTGAATGGCTCGGGACATCTCCTCCAGACAGGTGGCGGGATGCAGCTGCAGCTGTGCACTCCCGACGCCCGGTGGGAGGTCGCCAAGACTCACATCCCTCTGCTTGTCCCTTGTCACTTCGTACGTGCCCGGGGCGTCGGTGCCTGGGTAGTGGTAGGGCACCTCCAGCCTCCTGAGGTGTTGAGATAGAGTGGGTATCAACAGTGGGGCAGGTTGATGGGATGGGAGGGCGCGGGGTGGAGGAACGTAACTGTCGGTTTCGGCAGCGCCCCTGGCTGTGCCAGTGCAGGGTGCGGCGGGAGGACGCCGCCTAAGGACGTCGTTGCCGGGAGGGAAAGTGATGGTGGGGTCGCTGGGCAAAGGGAAGACAATTTTTTGTGCTCATAGCAGAGGGGCAGCGAACAGAAAGCCGGCGAATAGACTGCTTGGTAGGGGACACAGTTTTTGACTGGATGCCCGCGGCTGCTGCCAAGGCCGTGAAGTTCTGAAACGCTGTTGAGAGCCGCGTTGTGGGGAGCCGAGTGAGGAGGGGCGGAAGGGAATCTTTCATGTCGTGGGTTCAGGTCAAGATCACAACCTTTTACGTGAGGCATTGCAGCACCGGACACATCCTGACAGACAGAGAGCAAGTCACTGGGGTCAGGATGAAAACGTAACCACCCCGGGCTGGGTACACAGTATTTGTCTTTACTGCAGTCTGCAGGGAACCCACAGGTGTTCTGTGAGCCTGCGTTTAGCCTTGAACACTCCTCTGGGCTGCTCCTCAAGAGCGGCCTGAGCGGAGGGCACGCTAGATAGCCAGGAGAGAACAGTGGCAGTATTGTGCCAGAAGGGCGGTACATAAGGTAGTGTGATGAGTCTGAGGAGACGAAGGAGGAACTGGAAACGGCTTGAGGGGAGCCGCACGAAACTTCGGTAATGGGATGAAGGGAGGGTAACTGGCCGCCCTCTGCATTGTCTTCCAGGAACTTTTGAGTGTCAACGGCAGGGGTCGAGGTGGTGGTGGTAGTGGTGGTCGTGGTGGTGAGGCTCTCGTGTGGAGGGGTAGAAAGGGAAGCTGTGCCAAGAAGGCTGTCTTGACCCTGCAGGGCAGAGCCTCTCGAGAGGAAGGAGGGTTCGGGGAGATGGGTTATTGTTGGCTGTTTGGAGGCTGCAGGAGGACCAGGATGCGTGCAGAGAGGTGGAGGTGATGGTGGTGACGGCGGCGAGTCTCGGAGAGGTACTGCTGCTTGACAGGAACGAGGAAGCGTCACTACGGCGGCAGGGTCGACGGCCCTCTTGGTGGGCCGTGCCAGGATGTTGTCTATGGAAAACATAGCGGACTGCGTCCACTGACGACGAGGGCTTCCTGGTGGAGGAGGAAGTATCCCGTGCGACAAGTTGTGTGTTGGGAACGAGGAGGATGGCGGCAGGCAGGGAGGTCCGCGTATCCGGACAGGAGGAAGGGACGTGTAGCCACTGTGCCTGCCGATTCCGGAATGTGTGGCATGAGTGGCGCCGATGCCCCACCCCGCCCCCAATACGGTGCCATGCGGGTGCCGGCCGCGATCACGTTCCGGCGTGGAGATAGCGGGATGCAGGTGGCCCCGCAACGGTCACCCCTCTCCTGAAAGCCTCGGTTTCGTCTTTGTTAGGTCAGGTAAGGGTGTGAGCAAGGTCAGGAGGGACCCAGGCACGAACCGTCAGTAGGATGTAGAGTGAATGGTGGTCACTGGTGGCACTTATCATTATTTATATTGCTTATATTCCTGCTGACATGTACTACAATACATAGATATACCATTATTATTCCCTGCCCACCTGTTGTTGTCGCGATGCTCCGAGGGGTACATCAGTCGCTAAATCAAATGAGCATGACCTGCGATGGACACGAATGATACGTGACCCACAAAAGGACAATTTTCCTCATCCCCTCACCGAGGAGATATGTGCATAGACAGCAACAGATAACCATACATACGATACACCGGAGGCACCCAACTGATAGTGTGCTACAGTACCACTGTGACAGGTGTGTGTGTGTATGTGTGTGTGTGTGTGTGTGTGTGTGTGTGTGTGTGTGTGTGTGTTATTCAACCATGGTCTTGTCCACGCCAGCTGGCTCGCGATCGCCAGTTTCACCCTCCCGGTGCGAACTTGGAGCTCATTATTTTCCAATCTTAGGGTAATGCTGTGACCTCACACACCACACACCCCCATCCCCTTGCTCAAGGGGACAGTAACCGCCCGAATTTGTCAGTAAAAAATCCGCGTGTGTGTGTGTGTGTGTTGCTGTGATATCAGGCATATCTATGCAGCTTTCCCTCTCCTTGTCATTGCATTGAACAATACTATAACAGATCCACCACACCCATCACTGTGATGGGGAAAGAGTCGGGGTCTTAGAAGTGAGTGTTCTCCGTGGATGATCATGTCAGCTGATTAGATCTGCCTGCACTTGAAAATATTATATCCATGTATTTAGAACTGGCGGCTTCTTATAGCTTTTTGACCATTATTACCATGAAGGAGTGTGAGCAGCCTACACTAATTGGGCATAATCATCGTTGTTGAGTAATAAAACAGGATCTGGGACCTAGCTGTTTCCTGTATCTGGCTAAAATAACAGCTGCCATTCTAATTGTAATCGTACTTGAAGCGAAATAAAAAAGCGACCTGATGTGAGAGTTTATCGAGGCTTTGGTGCAGGATGTAGGTAGGACGTCCTGCTCGCCCATCTGTCCTGCCCATCACCCTGTTACCCGTCCTGCACGATTACCCATACTTCGTTACTTCATTAATTAACCACTTGAGGCCCAGAACGTAATTTACATAAGAACATAAGAACATAAGAAAATAAGGAAGCTACAAACTCGGTGCTAGGAGGGAGAAGGAAATATTAACTCCTTGAGGCCGATAACGTAATTTCCATTGTAATTTGGGTACCATTAGACGATTTTTAGTGAATATTAACAATGTTTTATAGATATGTCCTGTTTAGTATCCTTCACCACTAGCTAATTTGGTATATTCAGTCACTTTTCGTAATTTTGTGGCTAACAACAGACGATTTTATATAGCAAAGGAAAGATCTGGGCGTGAAGGGGTTAACTATAGCAAGATCACTTATAGTCTGTAAATGACCTTAAGGTATTCAGTATGCTCCCGAACCCCATGCACACCCCATGCACGGACCCGGTGACCCGCCGCACCTCACTACTACTACCACCACTAGTTGTAGTAGTAGTAATTGTAGAAGTGGTAGTAGTAGTAGAAGTAGTAAATGTCTTGGGCCAGAAGTAATTGGGGAAGATCCCTTCACACCCAGATCTTTCCTTTGCTATAAAAAAAAATTATGTTGTTAGTCATAAAATTACGAAAAGTAACTGAATATACCAAGTTAGTTAGTCGACAAGGATACTAAACAGGTTATTTCTATAAAATATTGCTTATATTCACTAAAAATCGTCTTATGGTAGCCAAATTACAATGGACATTACGTAACAAGATGAGAGGAATATTAATTATGAGAGAGAGAGAGAGAGAGAGAGAGAGAGAGAGAGAGAGAGAGAAAAGAGAGAGAGAGAGAGGAGAGAGAGAAGATGAGAGAGAGAGAGAGAAGAGAGAGAGAGAGAGAGAAGAGAGAGAGAGAGAGAGAGAGGAGAGAGAGAGAGAGAGAGAGAGAGAGAGAGAGAGAGAGAGAGAGAGTGTGTGTGGTGTGTGTGTGTGTGTGTGTGTATTCATCTAGTTGTATTGTGAAGGGGTTAATAGGTGGATTTCAGTAGATAATGCAGATAAGGTGTTGGGTATATTGTTATGGTAGTACTAGTAATGCATGTACTGTGGTTCAATGCCCCAGTCTTCATCGACCAGAGTTGGGGCTGAGACCTCTGATTCCTGGAGCCCTTCTTATTAACTCCTTCACACCCAGATCTTTCCTTTGCTATATGAAATCGTCTGTTGTTAGCCACACAATTACGAAAAAGTAACTGAATAAACCAAATTTGTTAGTCGACAATGATACTAAACAGGTCATATCTATAAAACATTGCTTATATACACTAAAATCGTCAAATGGGTACCCAAATTACAATGGAAATTACGTTCTGGGTCTCGAGGGGCTTGTGTGTCCCAAAAAAGACATTGGATAAATTTATGCAAAAAAAAGTTGTAGTAGTAGAGGGAGATATATTTGTTCTCCGAATTTATTTTGTTGATTATCATACTGAATATTCTTCCTGATTGATTGATTAATAGATTCATTGATAATTCTTCTATTGAGTGAAATAGAATTACCACCAGAGTCGTGGTGGTGCGTGAAGGAATATTACATACACGCCAAAGGCCAAAAGGGAAAGGAATTTTACTATTCGCCAAAGGCTGCTTTTGCCTCGGACATTTCGTATCTAATATACTGTAGGAGTAGCCGTGTGTCTGTCTTGTGTGTCTGTCTGTTTTGGGTAGCCGAAACTGTAAATTCAATTTTGATGAGAGTAGGTTAAAAAAAATGCAAATAAATCGTAGGTGGTAAGCGGCTTAATCCCATGTTTATTGAATCTTTGAAGGGAGGTTTTGGGCTAAAAACACTTAGGAGTATTAGATGACAGGAAGAAACTCTTCGGTAACGTCTTGCCGCATGTCACTTACTCCGTAGACTCATATATTTACCGTTTGTTTGCGTGTTTGTGTGTGTGTGTGTGCAAGCATGCAAGCATGCATGCGTGTGTGTGTGTGTGTGTGTGCGTGCGTGCGTGTGTGCATGTGTGTGTGCGTGCGTGCGTGTCCGTTTGTGTGCGTGTGTGAGTGTGTATTTACTACAAACATCAATACATGGGTCGGAAGGGCCCACAAAGCACTTGTGTAATACTAAGATAATAGGATATCTTTAATAACCTTGAGACCCATACGTAATTTCCATTGTAATTTGGGTACCATTAGACGATTTTAATTCATATAAGCAATGTTTTATAGATATGACCTGTTTAGTATCCTTGTCGACTAACTAATTTGGTATATTCAGTCATTTTTCGTAATTTAATTTATGGCTAACAACGGACGATTTTTTTTATAGCAAAGCAAAGATCTGCTGGGCGTGAAGGGGTTAAGAGGCTACCTTTGTGACACCCTATGTTATCCTATATGTTGTCATGTGTTATCTGTATATTCGTCAAGCTAATACATTCATTGGGTTCCGTCGACGTTATAAATATCTCGCTCGCTACTCGTCGGTCAGTGAGTGTGTTTTCGTGGCAATGAAAAAAGCCGAGAATTGTACGTACTTTCCAATTTTAATATCATAAAGAAAATGAGCGTCGCCTCCCCTATGCGTGTTAGGTATTTATAAACACACAACAGATTGCCAGTGAAGGTGAGGCGTCGGCAGGGAACCAGAGCGGTGGGAGGGAAATAGCTTAGTCAGCGATTAAATACGTCACAGGTTTTCTGTTAGAGCCGTGGCGCGCGAGGCTCAAATGTGCCTATGAGGCCGAAAGACGAAGAAATTTAACGATAAAATAACCTTGTTAACACGGCATGTAGTGAGGGATGTGGAGCAGCCATGGTGATAGGGAGGATTTCACAACCGCCTGCCATGGCTGCGTTTCCTCCCCAAGCCAGCTGTGATCCGTGTTCATAAGGCGGGTAGAATGGACAATAGCCTCTATTACTACAGACATAAAGAGTATTATGCTACACCGGAAATTCTAAGGGCTCTTATTTGCGATAGAAGCACATTATCAGGACAACAGAGACCAACACCCTCGTTACTGGCGCCCCTGACCAGCCAACCCTCAACACCACACCACACGTGGCCGCCAGCATCACCACACTCACCCTAACACCACCACACCTCTCTAGCCTTACACTCACACCCTGACAACACTACATGAGTCTACACACCACCACAAATGCCTTCACCACACCACAGTAGCCCCCAGGAATGCAATGACCGTTTTATTTGACTAGCCACCAAACACATCCTCACCAACGTCACACCATGATTACCACCACATACACATCACCACCACCACCACCACCAGCATCACTACATATGTTACATCTCATTATTCTGACGCTAGCACCACCACCACCATCACCACAACCACCAGACCTTTGGGTTTTGTTATCACCAGATGAAGCACAAAAATGTAGTCACTCACGAATATGATAACAGTTTACTGGAGGCTCATCATTACTGGGTGTCTGTCCTTCTAATAGGCATTCCTGTTTTGTATTAGTAAACCACACAGTGTTTCATAAGTGTTTTGGGTTAGTTTTTGGTGATACACGGTCCCTGATGTGCATGAGGGGGTCACACACACATACGCACACACACAAATGTTTTTTTCAATGGGTGAAGTTTATGTCTGCAGTGCACACCCTCTGTCTGGGATCTTACTAATGCTATACTTTATTGTATGCCTTCTTCCCTCGTAAAGAAAAAAATAAGTACAATTTTTCTTACAAGCCTCGTAAGACTTTCATGGTAATTATTGCGTCAGGAAATGTTTTGGTTTATTGAAGAAAAAGGCCTCTGAAAGTGGTAGGTTTATTCTGTGGCTTTAGATGTTGAAATAGCTTGTGGTTTTATCTCTCTCTCTCTCTCTCTCTCTTCTCTCTCTCTCTCTCCTCTCTCTCTCTCTCTCTCTCTCTCTCTCTCTCTCTCTCTCTCTCTCCTCTCTCTCTCCTCCTCTCTCTCTCTCTCTCTCTCTCTCTTCTCTCTCTCTCTCTCTCTCTCTCTCTCTCTCTCTCTCTCTCTCCTCCTCTCTCTCTTCTCTCTCTCTCTCTCTCTCCTCTCTCTCTCTCTCTCTCCTCTCTCTCTCTCGCTCGCTCGCTCGCTCGCCTCTCTCTCTCTCTCTCTCTCGTCTCTCCTCTCTCGTCTCTCCTCTCTCTCCTCTCTCTCTCTCTCTCTCTCTCTCTCTCTCTCTCTCTCTCTCTCTCTCTCTCTCTCTCTCTCATCTCTCTCCTCTCTCTCTCCTCTCTCTCTCTCTCTCTCTCTCATCTCTCTCTCATACACACACACACACACACACACACACACACACACACACACACACACACACACCACACCACACACACACACACACACACACACACAAACACACACACACACACACACACACAACACACACACACACCACACACACACATACACAGAAACACCATCACCACCACCACGGCTGCTACTACTACTACTTCACACACACGTATATAAACATTCAAGTGTAACCTTTTAACAAATTTCTAACATTACCATCAGATATTTGAAAACACCATAATTAGTAAATCGGCCTCTTGTTGCTTCCTTATTTTCTTATTCTTATGTGAAAGAGAGGCAGAGAGAACACAAAGGGCTAAGCTAAGTAGTGAAGATAAGATTGTATGAACTTCTAGGTGTCAGGGAAGAGAGTACCACATCGCCGTTGGCCCGTTGCTTCCTATACACCGTCACCGTCACGGCAGGCAGGCGGGAGCTTAGAATACATGAGTCCCTGCTTTTACCTCCCTGCAAGTTTACCTCCGAAAATGTTAAATGGATGGGTAACTAAAGTAAGCGAGACTATTTTTTCCTAAGGCAGACATTTATACATTTGGCACTCATATCCTTTCCCCAAAACATAGACCCAAGTTGTTCTTATATGTGGGTACATTACCTATTTTAGTTCAAGGTCCGAAGAGGATACCTGTAAATATAAATTGTCTTAAAGGGTATTGGAGAGAATGAGCTACAGTTTTAATCTCTTATACATGTTAATGAGGGAAGTATGGAGGTTGTGTGCGAGGAATGAAGGATAATAGGGTAGTATTATTCCAGATGAACACCGAATTCACTTTGGTGGACGAAACTATTTTTTTCTGATGAGTTTTGATGTGTTTTGAATTAATTAGCTATATAACCGTTTCTGTCGCAAATAATTTTTTTTAAATAAATTTTGTCGAAAAAAAAGTGATTTGCGACAGAAACGGTTAGCAGATTAATTAGAAATACAGTACTACATCAAAACTCGCCAGAAAAAAATAGCTTCGTCCGCCAAAGTGAATTCGGTGTCAAACTGGAAATTTACCCTATCTTGAGTCACCGATCCCTACTGTGACCAGGCTTTATCAGGAAAATAAGATCATAAGAAAATAAGGAAGCAACAAGAGGCCGTGAGACCTACACGAGGTAGTTCCTGTAAAAAAAATAAAGAAGTGTTACATAGGCAAGTTTCTGTCAACACGGAGGCTCAACGAAACACGAAACTCAACACATAAATATTATTAATTCCTGTTTATCTTCTATATGTTTCAGGTTACGTGTGTGACGGGGTTTGCCATATGCCATTGTTTTCCTTGAGAGCAAAGGGGAAAAACAGACTTCACTTCCTTGTGTTCTTCACCTCTGATGGCATGTGAACCGCAGCGCAGGAATAGCACCAAGGCTTCACAGGCTGCCAGGTAAGACCGTTGTGTTGTTTTTGTAGTGTATGAACTTCGAGGTGTCAGGGAATAGAGTATCACATCGCCGTGGCTTCCGCTACAGGTAGGCGGGAGCTTATATTACAGGAGTCCCTGCTTGTACCTTCCTGCAAGTTTATCTCAAAGAAAATTGTGAATGGATGAGCAACTAAAGTGATCGAGTATTTTTTTTCCCATGGCAGACAACTATACATTTG
Source organism: Chionoecetes opilio (assembly GCA_016584305.1). Lineage (NCBI taxonomy): Eukaryota > Metazoa > Arthropoda > Malacostraca > Decapoda > Majidae > Chionoecetes > Chionoecetes opilio. The sequence goes on along the minus strand of JACEEZ010008841.1, from coordinate 28,375 downwards.
GCACTCGTATTCTTCCCCTATATGCTTCATAGCAATATTTCACGCAGTATCGAGCTAAGTTCTCAGAGGCTCAGTGAGCCCTCAAGCTACTCTGACGAAAAATATCCTGGAGCCCAGCGGCTATTATGAAGTTTAATTTAAAGTGTGCACCCATTGCTGAACTATTCTTAAAAAAACTTCATAGGATCACTTCTAAAGTATGATTGCCAAGTTCCCTGACCAAAATTGGTGTAACCTCATATATGTAGCTTATAATGAGGATGAATATAATATGGAGTAGCCTATCGTATGTTGGCAGTGTGCACCTTGGACATACTAGACATCACTGAGCATCCTTCTTCTTGCCGCTCTCGACCTGCCAAGGGAACGTTTCTTATTCGCCCTTCACGAACCTCGCTTTGCCTTGTTTGGCAATGAACTTACCGGGTTGTGGCAGCGATGACCTGAATTTTGGCCTCTCCTCGGGTGCTGGTAGCACAACACTGGCGTCCCCATGTGTGTGTGTGTGTGTGTGTGTGTGTGTGTGTATTCATCTAGTTGTATTTTACAGGGCCAGAGCAACGCTCGTATGGCCCCGTCTCCATATCAACATTTTTATCATTCCTGCTTAGTGGTTAGTGTAGGCCGAAGCCACCACCCCGGGAGGGGGGTCACAAACCCCCGGCTAACACCCGGTACCCATTTACTGCTGGGTGGACAGGGGCTGGGGTTTTAAGGAAACAGCCCATATGTTTCGGCTCCGCCCGGGGATCGAACCCGGGACTTCTCGGTTGTGAACCGAGCGTGCTAACCACTACACTACGGAGTACCCATATATATTTATATATATATATATATATATATAATATATATATATATATATATATGTGTGTGTG
>JACEEZ010008841.1:0-22500 GCA_016584305.1 Chionoecetes opilio | reverse complement strand
CTTATCTGTGACGTCACTAGATTTGTTTATTCATTCATCTTTTATTCATTCATCTTTTTTTTATATGTCAAAAGAGAAGAAATAAATAAAATGGAGATGGAAGAGATGGTGAAGGAGCAGTAGTGGAATTAGGAAGAGGAAGAGAAGGAGGAGGAGGAGGAGGAGGAGGAGGAGGGAGGAGGAGGAGGGAGGAGGAGGAGGAGGAGGAGGAAGAAGGTTAGGAGGTGAAGGAGGAGGAAGGAGACTTTATGACGTGTCCCTCCCTGCCTCCCTAGCGTCGAGGAGGAGGCGTGGCGGCATCCGTGGCATGTGGGGCGCCTCTTCCCCTTCAGGAGTGCGGGAGTTTTCAGATTGAGAGAGAAGACCTGCCTATGCCTCACCTCTGTCACATACCACCTCCTCCTCCTCCTCCTCCTCCTCCTCCTCCTCTCCTCTCCCTCTCCTCCTCTCCTCCCTCCTCCTCCTCCTCCTCCTCCTCTCCTCCTCCTCTCCTCCTCCTCCTCTTCTCCTCCTCCTTTCCTACTTCTCTTCCTGCTTCTCTTTTGACTGTATGCTTTCCACCTCCTAATTCCTCTCCTCTATTTCTTCCTCTCTCCCTTCCTCTAATCTCCTCTCTTATTTATCCTAATGCTATTCTTCTTCACTTCTTCATCAGTGTCATTATCATAATCATCTTCTTCATCTTCGCATTCTACTTTCTTCTTGATATTTCATGTACTGCAAGAGAAGTAAGAGTTGGATTCTAATGATTAGGAAGCAATATAGTTATATGTTTTGTATACTTGCCCCCCTCCCTCTTTGTAATTTACCTCCCCTTTTCTCAATAAACTTGTAACTTTGTAAACGGGAACACACGAAGGAAGGACCAAATATAACCTAGGAGTCTTGTTCCCAAAGCCAGTAAAGAGTACTGTACCACTATTTACTGGCTTTGCTTGTGTCTATTTTAAGACTGTCTAAAATTTAGTATATTTAAGTCTGTAATAAATGAGGGGAGATATGAGAGTTGGGGTTGATTGAAAGACGTAGAAACCAGAGAGCTTCACAGAGAGGTGTCACTCGGGCCGCGCCATTTTGGATTTTGAACAGGTGGCGCCGCTATGCGGATGGTGCAATTCGTCAAAAGTGTCACAATGCTTATATCATTACTGTGCACGGTGTTGTGCCTTTTCAATACCCCAAGACGCAACTATATGTAGTATTAAGTTAAAATAATGAACTGAAGTGGTATTGATGGATGTATTATTTTTTTATTACACCTTTTGTTCCTTTTGTATTTCATACCGAAGCCCCGTCACTCCAATAAATTGTCTCCAATCTCAATACCATCTCCCCCCCCCACACATATTTTGTTTTGACTGAAGTCAAAATGGGTGGGTGGTGATGGGTAATGGGTGAATGAATGAGTGGGGGTGATGGGTAATGGGTCGGGGTTGATGGGTGAGTGAATGGGTGTGGGGTGATGGGTAGTGGGGTAATGGGTGAGGGGTGATGGGTAATGGGTGAGTGAATGGGTTGGGGATGATGGGTAATGGGTGAGGGAATAGGTGGGGGGTGATGGGTAATGGGTGAGTGAATGGGTTGGGGGTGATGGGTAATGGGTGAGTGAATGGGTTGGGGGTGATGGGTAATGGGTGAGTGAATGGGTGGGGGTGATGGGTAATGGGTGAGTGAATGGGTAGGGGGTGATGGGTTGGGGTGATGGGTGATGGGTGAGGGAATAGGTGGGGGGTGATGGGTAATGGGTTAGTGAATGGGTGTGTGGTGATGGGCAATGGGTGAGTGAATGGGTGGGGGGTGATGGGTAATGGTGAGTGAATGGGTGGGGGGTGATGGGTAATGGGTGAGTGAATGGGTTGGGGGTGATGGGAAATGGGTGATTGATTGATTTAATGCCAAAAAGGTGAATGTGTCAGACAAGGGAAATGGGTGAGCGAATGGGTGTGGGGTGATGGGTAATGGGTGAGTGAATGGGTGGGGGGTGATGGGTAATGGGTGAATGAATGGGTGTGTGGTGATGGGTAATGGGTGAGTGGAGGAATTCCCTCCCTTCTTTGATTCCTTATTTCTTTCCTCGTCAGTTCCTCTTCTGACTCTCTTCATCCCTCCAATTTCTTCCTTACTCCTTATTCCTCCTTTCCTTCTCTCATATCTCCTTCCTTCCCTCTCCCCCACCTTCCATTATCACCCCATCATCACAAAAAGGAGGAGCGATTCCCCCTCTATCTGCACGGGCAACTGTCAGTGCGTGCACCAACCGCTAGGATCGCTGTCGTCAATGAAATCAAAATGGCGCGCCATGTTATATCGCCCGAGTGACACCTCTCGGTGAAGCTCTCTGTAGAAACCCAACTATAACCCTAGAAGTCTCGTGCCTATATCCATACACCAGCAGTAATGAGGTCATGAGGGGCGGTGTTTGTGAGGGGAGCATAGGGCAGGTCAGGTCACCGTGACGTCACTCCTATCCCTGCCAAGTGTCGCCATGGAAACGCAAAGTTGGTGTTCCGCTGGATGGCTCCGCGCGCCCGTTAATCTTTTATTGATAACCAAAGTTTGCCATTAAATTACCGATATGACTCTTAATTATCTCTGTTATTTATGTAGTTTCGGCCACATTTATGAGGGATAGCGATCATAGCGTGGCCTTAAAGACTAATGAGAGTGTGTGTGTGTGTGTGTGTGTTGTGTGTGTGTGTGTGTGTGTGTGTGTTGCCTATTAACTTTCCTTTCCCTCCTTTCCCCTCCCTTCCTTTCCCTTTTCCCTTTTCTACACTCTTGTAATTAGAAGGCTTTGATCGCCGACTCGGAGGAATCACATGTGCAGCCTACATGTTCTTTGTATTCCTCCTCCTCCTCCTCCTCCTCCTCCTCCTCCTCCTCCTCCTCCTCCTCTGGGGTTCCCGGGGACGGCGGTAGGGGGGGGGGGGATTTGGCGAGCTTACACACAAAAATGGAAAGCTTAGAAGTCATTGGCGGAGAGAGGCTGCTTGCAATGTTGATGACTGACGTTTGTGTGTGTGTGTGTGTGTGTGTGTGTGTGTGTGTGTGGTGTGTGGTGTGTGTGTGTGTGTTGGTGTATTCATCTAGTTGTATTCATCTAGTTGTATTTTACAGGGCCTGAGCAACGCTCGTATGGCCCCGTCTCCATATCAACATTTATTTTTCTCATTCATCTTTAGGTTGGCCGAAGCCACCACCCCGGGAGGCGGGTCACAAACCCCGGCTAACACCCGTACCCATTCACGCGTGACAGGCTAGGTTTAAGGACAGCCACTGTTTCCGCTCCGCCGGGGATCGAACCCGGGACTTCTCGGTTTGGAACCGAGCGTGCTTCCCCTACACTACGGAGTGACCCGGGTGTGTGTTGGTGTGTGTGGTAGTGTGTGTTTGTCTGGGGATTTTGATCCCAGTGAGAATTTTTTTTTTTTCCGATATCTTTTCTTTCATTTTTTTTTTTTTGTGTTTATACGCCAGTTCTGGTGGTATATGACTATTTTCAGAATTCTGCTCTTTTTCTGTTTTCGGTTCATTTTTGATACAGTGAGTAATTACTTTTTTTCCTGATATTCTTTTTTTCCTTCATATTTTAGTTTTTATGTTTTGTACGCCCTTTTCAGATAGTATATAACATTAAAAACAAAATTGCACTTCTTTCTATTTTTTGTTCCAATTTTGATCCAGTAAGTAATTAACTTTTTTCCTGATATTCTTTTTTTCTTCATATTTTTGTGTTTTTGTTTTTATACACGCCAGATTCTGATGGTATATGAATTTTTTTTCAAGAATTTTGCTCTTCTTTCTATTTTCGGTTTCAATTTTGATACAGTGAGTAATTCCCTTTTTTCCTGATAATCTTTTATTCCTTCATATTTTGTTTAGTTTTTGTTTTTATACGCCAGATTCTGATGGCATATGACTTTTTTCAAGAATTTTGCTCTTCTTTCTATTTTCGTTTCCAATTTTGATACAGTGAATAATTATTAACTTTTTTTCCTGATATTCTTTTTTTCCTTCATATTTTTGTGTTTTTGTTTTTATATACGTCAGATTCTGATGGTATATGACAGGCGTAGTTAGGCTGGGCATTGGGGACTGTAGCCCCGAATGTTTTATGAATAGCCCCGGATCTCAAATAGCCTTTTTTTTCTTACAAAAATAAGATAAGCTCTGACTGGGGCCAACACAAAATTATAGTAAGAAACAAGAAATTTGGTTAGATGTTACTTGGCATATGCTGATTGCATCCTTTTTATGAGCAGGACAAGAGAGATACGGAGAAAACAGGAAGAGAGAACAGAGGAGATGAGGAGTGCAACAGGTAAATGAGACACCAAAAGACCTTGTGGAGAGGTGAAGAAGAGAATATCAAATGGACAAGACACAGAGTTAACACAGTTTTGTCACAGTTCAGTAGATAAAGGTAGGGTAGGGTAATATATGTATATACATATATATATAATAATATATATATATATATATATATATATTATATATATATATATATATATATATATATATATATATATATATTATATATATATATATATATATATATATATAGTTAATATATATATATATTATTTCCACAAGTGATTTAGGAAATATATAAATTTACTACCACAAAGTGTTCATATTCTATTTTTGCAATAAATGCAGAGAAATATCCATAATTGGTTGCAGATTTGCAGATTGCGTTGCGGAATGAAACTTCAAAATTGCGACTTGCGGTGCGGAACTAAAGGGATGAATTTGCGATTGCGTTTGCGAAGTGTTTTTTCGTTTGCGTGCCCCCTTCACACCAACACACACACCACACCACACAATACACACGTGCGAACGACACACGAAAAAATCACATACACAACGACCCACACACAACACCGCAAAGCACGAACATTGTTAAGTTCTTTACGTTACTAGTAAATACATTGTCGCGTTCCTCAATTGCCATAAACATACGCTTTTCTCCCAGCTCATTTCAGTTACTATCGCCTCCTATCACCTACCTTATTCGTGTAGTTTTATCCATTGGCATCTTCTGTTGTATTTAAGCATTATTCGACTCTACAAATTTCCAGCGAAAGCATATAGCAATACGCAACATTTTCGTTCGTTAATAACAAAATTAAACATGATAATATCATGAATGTGAATGGGAAACATAACTACGTTCCAACTATATTTTCTGCCACCCATCTACTCGCATAAGTCGAGTATAACTTTGATTTCCCTTCGTGCGTACAATGCTAAACTATTGAATTTTCATTATAACCATGGCTTTTAAACTTTGACATTCACGTAAACATCACTTACAAACCCTTATTGCTATAAATGCTCCCATAAATTAACATGACATTAATTGACTATGAATTGTTCATCAGATGTCAAATTGACGTGACTCTTATTTCCCATATTACTAAATTAACATGCAAATAAACTGCTTCATTTTAAAACTAAAGTTAATTATGTTATGACAGCAGTATGTGATTAACGAAATGTTTACAGGATTTTTTATAGCTTACTTCCAAATTATAAGAGAAATGGATTGAATTATATATCTAAGTATGGTATTACGTGTTTTGTTTTTCAGGAAGAAAGAATAAACGAGAGATTGTTTAAAAGCAAGCATTAAATGTTTTTAATAAGATTCTTGTTACAAAATCTGATACTACTCCAGTTTTAAAAATGAATGATATACGCATATCACCAATGATTCGAATAAAATCAAAATATACATGTATAGAAAGAAGTTACCCAAGTTTTTGACGATTTCTCTTTCATTGATAATTTGGTTTAACATTAAAAGTGTTGTATCGCCCTCCACTACCATCCCTTTTGTACTCCACCTCCCGCGGTTCTTTACTTCTTTCTTCACAATTATAATTTCATATAAAAATGCAAAACTTTGTCAGCTTGAGATGCTTCCGCCTTCTGCTGGTTTGGTGATGAGGGTGGCGATCACCACTCGTTGCTGGTGCGGCTTGGTGCTGGAAGGCCGACGAGCTGCTTCCGGGTGATGGGGCCTGGCGGGACGCAGGGCCCCACACCACCCTGCTGGGGAAGGTGCGGGGGCACCTGTGGCGCCTCGTGGCTGGCTCCCCAAGGGACCCCCTTGCGGACGTGCGGCTTCCCTCTGTACAGTTGGGGAGGTGCTGTCCATGATGGTGGGCAGCCACGGACGTCTGGCCTGCCTGGAGAGGCGACCCGAAGGCCGAGCAGGAACACAAGCTTTGTTTTGCTTCGTGGTGCCGTGTGTGGGGTGGTGAGGTTGTGTTGTGGTCCTGGGGGCGGGGCGCTCCTGGGCACAGCAGGACCCGGGCGTCCACCACGAGAAAGGAAGCAAGGCAGGGCAGGACGGGCCTCTCCTGCAGGAACAGCAGCCTCGCAGGTCAAACACACTGAGGTGGAGGACGTGCTGGAGGAGGTTGGAGAGCTGGCCCTTCCTCAGCAGGAGGCAGGAAGTGTCCTCCATCAAAACCAACCACTCAAGTGCGACAACGTGCTGGAGTGCAACGCCCCTCAAGAATTGTGGCGGAGTGGCACACCGAAGGCGCCAAGCTCAACAGTCGCATAGTGGAGGTGCCCGCCCTCAAGAAGTTGAAGAGTAGAACACGCAAAAGAGCCTTCCAACCTCAAAAATGTTTCCCGCATATCCCGTGGAGCTGCCCCGCCATCCAAGCTGAAGAAGACTGCTGCCCGCGATACCTGGGCAAAACCAGGAAGATGGAGTCACCACCCCCCAGCAGAGGGCCGCGGCAGGCCATGCGGCAGGCAGTCACGCCACCCTGATAAGAGGGACTGCGTGCATATGCCTCCAAACACTGGAAAACTAAGAAGTGGAGGGGTTCCCCGGCACATCCTCCTGACGCCGAGGCACGTCGGGGGGCCCTTCCGTCAGGGCTTCCGCCGCCCTTGATGAACGGGCACATGCGTGGAAATATGCCTCCAAAACAAAACTGGAGAAACTTAAAAGCGCGGGGTTTCCCGGTAACATCCTCCCGACACCCGAGGCACGTCGGGTGGCTTCCGTTAGGGCTCACGCCGCCCTCGATGAACGGCGCGTGCGTGGAAATATGCCTCCAAGGCAAAACTGGAGAAATCTACAAAGAGCGGGGTTCCCGGTAACATCCTCCCGACACCCGAGGCACGTCGGGTGGCTTCCGTCAGGGCTCGCGCCGCCCTCGATGAACGTGCGCAAGCGTGGAAATATGCCTCCAAGACAAAACTGGAGAAATCTACAAAGCGCGGGGTTCCCGATAACAACCTCCCGACGCCAGAGGCACGTCGAGTGGCCTCCGTCAGGGCTCGCGCCGCCCTTGATGAACGGGTGCACGCGGGGAAGTGTGCCCCTTGAAGAAAACTGATGGAAATAACGGGCGTCAGCCGACCCAGCTGCGAACAGAGGCTGCGACCGAGTGGCCTCGTGAGGGTGCGCCGCCAAAGGGAACGGGGCACGCGGGGAAATGTGCCTCCTAATACCCAAGGAAAAGTGTCGGAAAAGGTTGCTCAATCTTTGAACACGTCTGTGCCTGCGAACCGAGTAGCCTCGGTGAGGAGTGACGCCGCCAAAAGGGAAAGGGCGCACGCGCGTGAGTGTGCCTCTCAGACGGCACAGGCGAAAAGTGTCGCAAAGGTTGCTCAATCTTTGAACACGTCTGTGCCTGCGAACCGAGTAGCCTCGGTGAGGAGTGACGCCGCCAAAAGGGAAAGGGCGCACGCGCGTGAGTGTGCCTCTCAGACGACACAAGCGAAAAGTGTCGCAAAGGTTGCTCAATCTTTGAACACGCCTGTGCCTGCGAGCCGAGTGGCCCTCGCGAGAAAAGACGCCGCCATAAGGGAACGAGCACACGCACGTAAGATTACGTCCCAGACGACATGCGCGAATGGTATCGTAAATGTTAAGGAGTAAAATGTGACACCTCCATCACTGTCTGGTTGCCAGCAACGAGTGGCCGCGGCCAGGCAGCAGGCGGCAGCCAGGGAGCGCCACCTTGCTGGGAGGAACGCTGGCCGCCGACGCCTCGTTAACACCGTGAGGCCCAAGGTCTTCGGTCACACAACCTCGACCCCAGAGGCGCGCCGCGTGGCCTCCGTGAGGAGTGAAGCTGCCACCACGGAAAGAGCGCATGCGCACACGTGCGCCAGTCAGTGAGCGACAGCAAGAATCCCCCCCGCGAAGGAAGGTACAATTGCCAACCACGCCACCATAACTAAGTGTTCAGCGTGAAGGGTGAACACTGCATCCTCCTGGTTGCCTGCATGAAATGTACATATCTCGAAGATGAACTTTGGCGGCACCACCGCGTGCATCTACGTAGCTTACAGGACCGCCGTGAGCGTCCAGCAGCCCCGCGGGAGAGAATTGACTCACTGCTGGTCTATAGACCACACCGCCAAAAAATTGCTGACTTCTTAAACCATTTTTAAAGTACATGGATAAAAAAAAACTAGGTACATTTTTTATGATTCAACTTGATTTCTTATATTTTTTTGTACTAAATATTTTCAATTTTTAAGTGATAGCATATCTTTGTAACAAATTTATTACATGAACGGATGCGGGCCGGGCAGGTGATTACTTGAGTACTCAATGATCAAAAAGTAAATAAGTACCTTGATCATTTAATTGATCATTTGATCATCAAACTTTGGGTACTTTTATTAATTTTGTACTTGGAGTAAAAATTTGTCATTGTATCAATATTTTAACTTAAGTAACAAAGCTTGGTACTTTTTACACCATTGCCTGGATAACCTAACTACTCTATTCACCGGGGAATCAAGGGATATTTTATATATATATATATATATATATATATATATATATATATATATATATATATATGACACTTATTTAAAACATTCCTGTATAGTTATATGTACTATACATTTCCCGACCAACTCCTATGATTTCAGAATCTAACTTTAAAAATCTATTTCTCGTAAATATACGTATATACTATAATGAGTGTTGTTTTTTCATACCTTAAAACCTATAATGGATATATATTTATTTTTTCAAAATATTTTTATATATTTTATTTTCGTTTAATTTTATACACTTATTAACTTTTTTTCTCATGATATCTTTTCTTCCTTCAGATTAATTATTTTTAAAATTTTTACTAACGCCAGATTTGTTGGTATACCCTTACTTTTGTTTTGTTTTTTTTTCAAAAATTTTTGGTTTCTTTTATTTTCGGTTCCAATTTTGATACAGTGAGTAATATAACTTTTTTTTCCTGATATTTTTTTTTTACTTCATATTTTTTTTTTTTGTTTTTTATACGCCAGATTCCGATGGCATATGACTTTTTTTTCAACAATGATTCTCTTCTTTCTATTTTTGGTTCCAATTTTTTATGTTTGATTTGGAAAGGAAAAAATATGTTATGTATTTTATTAATTTATTCACCCTATAACATTCTCTACATGCTTTATATACACAGACCAACTATCATACTTACACTTTTACGTCTTATCATTCATCCCTTTTATTTATTTATTTACCTTATAACATTCTCTACATACTTTATATACACAGGCCAACTATCATACATCCACATTCACCTCCTTGAAACCCATCGCTATCCATCCATCACAGGTGAACACACTCCTCACCGCCTCTTTCCCCTTGTCTCAGTAAGGAACACGACAGGTTGGCAGCGGGCTTGCTCTTGGGTTCCCTGGGTTACACGCCTCCCTCCCTCCTTCTGCTTCTCCCCTCCCTTCCCTCCCCTCTCAACACCTGCTTAAAACATGCTGGGTCCTCTTTCAGTAAAATAAATCATGTTTTTTGAGAAGGATTGTGTGGAGAAGGTAAAAGAAAAGTTGGATGTAATGAAAGGAATGTTTTTTTCTGGTTCTGTTTACTTGTACAATCTCTCTCTCTCTCTCTCTCTCTCTCTCTCTCCTTCTCTCTCTCTCTCTCTCTCTCTCTTTTCTTCTCTCTCTCTCTCTCTCCTCTCTCTCTCTCTCTCTCTCTCTCTCTCTCTCCTCTCTCTCCTCTCTCCTCTCTCTCTCTCTCTCTCTGTGTGGGTGGGTGTGTGTCAGATGAAGGAATGAAAGCTTCTACCTGTCGTTCATAAAATTTCCTTTCTTGCTATATACGCAACACACACACACACACACACACACACACGCCACACACACACACACCACACACACAAAACACACACACACCCCACACACACACACACACACACACACACACACACCCCACACACACACACACACACACACAACACACACACACACACACAACACACACACACACCACACACACCACACACACACACACACACACACACACACACACACACACACACACACACACACACACACACACACACCACACACATGATCCCATCTGTCGTTGTTGAGGCGACCGTCACACAGACGCTATACATTTCCCCAGGCGAAGGTCGGTTCTCAGCCTTCACAAGCCTGGATTTATCGTGCGTCACCTACATCCACATGACCGTGAATACAAGATCTATAGACTTTTAATAGATAGATAGATAGACAAAATAGATAGAAAAGATGATAGATAGATAGAATATAAGATAGACAGACAGATAGATAGATAGATAGNGAAAGAACCCCTCACAACAATACCACAACCGACGAACCGCCAACCACATCCAACCCACACAACCACATCCATCCAAACACACACCAACACACACACACACACACACACACACACACACACACACACACACACACCACACATAACATACATACTAGTAAGTGTGTGTGTGTGTGTGTGTGTCACAATTGAGAAGTCCCGGGTTCGATACCCGGCGGAGCGAAGACAGACGGGCGGTCTTCTTAAAAACCCGAGCCCCTGTCCACCCAGCAGTGAATGGATGCCGGGTGTTAGCGCGGGGTTTGTGGCTTCGGCCACACTAAGCACTAAGGATGAATGATAAAATAAATGTTGAATATGAGACGGGGCCATACGAGCGTTGCTCTGGCCCTGTAAAATACAACTAGATGAATACAACTAGATGAATACACACACACCACACACACACTATATCTCGGTACATAAGAAGCAAAACTAATGAAGATGTGAAGCGTGACTCAACTGGATTTCAATTTGCGCATGCCAATACGCGAAAAAGTAGGTTACCTATATATTTTTATCTTGCTCTTTGCGGGAACACCAGAAACTTATCTGTGACGTCACTAGATTTGTTTATTCATTCATCTTTTATTCATTCATCTTTTTTTTTATATGTCAAAAGAGAAGAAATAATAAAATGGAGATGGAAGAGATGGTGAAGGAGCAGTAGTGGAATTAGGAAGAGGAAGAGAAGGAGTGGAGGAGGAGGAGAGGAGGAGAGGAGGAGGAGGGAGGAGGAGGAGAGGAGAGGAGGAGGAGAGGAAGAAGGTTTAGAGGTGAAGGAGGAGGAAGGAGACTTTATGACGTGTCCCTCCCTGCCTCCCTAGCGTCGAGGAGGAGGCGTGGCGGCATCCGTGGCATGTGGGGCGCCGCTTCCCCTTCAGGAGTGCGGGAGTTTTCAGATTGAGAGAGAAGACCTGCCTATGCCTCACCTCTGTCACATACCACCTCCTCCTCCTCCTCCCCTCCTCCTCCTCCTCCTCCTCCTCCTCCTCCTCCTCCTCCTCCTCCTCCTCCTCTCCTCCTCCTCCTCCTCCTCCTCCTCCCTCCCCTCTCCTCCTCTCTCCTCCTCCTTTTCCTACTTCTCCTTCTCCTGCTTCTCTTTTGACTGTATGCTTTCCACCTCCTAATTCCTCTCCTCTATTTCTTCCTCTCTCCCTTCCTCTAATCTCCTCTCTTATTTATCCTAATGCTATTCTTCTTCACTTCTTCATCAGTGTCATTATCATAATCATCTTCTTCATCTTCGCATTCTACTTTCTTCTTGATATTTCATGTACTGCAAGAGAAGTAAGAGTTGGATTCTAATGATTAGGAAGCAATATAGTTATATGTTTTGTATACTTGCCCCCCTCCCTCTTTGTAATTTCCCTCCCCTTTTCTCATAACTTGTAAGTTTGTAAACGGGAACACACGAAGGGAGAAGGCAAGGGAGGGTAAGGGGAGGAGGGAGGAGGGGAGTGTAGGGAGGGAGGTAGAATATGATAAGGGAGGAGAAGAGTAGAACACCATGTGTACACAGTTGGAGTTTATTGAAACGTAAAAACCCAATTAACTAGAGTCTGTTCCCAAGCCAGTAAAGAGTACTGTACCACTATTTACTGGCTTTGCTTGTGTCTATTTTAAGTATGTCTAAAATGTAGTCTATTTAAGTCTGTAATAAATGAGGGGAGATATGAGAGTTGGGGTTGATTGAAAGACGTAGAAACCAGAGAGCTTCACAGAGAGGTGTCATTCGGGCCGCGCCATTTTGGATTTTGAACAGGTGGCGCCGCTATGCGGATGGTGCAATTCGTCAAAAGTGTCACAATGCTTATATCATTACTGTGCACGGTGTTGTGCCTTTTCAATACCCCAAGACGCAACTATATGTAGTATTAAGTTAAAATAATGAACTGAAGTGGTATTGATGGATGTATTATTTTTTTATTACACCTTTTGTTCCTTTTGTATTTCATACCGAAGCCCCGTCACTCCAATAAATTGTCTCCAATCTCAATACCATCTCCCCCCCACACATATTTTGTTTTGGCTGAAGTCAAAATGGGTGGGTGGTGATGGGTAATGGGTGAGTGAATGAGTGGGGGTGATGGGTAATGGGTCGGGGTTGATGGGTGAGTGAATGGGTGTGGGGTGATGGGTAGTGGGGTAATGGGTGAGGGGTGATGGGTAATGGGTGAGTGAATGGGTTGGGGATGATGGGTAATGGGTGAGGGAATAGGTGGGGGGTGATGGATAAGGGGTGAGTGAATGGGTTGGGGGTGATGGGTAATGGGTGAGTGAATGGGTTGGGGGTGATGGGTAATGGGTGAGTGAAGGGGTGGGGGTGATGGGTAATGGGTGAGTGAATGGGTAGGGGGTGATGGGTTGGGGTGATGGGTGATGGGTGAGGGAATAGGTGGGGGGTGATGGGTAATGGGTGAGTGAATGGGTGTGTGGTGATGGGTAATGGGTGAGTGAATGGGTGGGGGTGATGGGTAATGGTGAGTGAATGGGTGGGGGTGATGGGTAATGGGTGAGTGAATGGGTTGGGGTGATGGGAAATGGGTGATTGATTGATTTAATGCCAAAAAGTGAATGTGTCAGACAAGGGAAATGGGTGAGCGAATGGGTGTGGGTGATGGGTAATGGGTGAGTGAATGGGTGGGGGGTGATGGTAATGGGTGAATGAATGGGTGTGTGGTGATGGGTAATGGGTGAGTGGAGGAATTCCCTCCCTTTTTTTGATTCCTTATTTCTTTCCTCGTCAGTTCCTCTTCTGACTCTCTTCATCCTCCAATTTCTTCCTTACTCCTTATTCCTCCTTTCCTTCTTTCATATCTCCTTCCTTCCCTCTTCCCCACCTTCCATTATCACCCATCATCACAAAAAGGAGGAGCGATTCCCCCTCTATCTGCACGGGCAACTGTCAGTGCGTGCACCAACCGCTAGGATCGCTGTCGTCAATGAAATCAAAATGGCGCGCCATGTTATATCGCCCGAGTGACACCTCTCGGTGAAGCTCTCTGTAGAAACCCAACTATAACCCTAGAAGTCTCGTGCCTATATCCATACACCAGCAGTAATGAGGTCATGAGGGGCGGTGTTTGTGAGGGGAGCATAGGGCAGGTCAGGTCACCGTGACGTCCATCCTATCCCTGCCAAGTGTCGCCATGGAAACGCAAAGTTGGTGTTCCGCTGGATGGCTCCGCGCGCCCGTTAATCTTTTATTGATAACCAAAGTTTGCCATTAAATTACCGATATGACTCTTAATTATCTCTGTTATTTATGTAGTTTCGGCCACATTTATGAGGGATAGCGATCATAGCGTGGCCTTAAAGACTAATGAGTGTGTGTGTGTGTGTGTGTGGTTGTTGTGTGTGTGTGTGTGTGTGTGTGTGTTGCCTATTAACTTTCCTTTCCCTCCTTTCCCCTCCCTTCCTTTCCCTTTTCCCTTTTCTACACCTCTTGTAATTAGAAGGCTTTGATCGCCGACTCGGAGGAATCACATGTGCAGCCTACATGTTCTTTGTATTCCTCCCCCCTCCTCCTCCTCCTCCTCCCCTCCTCCTCCTCCTCCTCCTCCTCGGGGTTCCCGGGGACGGCGGTAGGGGGGGGGGGGATTTGGCGAGCTTACACACAAGAATGGAAAGCTTAGAAGTCATTGGCGGAGAGAGGCTGCTTGCAATGTTGATGACTGACGTTGTGTGTGTGTGTGTGTGTTGTGTGTGTGTGTGTGTGTGTGTGTGTGTGTGTGTGTGGGGTGTGTGTTGTATTCATCTAGTTGTATTCATCTAGTTGTATTTTACAGGGCCTGAGCAACGCTCGTATGGCCCCGTCTCCATATCAACATTTATTTTTCTCATTCATCTTTAGCGTTGGCCGAAGCCACCACCCCGGGAGGCGGGTCACAAACCACCGGCTAACACCCGGTACCCATTCACTGCTGGGTGGACAGGGGCTAGGGTTTTAAGGAAACAGCCCAACTGTTTCCGCTCCGCCCGGGGATCGAACCCGGGACTTCTCGGTTGTGAACCGAGCGTGCTTCCCCTACACTACGGAGTGCCCAGTGTGTGTGTGTGTGTGTGTGTGTGTGTGTGTGTGTGTGTGTGTGTGTGATTTTTGATACAGTGAGAATTTTTTTTTTTCCTGATATTCTTTTTTCTTTCATATTTTTATTTTTTTGTGTTTATACGCCAGATTCTGGTGGTATATGACTTATTTTCAAGAATTCTGCTCTTCTTTCTATTTTCGGTTCCAATTTTGATACAGTGAGTAATTAACTTTTTTTCCATGATATTCTTTTTTTCCTTCATATTTTAGTTTTTATGTTTTGTACGCCCTTTTCAGATAGTATATAACATTAAAAACAAAATTGCACTTCTTTCTATTTTTTGTTCCAATTTTGATCCAGTAAGTAATTAACTTTTTTCCTGATATTCTTTTATTCCTTCATATTTTGTTTAGTTTTTGTTTTTATACGCCAGATTCTGATGGTATATGACTTTTTTCAAGAATTTTGCTCTTCTTTCTATTTTCGTTTCCAATTTTGATACAGTGAATAATTATTAACTTTTTTTCCTGATATTCTTTTTTTCCTTCATATTTTTGTGTTTTTGTTTTTATATACGTCAGATTCTGATGGTATATGACAGGCGTAGTTAGGGCTGGGCATTGGGGGCTGTAGCCCCGAATGTTTTATGAATAGCCCCGGATCTCAAATAGCCTTTTTTTTTCTACAAAATAAGATAAGCTCTGACTGGGGCCAACACAAAATTATAGTAAGAAACAAGAAATTTGGTTAGATGTTACTTGGCATATGCTGATTGCATCCTTTTTATGAGCAGGACAAGAGAGATACGGAGAAAACAGGAAGAGAGAACAGAGGAGATGAGGAGTGCAACAGGTAAATGAGAAAACCCAAAAGACCTTGTGGAGAGGTGAAGAAGAGAATATCAAATGGACAAGACACAGAGTTTAACACAGTTTTGTCACAGTTTCAGTAGATAAAGGTGGGGTAGGTAATATATGTATATACATATATATATATATATATTTAAATTATATAAATATAATATATATATAATATATTATATATATATATATATAATTATTATTATTTTATATATATATATATTAATTATATTTATTATATATAAATATTACATATTTTCTATCAATAATTATTGCCACAAGTGATTTAGGAAATAATATATAAATTTACTACCACAAAGTGTTTCATTTCTATTTTTGCAATAAATGCAGAGAAAATATCACATAATTGGTTTGCAGATTTGCAGACTTGCGGTTGCGGAAGTGTAAACTTCAACAAATTTGCGGACTTCCGGTTGCGGAACTTAAGGATTGAAGTTTGCGGATTTGCGTTTGCGGAAGTGGATTTTCGTTTGCGGTGCCCACCTGTCACACACACACACACACACACACACACACACACACCAATTACACACGTGCGAACAGACACACGAACACACGCATACACACACACACACACACACACACACACGCATAGCACGAACATTGTTAAGTTCTTTACGTTACTAGGTAAATACATTGTACAGCGTTCCTCAATTGCCATAAACATACGCTTTTCTCCCAGCTCATTTTCAGTTACTATCGCCTCCTTATGTCACCTACCTTATTCGTGTAGTTGTTTCCATTGGCGTTCTTTCTGTTGTTCATTTAAGCATTATTCGACTCTTGAAATTTCCAGCGAAAGCATATTAGCAATACGCAACATTTTCGTTCGTAATAACAAATTAAACATGATAATATGCATGAATGTGAAGGGGAAACATAACTACGTTCAAACTATATTTCTGCCAACCATCTACTCGCATAAGTCGAGTATAAACTTTGATTTCCCTTCAGTGCAGTACAAATGCTAAACTATTGAATTTTCATGTATAACCTGGCTTTTAAACTTTAGCATTAACGTAAAACAATCACCTACAAACCTTATGCTATAAATGCTGCCATAAATTAACATGACATTAATTGACTATCGAATTGTTCATCAGATGTCAAATTTGACGTGACTCTTATTTCCCATATTACTAAATTAACACGCAAAAAAATGCTTCATTTAAAACTAAAGTTAATTATGTTATGACAGCAGTATGTGAATTACGAAATGTTTAAAGGATTTTTTATAGCTTACTTCCAATTATTAAGAGAAATGGGATTGAATTATAATATCTAAGTATGGTATTCGTGTTTGTTTTTCAGGAAGAAAGAATAAACCGAGGATTGTTAAAAGCAAGCTTTAAATGTCTTTTAATAAGATTCTCTGTTACAAAATCTGATACTACTCAGTTTTTATAATGAATGATATACGCTATCACCAATAAATCGACAATAACATCAATAATATACATGTATAAAAGAATTTACCCAAGTTTGACGATTTCTCTTTCCCTTGATAATTTGGTTTAACAGTTTAAAGGTGGTGGTCGCCCTCCACTACCATCCCCTTTTGTACATCCACCTCGCCGCGGTTCCTTTTACTTCTTTCTTCACAATTATAATTTCATATAAAAATGCAAAACTTTGTCAGCTTGAGATGCTTCCGCCTGGTGGTGGTGTTGGTGATGAGGGTGGCGATCACCCTCGTGCTGGTGGGCTTGGTGCTGGAGGCCGACGAGCTGCGTCGGGTGATGAGGGCCTGGCGGGACGCAGGGCCCCACACCACCCTGCTGGGGAAGGTGCGAAGGCACCTGGTGGCCGCCTCGTGGCTGGCCTCCCCAAGGGACCCCCTTGCGGAGTGCGGCTTCCCTCTGGGTGACAGTTGGGGGGAGGTGCTGTCCATGATGGTGGGCAGCAAGGAACGTCTGGCCTGCCTGGAGAGGCAGATCCAGAAGGCCGAGCAGGAACACAAGACGTTTGTGTGCTTCGTGTGTGCCGTGTGTGTGGTGGTGGAGGTTGTGTTTGTGGTCCTGGTGGCGGGGCGCTCCTGGGCACAGCAGACCCTGTCGCGCCACCACGAGAAAGGAAGCAAGGCAGGGCAGGACGAGCCTCTCCTGCAGGAAACAGCAGCCTCGCAGGTCAAACACACTGAGGTGGAGGACGTGCTGGAGGAGGTTGGAGAGCTGGCCCTTCCTCAGCAGGAGGCAGGAAGTGTCCTCATCCTCGTGGATCTAGGACGCCAAAGGCTGCACATCAAGGCCGCCAAGAACAACGTGCTGGAGTGCCACGTCGCCCTCAAGAATTTGTTGGCGGAGTGGCGAACACGCGAGGCCGCCACACCTCAACATGTTCGCATCCCAGTGGAGTTGCCCGCCAGATTTTCAAGGCTGAAGATAGAAGCTACAGCGATAACTGAGAGCTTCAAACTAACCCAGAAAATGGTGTCACCACTCCAGCATGGAGTGGCCGCGGCCAGGCAGCAGGCGGCAGGCAGTCAACGCCACCCCGCTAAGAAGACTGCTGCCCGCCCACGCCTTGGCAAAACCAGGAAGTGGAGGGAGTTCGGCCACATCCTCCCGACGCCAGAGGCCTCGGGTGGCCTTCGTCAGGGCTTGCGCCGCCCTTGATGAACGGGCACATGCGTGGAAATATGCCTCCAAAACAAAACTGGAGAAACTTAAGAAGCGCGGGGTTCCCGGTAACATCCTCCCGACACCCGAGGCACGTCGGGTGGCTTCCGTTAGGGCTCACGCCGCCCTCGATGAACGGGCGCGTGCGTGGAAATATGCCTCCAAGACAAAACTGGAGAAATCTACAAAGCGCGGGGTTCCCGGTAACATCCTCCCGACACCCGAGGCACGTCGGGTGGCTTCCGTAGGCTCACGCCGCCCTCAAAGAACGTGCGCTGCGTGGAAATATGCCTCCAAGACAAAACTGGAGAAATCTACAAAGAGCGGGGTTCCCGTAACAACCTCCCGACGCCGAGGCACGTCGAGTGGCCCTTTCCCTCAGGGCTCACGCCGCCCTCGATGAACGGGCGCACGCGGGGAATATGCCCCAAGACAATCCTGGAAAAAAAGCTAAATAGCGCGGGCTCCCGATATGCGAACCATGACGGCCAGAACCGAGTTGGCCTCCGTGAGGGTGCGCCGCCCTAAGGGAGGGCGCACGCGCGGAAGTGTGCCTTGAAGACACAACGAAAAGTTAAAAGGTTGCTCCCAAACTTTAACCGTCGTCCCAGAGGAACCGAGTAGGGCCCCGTGGGCTCGCGCCGCCAAGGGGAAAGGGCGCACGCGGGGAAGTGTGCCCTAATACTGCCAGGCGAAAAGTGTCCGGAAAGGTTGCTCAGACTGAACACCAGCGGAACTGTGTGCCTGCGAACCGAGTAGCCTCGGTGAGGAGTGAGCGCCGCCAAAAGGGAAAGGGCGCACGCGCGTGAGTGTGCCTCTCAGACGACACAGGCGAAAAGTGTCGCAAAGTTTGCTCAATCTTTGAA
This sequence comes from Chionoecetes opilio, assembly GCA_016584305.1. Classification (NCBI taxonomy): domain Eukaryota; kingdom Metazoa; phylum Arthropoda; class Malacostraca; order Decapoda; family Majidae; genus Chionoecetes; species Chionoecetes opilio. Next base: position 3,468 of record JACEEZ010008841.1, on the reverse strand, counting down.
CACGTCTGTGCCTGCGAGCCGAGTAGCCTTTGGTGAGAAGGGCGCCGCCATAAGGGAAAGGCGCACGCACGTAAGTTGTCCTCTCAGACGACACGCGAAAGGTATCGTAAATGGTTGTATCTAAAATTTCACATCCTGTCTGCCCAGCCGAGTGGCCCGCGGGGAGGGGAGAAGACGCCCCATATGGGAGGAACGCGCCGCCGAAAGTCCCGAAAACCCTGGGCCAAGGTCATTCGTAAACTTACGAACCAAGGCGACCCCTCCATCCGTTGGTATGGCCGCCCAACGAGGGAGCGCAGGCACACGTGCGCCAGGGAGCGCCACCCCTCTGGAAAGGGAAAGCTTGCCGCCGACCCTCTGTTTCACGTAAAGGGTGAACAGCCTCACCCCTAGGTTGCCGCGAAAGTACCTCGCGTGAATTGAGCTGCCACCACGGCAACTACGCATGCTACAGTGCCGCCGTCAGGTCCAGCAAGCCCCCCGCGGAAGGAAGACTCAATTGCATAACCACAGCCGCCAAAAACTAAAGTTCAGCGTAAGGATAAAAACTGCATCCTCTAGGATTCCTGCATGAAAAATTTTACAAAATTAAGATGAACTTTGTTCGGCACACAGTTATTACGTAGCAACGGATGCGGCCGTGGAGCGTCTTGCAGTCCTGCGAGAGAATTGTACCTTGATCTATAATTGACCAACCTCAAAAAATTGGGTGACTTCTTAAATTTTTAAAGTACATGGATAAAAAGTATTGTACAAAATTTTTTATTTAATTCAACTTGGGATTTCTTAAATTGTTGGTACCTAAATATTTTTCAATTTAGTGATAGATAATCTTTTATAACAAATTTATTAATGAAAGGATGCGGGATATTATTAGTAACTTCAATGATAAATATTATAAATAATATTATTATTTAAATTATATTTGATCATCAACTTTGGGTACTTTTATATAATTTTGTACTTGAGTATAAATTTCATTGTATCAATATTATTACTATATAACAATTGTTACTTTTTATATATCATGATATATACTATCTATTACCGGAATAAGGATATATATATATATATATATATATATATATATATATATATATATATATATATATATAGACACTTATTTGAACACACCTTCCTGTACTAGCTTACTCCATGTACTACTACCCATTTCCCGACCAACTCCCTGATGCATTTCAAGAATCTAACTTTAAAAATCTATTTCTCGTCAATATACGTATATACTGTAGATGCCAGTGGGTTGTTTTTGGCATACCCTTAAACCCTAGTAATGCGACTATATGACTTTTTTTTCAAAAATTTTGCTCTTCTTTCTATTTTCGGTTCCAATTTTGATACAGTAATTAACTTTTTTTCTTGATATTCTTTTTTTCCTTCATATTATTATTTTTATTTTTTTATACGCCAGATTCTGATGGTATATGACTTTTTTTTTTTTTTTTTTAAGAATTTTGGTCTTTTTTATTTTCGGTTCCAATTTTGATACAGTGAGTAATATACCTTTTTTTCCTGATATTTTTTTTTTACTTCATATTGTTTTGTTTTTGTTTTTTTACGCCAGACTCCGATGGCATATGACTTTTTTTTCAACAATGATTCTCTTCTTTCTATTTTTGGTTCCAATTTTTTATGTTTGATTTGGAAAGGAAGAAATATGTTATGTATTTTATTAATTTATTCACCCTATAACTTTCTCTACATACTTTATATACACAGGCCAACTATCATACATACACATTTACGTCTTATCATTCATCCCTTTTATTTATTTATTTACCTTATAACATTCTCTACATACTTTATATACACAGACCAACTATCATACATACACATTTACCTCCTTGAAACCCATCGCTATCCATCCATCACAGGTGAACACACTCCTCACCGCCTCTTTCCCCTTGTCTCAGTAAGGAACACGACAGGTTGGCAGCGGGCTTGCTCTTGGGTTCCCTGGGTTACACGCCTCCCTCCCTCCTTCTGCTTCTCCCCTCCCTTCCCTCCCCTCTCAACACCTGCTTAAAACATGCTGGGTCCTCTTTCAGTAAAATAAATCATGTTTTTTGAGAAGGATTGTGTGGAGAAGGTAAAAGAAAAGTTGGATGTAATGAAAGGAATGTTTTTTTCTGGTTCTGTTTACTTGTACAATCTCTCTCTCTCTCTCTCTCTCTCTCTCTCTCCTCTCTCTCTCTCTCTCTCTCTCTCTTTCTCTCTTCTCTCTCTCTCTCTCTCTCTCTCTCTCTCTCTCTCTCTCTCCTCTCTCTCTCCTCCTCTCTCCTCTCTCTCTCTCTGTGTGGGTGGGTGTGTGTCAGATGAAGGAATGAAAGCTTCTACCTGTCGTTCATAAAATTTCCTTTCTTGCTATATACGCAACACACACACACACACACACACACACACGGCACACACACACACACACACACACACACACACACACACACACACACACACACACACACACACACCACACACACACACACACACACACACACACACACACACACACACACACACACACACACACACACACACACACACACACACACACACACACACACACACACACACACACACACACACACACACACACACACACACACACACACACACACACACATGATCCCATCTGTCGTTGTTGAGGCGACCGTCACACAGACGCTATACATTTCCCCAGGCGAAGGTCGGTCATCAGCCTTCACAAGCCTGGATTTATCGTGCGTCACCTACATCCACATGACCGTGAATACAAGATCTATAGACTTTTAAATAGATAGATAGATAGACAGATAGATAGATAGATAGATAGATAGATAGATATATAGATAGACAGACAGATAGATAGATAGATAGATAGATAGATAGATAGATAGATAGATAGATAGATAGATAGATAGATAGACTAGACAGATAGATAGATAGATAGATAGATAGATAGATAGATAGATAGATAGATAGATAGTATGTCTATTAATCTTGAGTGAATATGCTTCTTCGGGAGGGAGGAAAGCGGAGACTGAAGCGGTAGTGGGTGCGGGTTATGTTTGTGTTTCAGGGAGGGAGGGAGGTTGTGAGCAAGGCCAAGGAAAAGAGATCTATTCCTTTAGCCTTGGTTGTGAGGAAGAGAGAGAGGGAAGGATGGGAGGATAGCCAAGGCATGTAGGTAGTGAGAGGGAGGGTGGGAAAGTGAGAGGGAGGGTGAATGAGAGGGAGGTTGGAGATGAGAGGATTTGGGGTGAAAAGGGGGTTTGGGGAGTGAGAGGAGGGTTGGGGGGTGAGAAAGGGAGTGGAAAAAAGGGGAGGGAGTGGAGAGTGAGAGGGATGGTTGGGGAGTGAAAGGGAGGTTGGGAGAGTGAGAGGGAGGTTGGGAGAGTGAGAGGGAGGTTGGGAGAGTGAGAGGGAGGTTGGGAGAGTGAGAAGGAGAGTGGGAAAGTGAGAGGGAGAGTGGGG
>JACEEZ010008840.1:0-25000 GCA_016584305.1 Chionoecetes opilio | reverse complement strand
ACACCTGAGCTTCGACTAAGTAATGTGGGAGTTTCTGCTACCAAGACAAGAAAGTGAGAATGTAAAATCTTAAGTAACTCTCTCCTCTCTCTCTCTCTCTCTCTCTCTCCTCTCTCCTCCCTCTCTCTCCTCTCTCCATCTCCTCTCTCTCTCTCTCTCTCTCCTCTCTCTCTCTCTCTCTCTCTCTCTCCTCTCTCTCTCTCTCTCTCTCTCTCTCTCTCTCTCTCTCTCTCTCTCTCTCTCTTCTCTCTCTCTCTCTCTCTCTCTCTCCTCTCTCTCTCTCTCTCTCTCCTCTTCTTTTTTTTTTTTTTTTTTTTTACATTCGATATTAATTTTACAGCCAAAAGTTCCAGGTGAGGTTCCGATAACTATCTTTAGTCTGCACATTTAGTTGACTAATTATGTCCAGATGGCATCAGCCAGGCATTCACTGCACACTTGAAGATGTGGAGTGTGGCGGCCTGGTGCATGTCAGTCTGTCGCACTACACGGTTCCACAGCCTGCTGTATCGCGGCAGGAAGGAGCGGAAGAAGGTCGCTGTCCTGGCGAAGGGAACAATGAGTTGTTGGTCCCTCTTGTTGGCGTCCCTGGTGGAGTATGGGTGAGGTGTCGCCCACGGCTCCCGGGAGTATAGCGAGGTGTGGGGCGCCCTGCTTGAGGATTTTGTACGTGACACACAGGCCGGCCACGTCTCGCCTGTGCTGTAGGGGCTGTAGGGGGGCGAGCTGCATGTCTGGTGCTGCCTTCAGGGAGATGAGCCGCTGGGCACGGTTTTGTACCTTGTCTAGAAGACCAAAGGGTTACGAGGGGGGGCAGGATGACCAAGTCAGGGGGCGTACTCTATGAGGGAGCGGACTTGGGCCGCATAAAGGGTTGTGACACCCCGAGCGTCAAGGAGGTGGGAGACGCGCCTGACGCAGTTAAACCTGCCTGCGGCCTTAGAGGCTGTCTTCCTGACGTGGCTGGTGAAGGAGAGGGTGCTGTTCCCTCAACGCCGAGAATGTTGACCGTCGGCTGCAAGGGCAACACCTTCCCGTCCAGAAGAATGGTGGGATAGGGGTGGCTGGGGGGTGATGTCGCCGGGAGATCAGCATGACCTGTTTTTTTGTCCTGGGCGAGATCACCTGCCACCGTCGTCCCCATGAGGTGATGGTCTCCAACACTTGGTTGACGAGGGCGACAGTAGTGCGGTGGTCAGTACTGTCACAGGGGAATGTGAGGGTCCAGTCATCCGCGTAGGCGTGTGCCTCCGGGGTGAGCATCAGGAGGTCGTTAAAAACACATTCCATAATAGGGGTCCAAAAACACTGCCTTGTGGGACACCAGCTCCAATCGGGTGTTTCTTCCGAAGTGTTCTGTTCACCGACACGCTGAGAGATCTGTTCCGCAGGTAGTCGTGAAGGAGGTGGAGAAGGCCGCCAGTCACTCCCATGCTGCGGAGTTTGGTGATGAGACCGGAGTGCCACACCCTATCAAAAGCTCCGGCGATGTCCAAGGCGATGACGAAAGTGTCGCGTCCTCTGTCCAGGGATTGGTGCCATAAGGTGGACATAAGGAGAAGGATGTCGTTGGCAGACCTGTTAGGGCGGAAGCCGAACTGTCTGTTGCTGAGGATGCGGTGTGTGGTGAAGAAGTAGGAGATCCTGCTGGCAATGATGGTTTCCAGTGTCTTGCCGAGGACAGACAGGAGGGAGATTGGTCTGTAGTTTTTTGGCTCCGTCTTCTTTCCCTTTTTGTGAATGGCTGCTACTCTTGCCACCTTCCACGTGGAGGGCCACTTACCAGTGCTGAGACAACACTGGAAGATATCGGTGACGGGGGCTGCCAGCTGGGCGGCGCAGTGCTTAAGGATGTGGGGGACACCCCGTCTGGTCCAAGGGCCTTCTTAGGGTCCACCAGTTGCAGCTGTCGCATCACCTCTTCTGTGGTTAAGGTGATGGTGTCGAGCGTCGCGTTGGTGAGACGTGCCACGGCAGGAGGAAGGCGGTCAGGATCAGAGACTGTCATCTTTCCTGAGAAGTGGGCCGCTAATACCTCAGCCTTCTCGCAACTCCGAGTGCTACTGAACCGTCAGCTTTATTTAGCGGGGGAATGTGGTCATCGGGTGCAAAGCCTTGCTGTTCCTTGAGGGCAGTCCACCAAGACTTGCTACCCACAGAGCGGTCAGAGAGTTTGAATTTCAGCTCATCTTGCCACCGTTGCTGAGCCACCCGCTGTACCCTTTGCATGTTGAAGCAAGCTTCTTTGTGCCTTTGCTTGTTATTGTGCGTCGGGTGTCGTCTGAAGCGTCTACAGGCTCTGCTTTTTTCATCGGCTGCCACTCTGCAGTTGTACCCAAACCATGGCCGGTCGAGTGGTTTTACCGTGAAGGTATGGGTGGGGACGTACCTTTATTGAAGGGAGTGAATTGTGCTTGTGAAGCTTCTTACTTGGGTGTCCACGTCACCTGTAAGGATGTTGTTCCAGGGAGTGTGACGCAGCGCGTCTTGAAGGACGTCTCTCTCTCTCTCTCTCTCTCTCTCTCTCTCTCTCTCTCTCTCTCTCTCTCTCTCTCTCTCTCTCTCTCTCTCTCTCTCTCTCTCTCTCTCTCTCTCTCTCTCTCTCAAAGCGGTATAAGGTGTGAGATTAATACAAATTTGCGCTAAATCAAAATAGACATACTATTCCGCATAATCCAGTCCATAAGCATCATTCTAAAACATTTATCACGGCGCTGAAAATTTGCCAGCCCACCCAACATAGTTTCATTACTTTATTAAAACAAGTGGAATACTGCCGTCCATTTCGTGCCATCGTATTATATTTCAAAATAGAGAGATACCTGGTACCTGTTGCGTGCCCATCAGTTACGCTGCCACTGGTGTAGAAATAGTGATTACAGAAGATTAAAATATGTTGTACAGTTTATGAAACACAATACTGTATTTAGAGCTAAAATAAACTGCACACCTCCTACTGGAAACACATTCAGAAAGAAACTGAAAGAAAAGAAAATTATATTAGTTAATTTCATTAGTTGAAGGATATCGATAGTAGTATGCAGTAATGAGATAAAAACACGAAATATATTGAGAGTATCATTATTATCCTTATTGTTATCATTATTATTATAACAATAATGGTATCATCATAATCAGTATAATTATCAGCGTTATCATTATCATCATTATTATTATTATTATTGATATTATAGTTATGTTATCATTGTCACATTACATTTATCTTGTTGTAGTATAGTAACAGTAGTATCGAAGCGGATGCGGGAACTCCACATTAGCAACAAAAAAGAAACAGCAGCAGTTAGAGCGCAGGATTAACAGCTGCATTTTCATCATTTCATCAGACGATTAGCGTCTGGTTAAAGATGATTTAAAAAGAACGGAGGAAGATAGGTAAAGCAGTAGTTAAGGAAAATAAAGTTTGATGGGAGTAAGATGTAAGCTGATAAATGTTGTATATATTGCTAACAAGGAAAAAGTAAAACCCTTGTGGGGACAGTAATATAAGGAGAGAGAGAGAGAGAGAGAGAGAGAGAGAGAGAGAGAGAGAGAGAGAGAGAGAGAGAGAGAGAGAGAGAGAGAGAGAGAGAGAGAGAGCTGTCTATATGTCTCTCTCTGATAGAGAACGGGAACGGTAACTCGGGGAGAAGGGAAACGAGATGCAAAAAAATAGAGATGACAATGACAGTTCATTAAAAAAACGAAGCAAGTCCATACCACTAAACAAAGACAAGAAGCCCCATCACTCTCACCTCCAAGTTACCCTTTCTCCTGCTGATGGGTACATCGGAATCAGGAATTCGTACCATATGAGCCATTATCAAAACATCATTACCCTTTCTAATTAGCAATTATAAAGTGAAGAGTCAAATATCCCTGCAACTAATGATCCACCTAAGTGTCCCAGAACGGTAGGAAAGTACAGGGATGAGTAAGGCTGAAAGTGGTAGTGTGAAGATGACTGGAGATGGTAGGACAAGGGATAAGGTAGGACTGCACATGGGGAGACTAGATCGGAATGGGAGATGTGAGGATCAAGGGAAGTAGAGTTTCGGTTGATGAATGCCCTACATGCTTCATCCAAGCCGCCACCCGTGGTTAGCTTTACTGCTCCGACGGAATACGAATGAGCTGAAATTTATGGGCAACAAAGCATTTTTTTCACACCGTAGGAATATGAGGATTGCACTATTACATCACTGAAACCTGACTTTTTATTTCGATGTATAGTAGTAGCTGAAAAAAGTTGTAGCAGTATATTATAAGTAGTAATAAATGATAGTAATAGTAGTAGTAGTAGTAGTAGTAGTAGTATAGTAGTAATAGTAGTAGTAGTAGTGGTACTAGTAGTAGAAGTAGCAACGAGGTAATAATGAAAATCTCAATTATGCGAGAAAAAAACTACCAGATTAGACAAACAATGAAATCAATATTCAATATTATCCTCAGATAAAAATTAGCATACATCGCCTAAACGAAAACATTCCTCCTTCACAATCTCTATCAGTAATACGCCAGTTCATATCTTGCCTAATAATTATCAGCTTCGTAAGCTGACAAAATTCAGCAGTAAAGAAATACAACAATACATTCAAGTGTTGATGCTTGAAGAATAGTGTTAGTCATAAAGCTAAAAGCACGGTTGAATGGGATTAATACGTAGAAAAGGAAATAGTGTCTGGCATGGTATGCAGTATTACGGTAAATGGGGGGAAATTTAACTTCTTGATTCTTAAAATAGAGCGCACAAAAAGACCATTGGAAATATCATTAATCAAGTAGAAAGAAACTACCTGTAAAAAAAGGATAGATGAAGGCATCGAAAGTTATAATGGCTAAAATAGGAGGAAAGAAAATGCTTATGACTGAACGAATATTATTAAGCAAAAACTAGGTAGCAGAAGGGAGGCAAATACAAAATACGCAGGAGGTAAACTTTGTATATGCAAATTAAAATCCAAGCCCTACATGTTTATTTTTATTTCAGAAACGATAATCATTAAAGTCAAATGAAAACTCTATTTAATTTTTCGTCCCACAGCGGTCTATGGGAGTGACGCTACCTCGCTTATATGTTCCTTGGATACACCTCCCCTACACTTCACACCAGTCTCAGTCCCAGAGTACAGACCAGTCATCAAACCAATAGTCCTTGCAGGAATTATTCCTGTATAATCGCTGTATATATATGTAGGGATGTAAATGAGTATGATTGTAATATGTATGTGTTGTGTATGCATGTGTACATGTATGTATGGTATGTGTTTTATATATATATATATATATATATATAATATATATATATAATATATATATATATATATATATATTATATATATATATATATATATATATTATATATATATATATTTTGTGTGTGTGTATGTGCATATTTATGTGTATGCATATATGTACTATATGTGTGTGTGTGTGCATATTTATAGGTGTATGCATATATGGATATGTGTGTGTATGTGCATATTTATATGCGTATGAATTGATCTTTTGTATATATATTTAGAGCAGGGTACTGTTTTGGAAATGGTTATTAGTATGGCATTGACTTCTGATCTATTAATTTATCGATTTTTTTACATTTATTTTTGTTATCATATAATTACCACCGCCAACGAAGTTGGAGGGAGGTTATGTTTTCACCGCGATCTGTCTGTCTGTCTGTTTGTTTGTTTGTTTGTTTGTTTGTTTGTGTGTTTGTTTGTTTGTTAGTGTACAGGATTTCTCGAAAAGTTAAAAATAGATTTCGACCAAACTTGGTATACCAAGTGTATTTGCTATAAGGAAGAACTGATTTAATTTTGGATGAAATCTAATCACAACTGTTGCCATGGCAACCAATTGATGAAATATTTAGTGTACAGGATTTCTCGAAAAGTTACAAATAGATTTGAACTAAAGTTTAATTTTCATTATTTTTTTATTTTGTTAAAATTTATTAATATAACATTTCATTATTTTATGTGGTATATTTATGGATCTATGTATATATATATTATTTATAATTGTTGCATTATTTGAAATGCTACGGATTCAATTTTTTGGTTTTTAGTACTATCTTGATAAAAGAATATTTATTATTGAATTTTTACTTTTTTGTGTGTAATATATTGGGGGGAAGGGGGGAGGGGGGTGGCATAAGGGTTCGCCCAGGGCGCCACACAAACCAGGACCGCCACTGAGAATTATAGTGTACTAGCCGCAAAGCCGCCCTCCGGGCGGACTTTTTGGCTAGCTCCTGCGGAGGGCTATTGGTGGTGGGCCGAAGGCCCACCACCTGTGTTTGGTGGGCCTGCGGCCCACCAAACACGGACTCTCCAGATAGCCCCTTCTAACTTTCCTGAAATCATGGATGTAGAAATGTATGTATTACCCCCACCCATTCACTCACCCATTACCCATCACCCCCCACCCATTCACTCACCCATTACCCATCACCCCCCACCCATTTTACTTTACCCATTACCCATCACCACACACCCATTCACTCACCCATTACCCATCACCCCCACCTATTCCCTCACCAATCACCCATCACCCCCAACCCATCACCCCCCCCCCATTCACTCACCCATCACCCCACACCCATTACCCATCACCCCCCCCCATTCACTCACCCATTACCCATCCCCCTACCATGAAGGTTTCCTCAATTCTCGCAACCCACTTTTTTTTCACAATTATCGCTAAAAGGCTGCTAAAAAAAAAAAAAAGTGATCGGATCATCTCATAATTGGGCTTAAAACCTTCCCCTGGTCAAACCCCGGGTTTCCAAAAATGTGCCACATGAGATGATTTTCGCCACGGGGGCGGAACCTATACCCAAAAACACCCACACACACACACAGACAGACAGACAGACGACACACTTTCCGCTTATATTTACCATTACCCATCACCCCCCACCCATTCCCTCACCCATCACCCATCACCCCCCACCCATTCACTCACCCCTCACCCCACACCCATTACCCATCACCCCACCCATTCACTCATCCATTACCCATCACCCTACATCAAGGTTTCCTCAATTCTCGCAACCCACTTTTTTTTCACAATTATCGCTAATAGGCTGCAAAAAAAAAAAAAAAAAGTGATCGGATCATCTCATAATTGGGTTTAAAACCTTCCCCTGGTCAACCCGGTTCCAAAAATGTGCCATATGAGGGTTTTGCGCCATGGGGGGCGGAACCTATACCACACACACACACACACACACCACACACACACACACACACACACACACACACAGACAGACAGACAGACAGACACACTTTCGCTTATATTTACCATTACCCATCACCCCCCACCTATTCCCTCACCCATCACCCATCACCCCCAACCCATCACCCCCCACCCATTCACTCACCCATCACCCCACACCCATTACCCATCACCCCACCCATTCACTCACGCATTACCCATCACCCTACATCAAGGTTTCCCCAATTCTCGCAACCCACTTTTTTTTCACAATTATCGCTAATAGGCTGCTAAAAAAAAAAAAAAAAAAAAAAGTGATCGAATCATCTCATAAGTAGGCTTATGACCTTCCCCTGGTCAACCCGGTTCCAAAAATGTACCATATGAGGTGATTGCGCCACGGGGGGCGGAACCTATACCACACACACACACACACAGACAGACAGACAGACAGACAGACAGACAGACAGACACACTTTCGCTTATATTATTATAGATAGAAATAATGTGTTGAGGAATAACTGAGTGAAATGTCATCTGGTCTTTCTCTCCCAAGGCCTCTTTTTCCTTCCTGGTGGATGGATCAACGGAGAACTCTCAACCAGCGGAGACGCCTCATCTCATATGGACGTAAGTAATAGACTAAATAATCTTAATTTTTTTTTTTTTTTTTTTGTCTTCTTTTCTTTCTTTCAATCCATTTTCATTGATTTTTTACTGTTTGGGCTTATTCCTATACTTATACTTAATATGCATCCCACGGTCGCATCATCCAACGCCGTTTAAGGGTTAATGTCATCAACATAACACTTACTATCAAGATTAGGTATGAATTTTTTTCGCAATAACTATCCTTACTTTATTATTCCTCTCTCTCTCTCTCTCTCTCCTCTCTCTCTCTCTCTCTCTCTCTCTCTCTCGCTCTCTCTCTCTCTCTCTCTCTCTCTGGTTGCTGGTTTTCTTTCCATGGCCATAATTTTGTTCAAAGAAAATCAACCTATATGGAAATTATGGTAAACTAAACCTATCGTAATATTTACTAATATTTCTTATAACATAATTTTCGCATATTTATATATATTTATTTTAACTTTATTTTTTGGTGTATATATATATATATATATATATATATATATATATATATATATATATATATATATATATATATATATAGTATATATATAATATATATATATATATATATCGTCATTCTTCGGGTTGTTTATGCGCAAAAAGTTTCGCCAAAAGACACTTGGCATCATCAGGCAAAATTTCCAAGAATGACGAGTGTCTGTCACCCTGAAATGTNCTTTCCCTTTTTGTAATGCTGTCTCTTGCACCTCACTGGAGGCCACTTACCAGTGGAACAACATGGAAGATATGGGTGACGGGGGCTGCCAGCTGGGCGGCCCCAGTGCTTAAGGATGTGGGGACACCCCGTCTGGTCCAAGGGCCTTCTTGGGGTCCACCAGTTGCAGCTGTCGCATCACCCTCTTCTGTGGTTAAGGTGATGGTTCGAGCGTCGCGTTGGTGAGACGTGCCACGGCAGGAGGAAGGCGTCGGATCAAGACTGCCCATCTTTCTGAGAAGGGGGGCCGCTAATACCTCAGCCTTCTCGCAACTCCGAGTGGCTACTGAACCGTCAGCTTTTTTAGCGGGGAATGTGGTCATCGGTGCAAAGCCTTGCTGTTCCTTTGGGGGCAGTCCACCCAAGACTTGCTACCCACAAGGGGTTTCAGAGAGTTTTGAATTTCAGCTCATCTTGCCACCGTTGCTGAGCCCCCGCTGTACCCTTTGCATGTTGAAGCAAGCTTCTTTGTGCCTTTGCTTGTTATTGTGCGTCGGGTGCCCGTCTGAAGCGTCTACAGGCTCTGCTTTTTTCATCGGCTGCCACTCTCAGTTGTACCCAAACCAGGGCCCGGGTCGATTTGTTTTTACCGTAAAGGGTATGGGTGGGGACGTACCTTTATTGAAGGGAGTGATTTGTGCTTGTGAAGCTTCTTACTTGGGTGTCCACGTCACCTGTAAGATTTTTTTCCAGGGAGTGTTGACGCAGCGCGTCTTGAAGGACGTCCCCTCTCTCTCTCTCTCTCTCTTTTCTCTCTCTCTCTCTCTCTCTCTCTTCTCTCTCTCTCTCTCTTCTCTCTCTTCTCTCTCTCTCTCTCCTCGTCTCCTCTCTCCTCTCAAAGCGGTAAAAGGTGAGATTAATACAAATTTGCGCTAATCAAAATAGACATACTATTCCGCATAATCCGGGTCCATAAGCATCATTCTAAAACATTTATCACGGGCGCTGAAAATTTGCCAGCCCACCCAACATAGTTTCATTACTTTATTAAAAAAAGTGGAATACTGCCCTCCCCTTTCGTGCCATCGTATTATATTTCAAAATAGAGGGGATACCTGGTACCTGTTGCGTGCCCATCAGTTCGCTGCCCTGGTGTAGAAATAGTGATTACAGAAGATTAAAATATGTTGTACAGTTTATGAAACACAATACTGTATTTAGAGCTAAAAAAAACTGCACACCTCCTACTGGAAACACATTCAGAAAGAAACTGAAAGAAAAGAAAATTATATTAGTTAATTTCATTAGTTGAAGGATATCGATAGTAGTATGCAGTAATGAGATAAAAACACGAAATATATTGAGAGTATCATTATTATCCTTATTGTTATCATTATTATTATAACAATAAATGGTATCATCATAATCAGTATAATTATCAGCGTTATCATTATCATCATTATTATTATTATTATTGATATTATAGTTATTGTTATCATTGTCACAATTACATTTATCTTGTTGTAGTATAGTAACAGTAGTAGTCGAAGCGGATGCGGGAACTCCAACATTAGCAACAAAAAAAGAAACAGCAGCAGTTAGAGCAGCAGGATTAACAGCTGCATTTTCATCATTTCATCAGACGATTAGCGTCTGGTTAAAGATGATTTAAAAAAGAACGGAGGAAGATAGGTAAAGCAGTAGTTAAGGAAAATAAAGTTTGATGGGAGTAAGATGTAAGCTGATAAATGTTGTATATATTGCTAACAAGGAAAAAGTAAAACCCTTGTGGGGACAGTAATATAAGGAGAGAGAGAGAGAGAGAGAGGAGAGAGAGAGAGAGAGAGAGAGATGAGAGAGAGAGGAGAGAGAGAGAGAGAGAGAGAGAGAGAGAGAGGAGAGCTGTCTATATGTCTCTCTCTGATAGAGAACGGGAACGGTAACTCGGGGAGAAGGGAAACGAGATGCAAAAAAATAGAGATGACAATGACAGTTCATTAAAAAAACGAAGCAAGTCCATACCACTAAAACAAAGACAAGAAGCCCCATCACTCTCACCTCCAAGTTACCCTTTCTCCTGCTGATGGGTACATCGGAATCAGGAATTCGTACCATATGAGCCATTATCAAAACATCATTACCCTTTCTAATTAGCAATTATAAAGTGAAGAGTCAAATATCCCTGCAACTAATGATCCACCTAAGTGTCCCAGAACGGTAGGAAAGTACAGGGATGAGTAAGGCTGAAAGTGGTAGTGTGAAGATGACTGGAGATGGTAGGACAAAGGGATAAGGTAGGACTGGCACATGGGGAGACTAGATCGGAATGGGAGATGTGAGGATCAAGGGAAGTAGAGTTTCGGTTGATGAATGCCCTACATGCTTCATCCAAGCCGCCACCCGTGGTTAGCTTTACTGCTCCGACGGAATACGAATGAGCTGAAATTTATGGGCAACAAAGCATTTTTTTCACACCGTAGGAATATGAGGATTGCACTATTACATCACTGAAACCTGACTTTTTATTTCGATGTAGTAGTAGTAGCTGAAAAAAGTTGTAGCAGTATTATTATAAGTAGTAATAAATGATAGTAATAGTAGTAGTAGTAGTAGTAGTAGTAGTAGTAGTAGTAATAGTAGTAGTAGTAGTGGTACTAGTAGTAGAAGTAGCAACGAGGTAATAATGAAAATCTCAATTATGCGAGAAAAAAACTACCAGATTAGACAAACAATGAAATCAATATTCAATATTATCCTCAGATAAAAATTAGCATACATCGCCTAAACGAAAACATTCCTCCTTCACAATCTCTATCAGTAATACGCCAGTTCATATCTTGCCTAATAATTATCAGCTTCGTAAGCTGACAAAATTCAGCAGTAAAGAAATACAACAATACATTCAAGTGTTGATGCTTGAAGAATAGTGTTAGTCATAAAGCTAAAAGCACGGTTGAATGGGATTAATACGTAGAAAAAGGAAATAAGTGTCTGGCATGGTATGCAGTAATTACGGTAAATGGGGGGAAATTTAACTTCTTGATTCTTAAAATAGAGCGCACAAAAAGACCATTGGAAATATCATTAATCAAGTAGAAAGAAACTACCTGTAAAAAAAGGATAGATGAAGGCATCGAAAGTTATAATGGCTAAAATAGGAGGAAAGAAAATGCTTATGACTGAACGAATATTATTAAGCAAAAACTAGGTAGCAGAAGGGAGGCAAATACAAAATACGCAGGAGGTAAACTTTGTATATGCAAATTAAAATCCAAGCCCTACATGTTTATTTTTATTTCAGAAACGATAATCATTAAAGTCAAATGAAAACTCTATTTAATTTTTCGTCCCACAGCGGTCTATGGGAGTGACGCTACCTCGCTTATATGTTCCTTGGATACACCTCCCCTACACTTCACACCAGTCTCAGTCCCAGAGTACAGACCAGTCATCAAACCAATAGTCCTTGCAGGAATTATTCCTGTATAATCGCTGTATATATATGTAGGGATGTAAATGAGTATGATTGTAATATGTATGTGTGTGTATGCATGTGTACATGTATGTATGTGTATGTGTTTATATATATATATATATTATATATATATATATATATATATATATAATATATATATATATATATATATATATATATATATATATATATATATATATATGTGTGTGTGTGTATGTGCATATTTATGTGTATGCATATATGTACTATATGTGTGTGTGTGTGCATATTTATAGGTGTATGCATATATGGATATGTGTGTGTATGTGCATATTTATATGCGTATGAATTGATCTTTTGTATATATATTTAGAGCAGGGTACTGTTTTGGAAATGGTTATTAGTATGGCATTGACTTCTGATCTATTAATTTATCGATTTTTTTACATTTATTTTGTTATCATATAATTACCACCGCCAACGAAGTTGGAGGGAGGTTATGTTTTCACCGCGATCTGTCTGTCTGTCTGTTTGTTTGTTTGTTTGTTTGTTTGTTTGTGTGTTTGTTTGTTTGTTAGTGTACAGGATTTCTCGAAAAGTTAAAATAGATTTCGACCAAACTTGGTATACCAAGTGTATTTGCTATAAGAAGAACTGATTTAATTTGGATGAAATCTAATCACAAACTGTTGCCATGGCAACCAATTGATGAAATATTAGTGTACAGGATTTCTCGAAAAGTTACAAATAGATTTGAACTAAAGTTTAATTTTCATTATTTTTTTATTTGTTAAAATTTATTAATATAACATTTCATTAGTTTTATGTGGTATATTTATGGATCTATGTATATATATATTATTTATAATTTTGCATTATTTGAAATGCTACGGATTCAATTTTTTGTTTTAGTACTATCTTGATAAAAGAATATTTATTATTGAATTTTTACTTTTTTGTGTGTAATATATTGGGGGGAAGGGGGGAGGGGGGTGGCATAAGGGTTCGCCCAGGGCGCCACACAACCAGGACCGCCACTGAGAATTATAGTGTACTAGCCGCAAAGCCGCCCCCGGGCGGACTTTTTGGCTAGCTCCTGCGGAGGGCTATTGGTGGTGGCCGAAGGCCCACCACCTGTGTTTGGTGGGCCTGCGGCCCACCAAACACGGACTCTCCAGATAGCCCCTTCTAACTTTCCTGAAATCATGGATGTAGAAATGTATGTATTACCCCCACCCATTCACTCACCCATTACCCATCACCCCCCACCCATTCACTCACCCATTACCCATCACCCCCCACCCATTCACTCACCCATTACCCATCACCACACACCCATTCACTCACCCATTACCCATCACCCCCCACCTATTCCCTCACCAATCACCCTCACCCCCCAAACCCCTCACCCCCCACCCATTCACTCACCCATCACCCCACACCCATTTTCCCCACCCCACCCATTCACTCACCCATTACCCATCACCCTACTGAAGGTTTTCCTCAATTCTCGCAACCCACTTTTTTTTCACAATTATCGCTAATAGGCTGCTAAAAAAAAAAAAAGTGATCGGATCATCTCAAAAATTGGGCTTAAAACTTCCCTGGTCAACCCGGTTCCAAAATGTGCCACAGAGATGATTGCGCCCCCGGGGGGCGGAACCTATACCAGACACACACACACACACACACAGAAGACGACAGACAGACACACTTTCGCTTATATTTACCATTACCCTCACCCCCCACCTATTCCCTCACCCCTCACCCATCACCCCCCACCCATTCACTCACCCCTCACCCCACACCCATTACCCATCCCCCACCCATTCACTCATCCATTACCCCTCACCCTACATCAAGGTTTCCTCAATTCTCGCAACCCCTTTTTTTTTCACAATTATCGCTAATAGGCTGCAAAAAAAAAAAAAAAAAATGATCGGGTCATCTCATAATTTGGGTTAAAACCTTCCCCTGGTCAACCCGGTTCCAAAAATGTGCCATATGAGGGGTTTGCGCCATGGGGGCGGAAACCCATACCACACACACCCCACCCCCACACACACACACCCCACACACACACACACACACACACAGACAGACAGACAGACAGACACACTTTCGCTATATTTACCATTACCCATCACCCCCACCTATTCCCTCACCCATCACCCATCACCCCCCAACCCATCACCCCCCACCCATTCACTCACCCATCACCCAAACCCTTACCCCTCACCCCACCCATTCACTCACGCATTACCATCACCCTACATCAAGGTTTCCCCAATTCTCGCAACCCCTTTTTTTTTTACAAATTTTCGCTAATAGGCTGCTAAAAAAAAAAAAAAAAAAAAAAGTGATCGAATCATCTCAAAAAGTGGGTTTTATAAACCCTTTCCCCCCTTTGGAAACCCGGGTTTCCCAAAAAATGTCCCAAAATGGGGTGTTTGCGCCACGGGGGGGGGAACCTAAAACCCACACCCCACACAAAACCAGACAACAGACAGACAGAGACAGACGGGAACACCTTTCGTTTTATATTTTTAAAATAGATAAAAATAATGTGTTGAGGAATAACTGAGTGAAATGTCATCTGGCCTTTTCCCCCAAGGGGCCTTTTTTTCCCTTCCCTTTGGGGGATGGATCAAGGGAAAACTCTCAACCAGGGGAGACGCCTCATCTCATTTTGGGACGAAAGTAAAGACTAAATAATCTTAATTTTTTTTTTTTTTTTTTTGTCTTCTTTTTTTTTCTTTTCAATCTTTTTTCTTTTGATTTTTTACTTTTTGGGCTTTTTCCTATACTTATACTTAATTTTAAATCCCACGGTCGCATCATCCAACGCCTTTTTAAGGGGTTTAAATGCCCATAAACATAACACTTACTATCAAGATTAGGGATGAATTTTTTTCGCAAAAACTTCCTTATCTTTATTATTCTCTCTCTCTCCCCTCTCCTCTCCCCTCTCTCCTCTCCCTCTCCTCTCCGTCTCGCCCCTCTCTCTCTCTTCTCTCTCTGGTTGCTGGTTTTCTTTCCATGGGGGCCCTAATTTTGTTTAAAGAAAAACAAACCCATTGGGAAAATTTAAAGGTAAACCCAAACCCTTCGTAATATTTACTAATATTTCTTTTTAACAAATTTTTTGAAAAATTTATATATTTTATTTTAAATTTATTTTTTTTGGGTTTTATATATATATATATATATAAATATAAAATTATATATAATATATTTTATATATATTATATTAAAATATATATTATATAATATATAAAATAATATATCTTCATTTTTTTCCGGGGGTTTTTTATGCCCCAACGTTTCCCCCAAAAGACAAATTGGGGATCATCAGGCAAAATTTTTCCCAAAAATTTACGATGTCCCGTCACCCTGAAATGCCAAAAATTTTTTTTACCCAAGAAAAACCAACTTATAGATATGATTACATGATCCCTTTTGGGTCACATTGATCCTTTTTTGTTCCATGGACCTTTTTTTTTTTTTTTTTTTTTTTTTTTTAGTAAAATAAGGAGTCTTGTAACATTCTGCTGTGAGAAAAGAATACCGGCCCTTTTGGGGTTGGCAAAAGATGGAAAATTTCCCCCATTTTTCCAGACCCTTTTGTTGACCCCAAAATGTTTAAAAATCGAGCAGGTATTGGAAAACATTTTAAAAAAGCTCAAGCATAAATTTTTTTTTTTTTAATACTAGATTAAAATTAAAAATGTTTAAAAACTTCTCGGGTTTGAACACGCAGAAACCCCTACACTCAGCTCTGGGAAAGGGGGGGCCCCCGTGGGCTTTGGGTTTTAACCCCCTGAGAGGCCGGGTTTAAATGGGGCCGGAAAAAACTAGGGGCCGGAGTGACTAGGGCCGGAAATGGGCTTGTTCCACATACATACAACATACATACATACATACAAAAAGGGATTTAAATATAATGTGATTAATCAAACCAAAAAATTTTCCCCCGCTGCTTACTCTGTGAAAGGGGGGGCTTTTAAGAAGGGTTGCCCCCCAAAGTGTTTAAAGTCCCAGCAGGTATTAAGACAAAAAACTTAATGTAGGGTTTTGTAGGGCCAAAAAATAAAAAAATAAATAAAAATAATAAATACATACATAAAAAATTTGGAACGCCAAAAACATCTGGTGTTTCCCAGGCGGCCCCCACCCAAGTCTAACCCCCCCAAACGTTGCTTAACTTCGTGATCACGAAGGGGTGCATTAAAACGTGGTAGGTCGTTGGCTCAAAAAATGGTGTAGTTATTTTATTCCCAAAGTGACGTCCTAAGTAGCTATTTCACTAGTGAAAAAATTAAATCCGATTGCAACGAGCATTCCCATAATTCAAACTTAAAAGCTGCATCATTGAAATTTGCAAGGTGTGTACCTGAAACAAAACTTAGCCAATATGCTGTAGGGTTTTCCCTTTCCCCTTTTTCTGAGGTTAAGATTTTGTGCAAAAATTTATTCACTCCACTAATACATTATTTCATTGAAAATTTTCGGGGGCACTTCTGAAATATTTTTGAACACCCTTGGTACTATAGTCTTTCACTTAAGCGGATTCTTGTAGTCTCGTGCCTAACATTTGTAAGGACGTCGCGATTGCTGATAACTGGGTGGTGTTGAGGGGTGGTGGTATTGCCTCCCCGAAACCCAAAACCCTTCCCTTGCCTTTTAAAAAAAATATTCATATTTTTTTTCTTTACTATCTCTTACACAAGATAGGCCTTTTTTGTTTGCTCAGTGAATCGGGCAGGGTTGTTAAAAAACAACCGCCATTCATAACTAAAAGGGGAAAAAAATAAAGTCATGACTGACTATCACGTCGTGGGCGGATTTTTGGTTTTCAGTGCTTAAAAATGTTGTACCCTACCCATATTACCAACTCCCAGAGATTTTATGAAGTGAGCCTACCATCGTGTTCATAATCATTGCTGCATATCAGAGCAAAAACAATTAACTAAGATTTTCACTAATATTAAAATAATTTTAAAGGAAAATAAAAAAAGTGTTAACATTTTTTCTTGCTTTTTTGCTTCAAATCGCTGTAACTCCATACTTTTTTGGGCGCATTCTTTTTAAGAACTTTTCAAAACCTTTACTTTCCGTGCCTGTGGTAGTGCACGTACCAATAAGGAAAAAGTAGGGGTAAAAAAGGCCAAAAAAGTTAAAATACTCTGCAAACTGGGACATTGACGGTGAGCATTGCTCCCATACAAGAGACTTTTTTCGGGAAGCTACAGAGGCTCCCCCCGTCACGGCCCAGTTTGAAACAGTTTTTTAAATTTTTTAGCCATTTTTTTACCACCTACTCTTTTCCTTTTTGGGAGTGCTACATACCACAGGTACGGAAAAGTAAAGGATTTTTGAAACAGTTTTTGAAAATTATGCGACCAAAACTTATGGGGTTTCAGCGAGTTTAAGCAAAAAGAAGAAAAAAAGTGTTACACTCTTTTTTTTTCCTTCAATTATCTTAATTTAGTTAGTCTTAGGGGGGGAATTTTGTTTTTCTCATGATATGCCGCAATGTATTATGAACACGGGTAGGGTCAGCTTTTTTAAATACATCTGGGAGCTTGGTAAAATCGGGTAGGAGTACAACTTTCAAGCACTGAAAAAATAAAAATCCCCCCCTTTCTCTTGTGAATCAGCAGACTTTTTTTTTTACCCTATTAGTTATGAATGGCGTTTTTGTTTTTTAACAAACACTGCCTGTTCCTGATGCAAACAAAATAGGCTATCTTTTTAAAAGGGAGTAAAGAAGAAATATGAATTTTTTCTGAGGCAACGCAAGGGTTTTTGGGGTTTCGGGGAGGCAAATACCCCTACCACGCCACCCAGCCGAGTTATCAGCCAAACGCGACGTCCTTACAAACCGGGTAGGGATCGAACCCCCCCAGCCCGGAATCCAGGGTTAGTGAATAGATATAGTCGGGTAGGAACCTTTTACATTTTGCCATTTTTTACAATTGTTATAATTCTTTTCTATAGTATGGTTTCTCTATTTTTTTGTATGTATAACTACAATTTTTTCTAATGTTTTTATTATTTTTTTTTTTTATGTTTGGGAGTTTATAACTTAAGTTTTAATTTTATATTTTTTTTTTTTTGTTTAAAAATTTTTTAAATAACATTTCATTATTTTTTGGAATTTATGGACCCCCATGTATAAATATTATTTTTAATTGTTTCATTTTTTGAAAAGCTACGGATTCAATTTTTGGTTTTTATATCTTATAAAAGATATTTATTATTAATTTTTTGACTTTTTTGTGGTAATATTTTGGGGGGAAGGGGGGATGGGGGTGGCCAAAGGGGTTCGCCCAGGGCCCAAACCAACCAAAACCCCCTGAGAATTATAGTGTCAAAAATGTGTTGAGGAATAACTGAGTGAAATTCATCGGGTTTTCTCCCCCAAGGGGCCTTTTTTTCCCTTCCTGGTGGGGGATAAACGGAGAACTCAAAACCCACGGAGACGCGTCATCTCATAGGCACGAAAGTAAAAGAAAAAAAATTTTAATTTTTTTTTTTTTTTTTTTGTCTTTTTTTCTTTTTTTCATCCATTTTCATTGATTTTTTTAATGTTTGGGCTTATCCTAAAATTATCTTAATTCATCCCACGGTCGCATCACCCCAAACCCCGTTTAAGGGTTAATGTCACACATAGCACTTATATAAAGATTAGGTTAATTTTTTTCCAAATAACACCCTTTATCTTTATTTTTCTCTCTCTCTCCCCCCTTCTCTCTCTCTCTCTCTCTCTCTCTCTCTCCCCCTCTCCTCTCTCTCTCTCTCTCTCTTCTCTCTCCCCCGGGTTTCCCGGGTTTTCTTTCCAGGCCAAATTTGTTCAAAAAAAATCAACCTAAGGGAAAAATTAAAGGGTAAAACAAAACCCATATCGAATTTTACTAATATTTCTTAAAACATTTTTTTCGAAATATTTATTATATTTATTTTAACTTATTTTTTGTATAAAATTATATATAAAATTATATATATTATATTATTAATATATATATATATATATTATATATAATATATATATTATAAAAATCTTTTAACCCGCCCCTGAAGATGGAGGTGAGGCCCAATCTCTACGGAAAATATTCCTCCCCCCCAAGGACGAGGAGTCTGGGGCCCCCTTTCCCGGCGCCTCGCTGCGAGGGAATAGGGTGCCCCTCCTTGACCCTATGTGAGGAGGAAAAGGTAGTGCTGGAGCGCTACCCTTTTGATTCCCACTCGATGGGGGTGAAGGCCAAAACCCCCATGTGGTGTCCCCAACGGCTGGTGGCGGGGACAACACACCCACGAGGCAGGTGATGATTGTCCACGAGGGAGCCACCTGCCAAGCGACCCTGCGTTCCTGGGGCCCCTTTACCCTTACGCCCCTACCGGGGCGACCGGTGGGGTGCTACAAGTCCAGCGATTCAACCACCTCAAGTTAGGTGCAAGCCTCCGTCAGGTGTGGTGTGCACCTTAACCACCCGACGGGGATTGTATTTGGCCCCAAAAGGGCCCAAGGAGGCCACCCCCGCAAAGTTCCAAATTTGCGGGGGGAAAAAACACCACGCCGAACCCCTCAGTGTCCTGAGAGGCTTCGCGGGATCCCTCAGCCCGCCTGCGCAACAGCTTCAGGACCACGGCGGCAACACCGCCATCATGAAAAAGGGGACAACCACAGCAAAAACAGGGGCAACACCGCTTCTCCCTCTCCCCTCCCACCACAGGCCAGCCGGGGTCAAGGCCATCAACCCCTTCCCCCCTAGTCCCAGGGACCCCCCCCCAGGCCGGGGGTCGGGGTAGGGAAGTGAAGCGCACTGACGTATCAGGGGAGGAGGCGGCTACCATCACCCCCGCCCCCTTTCCCCCCCCACTGCCAAAAAGGGGAGACGGGACCGGGTCCCGCCCCCCCACACAGGAGACGCCCTAAAGGTCACCCGCCCCCCCAGCCACCTGCCTGCAGTCCCCGAAGCGCCGGAAGCGAGACCGACGACTCGCGCGCCTCATCCCCGCTACGACAACATTCACGTCAGCGAGGAGCCCGGTGAAATTGCTGTTTGCATCATCGCCGCATGATGCTGTTAGGGGGGGCCCCCTCCAAACCGCCCGGAGCTCGCCCCTGCCCCCCGAGGGGAGTTGGGACGCCCCTCCTCCCCCCCTCGAGGAATTGAATACCATCAATGACGGCGGCCGTCAGTCACGACCACCCAGGGGGGTCCGGCCAGCATTCCCCCTCCCCGCGAGAACCATCGTCCACGCGGACCACGCTAAACGCCCCCCCATCCGCCCCGGGGGGCCCCCCCACCCATAAAGGTCTGGGGAAAAACCCAGGGCCCCCCCAAAAACATGGGTTCCCCTCTTGGGGAGGCCTTACTTTCTCCACGGGAGCCCACCCATTTGGGGGGGGGGCACCTCCACTGCCCCCTGCCCGGGGGCCCCGGGGGCTCGTGGCGGGGGGGCCCACCCTACCAGGAATACGCCCCCCAAAACACCCTTGGGCGGGGCCCCGGGAACCGCCCGGCCTTCGGAGAACACCAAAGGGGGGCGGGGGGCCTTTCAAGGTTCGACAAGTTGTGGGGGGCATTTAAAAGGGCCCCCCCCCCACCGACTGCCAACCAAACCCAGGGGAGGGGGGGACCCTCACCACCCTCAAAAGGGGGGGGGGGGGGGGGGCCCCCGGGGGGGGGGGGGGGGGGGGGGGGGAAAAACCCCCCCCCCCCCAAAAGGGGGGGGGGCCCCCAGGGGGGGGGGGGGGGGTGGGGCTTTTTTTTTGAGGGGGGGGTCCCAGGGGGGGGGGGGGGGGAGGGGTGGGGCCCCTTTAAGGGGCAGCCACGCGCCTTTCTTTCCTAAGTGCTCCCGGGCCCCCCGCCACCGCCCCCGACGGGGGTTCTACAACGAGGACGTCAGGGAGCACACCCCCGGCAACCTGCACAAAAAGCTTATAAACGACAGCCCAACCCCACCAACCTGGGTTGCGGGGATGTGGGGGACTCGCGCTCGGCAGGTCTCAGCGGCCAGGGAGGCCAAGGGGTTTGGAGTGGTGCGCCCCCTTCAACCAGCACACCCCCTGGGCCCAGCTGTGGAGGAATGTCAGGACGGTTCCCCGGGGCCGCCCCGCACCGCCCGCCGCCCCCCACACCCCACCCGGGGAGGCGGAGAGATCATGGGCTTTTCACCCGGTGGCTCCAGCGCCCAACTTCCTCCTCGCAACGCCACCTCCCAACAGCTTCACAAAACCCCGTCGGGGGTCAGGGAGCGCGAAGGGAAACCCGACTGGGGGCCCCCTCTTCACTCCCGGAAAGTCGTCGGCGAGGAAAAAAGGGGGCGACACAGCTCAGGGACGACGGCGTGACAACTCCATGCTCGCTCGCCGGGCCCGCCGGGGACGCCGCGCTCTCTCCACGCTCAAAGCGTCTTGGGTGGCAGGGCCACCTCACCAACGGAAGGAGGGGGAAAATTACCCATCCCCAAGCCCAGGGGGCCCACCAAGCTCAGGGCCCATCTCCCATCAGCGCACGGCTAAAACAGCCGAGAGAAAAGGTGCTCTCCGACGCAGGGCGCTGGGGGCCCCCACCCTCACGTGTTTTTCTTCACCCCCCGGGGGGGCCCGTGACAGCCTCCTCACCCGCTGACCAGGCCCAAAAACGCCCCACAGTCCAGTCTTCCTGACTTTGAGAAAACGTTCGAGCTGGCCAGTCCCACCATTCTCCCACCCTCGCGAGGAAGGGGATCGGGAAGACGCTCGCCTGGGTCGAGGATACCCTTCGCACCGCGGGCCAGAGTCAATTCCCGGGCCTCAAAACAGCTCAAGGAACTGGAGAAAGGGACCCCCAGGGGGCATCCTACCCGTTCCCGTTCACTGCTGTGGAAGAGTGTCGCCCTCCCTTCCAGGCTGGGACCGTTGCCCCCTACGCCGACGACCTGGCCCTCGTTTTACCGGGGGGGGGTGACGCTTTTAAGACGCAGCGCGCTCCGACCTCATCACCCCCAAAAGCGAGGGGTGGGCCCCAAGATCCCGCAGAAATCCCGGGCCTGACTATCAAGGCAGCCAAACCCCGTCTGTCAGCTCGCGCCAGGGCCTCGGCCTGGCCTGGACGGACTCCAAAAATTACCTCGGGGGTGTGGGGCGACAGGCGCTGTCGTTCACGGGGGCAGCTTGACTACCTGAGGGAAAGGGGCGCAGGCCGGCTGAAGTGATCGGGCCATGACGCGGCTTAACCCCGGGGGCCACCTTCTCTGTCCTCCGCCTGTACATGTGCAGGCGTGCGTCCCGGGGGATTTTGCGCCCCGTCATCACGCGCTCTCCCCCAATCAGCAGGAGCGGCCGAGGTGTCCAGAACAACGCCATGGGACCCTGCTGGGGCTCCAGATGGTCCAGCGCCTGCTAATGCAAGAGGGGAAACCCAAATTTGGGGCCGCTCGCCACCAGGGGCAGTGCTCAGGGGTTGCGTGGGCCAGGTATTCCCCCGGGGACGTGGGGGGCGGGCGCAGGGAGACTCCGGCTGGCCATGACGCAGGGCATCGAGTGCCCCGCGCGGGAACACGTCTCATCAACCCTCCAGCCACCCACACCTCATTCAGCGGGGGTCACCGGGGCCCTGGGGGGGAGGCCGATGTCCCCGCCCCCACCTACAAAGCTCCGCCCCCGGGGGGCCCCCGCCCCCAAGTTCCCGCCACGCATTTTCCCGCCCGTAAAGCCAGTGCACCACCCCCGGAGCTGCGCAGCACGCGTGATGGCCTGGCCCCCGGGGGCGCCGAGCGGGACAGCCGTGTATACTTCACGACGGCTCGGTTTGACCCGGATAGTGGCAGAACGGTGCCGCGTTCGTCCCAGGGTGGGACAGGCTGTCTTGGCGACGTCTAACAAATGCTCCACCCTCCAACTGAGCTGGTGGCCCCAGCACCCCTCGAAAAGCCCTGCACCGCCGGGGCAATGTGGAATACACACCGCTCCGGAAGGGGGCGGCACCCTCCAACAGCGCATCCAAAGGACACGGAGGGGTCATCACCCCCATCCTAGGGAGCTAAAAAGGCCTTGTCGCGCAGGGAAGGCTGTCAGGCTCACTGGATCCCCACCAGTAGGGGTCCGAGGTAACGAGGGGGCGGACGCGGCCCCCAAGCGAGCCGCCAGCGGCCCCCCGTCACCATGCCAGGCCTCCCCCCTACAACTCAAGGCCGGGGGAGCGGGCCGCAGCCACTGCGCCACCAACACACCGAGAGTGGAGCCAGGAAAAGCAGGGGGCCTGGTACGCTGCACCCCCGCTACCCCCCATGGACGCCACCCAGCAAAAACCCCGGGGAGATGGCGCACTACTGCAGCGTGTGCGTCTGGGTACTGCACCCCGAGTGGAGCTACAGGAGGGCTTTGAGGGCAAGTGGCGACCCCTGCGAGATGCACACCCCTCCCCCCACTGGGGCCACCCCCTCCCCGCCCCCCACCGCCCCCCCAGGCCCGGCCCGGCCCCCCCCGCCCACCTGCAGGTGGGGGGCTCTGAGTGGGCTGAAGGCAGGGCCCCCTCAGGCCAACCCCGAGAGACTGATGTTGGGGGTGCTGCGAGCAGCGCCCCTCCCCCCTGAACATCCGTCCCACACCCCGTCGGGCCCCGGGGGGTACCAAATGACCAGGTGACTCACCGTCACCACGTCTCACGCGACCCTCCCCAGCCTGACGGGATACCTCCTCATGGCGGGGGGATGCCCCTTTGTACTTCTTTTTCTCCGCATAGTTTAGTCTCTTGTATTGTGTGTGGTGTCCTGTATGCTTAGTTGTACAATAAACCCCTTTCAAAAAAAAAAATTATAACGTCATTCTTCGGGTTTTTTATGCGCACGTTTCGCCAAAAAGACACTTGGCATCATCAGGCTAAAAATTTTCCAGAATGACGAGTGTCTTTTACCCTGAAATTCAAAGATTATTACCAAGAAACCAACATATAGAATTTGAAATGAATAGATATAGATATACGATCCCCTGGACACAGTGATCCTTTGTTTATTCCATGGACCCTTTTTTTTTTTTTTTTTTTTTTTTTTTTTTTTTAATTTATTTTTAAATACATACCGGGTTCGTAGTCCCACAAATATATTAAATACAAAAATTGTCGCCCCGGGGGGCAGTGCAATTTTTTTCCCCAAAATTTCCTGGGGTTTTTTTTTTTTTTTTTTTTTTTTTTCTTTTTTTCTAGTAAAATAAGGGCTCTTGTAACATTCTGCGTGAGAGAATACGGGTTGGCGTTGGCAGAGATGGAAAATGCCACGTTTTACAGACCCTTGGTTTACCAAAGTGTTTAAAAAATCGAGCGGTATTTGGGACATTAAAAATTAATGTAGGTGTTTTTAGGGCGAAGAAAAAGAAAGGACCGCGAAATTTAAAATTAAAATGAATGAAAATTTAGAAAATTTTTACATCCATGATTTTAGGAAAGTTAGAAGGGGCTATCTGGGGAGGGTATTTTGTGTCTTTATCGTGTCAATTAGGCTTTTAAATTTAACAAATTACAAAAAAATCTACAAAGGGTACCAAAAGTCAAACGCCCTCTAGTGTTTTTTTCCGAGGGCGTACCGCGTGTCGTCGCCCCAAAAAAAAAGCGTAGGAGTTGTAAACCCCCTATAATTGCAGATACAAAACTAAAACAACGTGCACAAAACGTATATTATTGTTTTTTTTGATTTTATTTATTAATTTTTTTTTTTGGAAATTTATTTTTAATTTTTTTTTTAGCTCTCATTAATCACAAGCTCAAGCATACGTTTCTTTTTTTAATATCTAATTAACTTAAAAAGTACACACTTCATGGGTCGAACAGCAGACAGTACACTCAGTTGGGAGGCCCCGCAGTGCTAGGGTTTAACCCTGAGAGGCCGGAGAAATAGGGGCCGGAGTGACTTGTTTCCCCATACATAATACATAATACATACATACAACTACATACATACAACATACATAATGTAGTAAGTTATGTATTTAAGCACCAAAATTTCCCTCGCTGCTATCTCTGTGAAGGCGGGGGGGGGGCCCCCTTTTTTTTTTT
>JACEEZ010008839.1:97500-102500 GCA_016584305.1 Chionoecetes opilio | reverse complement strand
ATGTAAATAATCATAGGAAGACAGAGAACAAATTTGATATGAAAAATATACAAAAGAAAATACGTTAACGAAAACTTAATGTTAAAGGAAGATCTAGAAACAACTGGTTATTTATTTAAAGAGAAAGAAATATAAATAGATGGTAAATGCAGAGGTTTAATTTGATAAGAAAAATATACAAAAGAAACTACATAAACGCAAAAGAGATGTTAAAGGAAAATTCAGAAACACCTGGCAATTTCAGACCAGGTGTTGAAAGATACTGAAATAATTATCATATTATTAATGGGACTAATTTTAGAGACGTGGGAGGATTGTTAATGGTCGGAGAATATAACAATTTCATCGTTGTTAAATGTAGGAACAGGAAGAAATGACGATGACGAGGAGGAGGAGGAGGGAAGAGGAGGAGGAGGAGGAAGAGGAGGAAGGGAAAGGAATATTCAATTACTCGTTGTCAGTAAAGGAATGTGTGTGGAAGAGGAAGAGGAGGAGGAAGAGGAGGAGGAAGAGGAGGAAGAAGAGGAAGAGGAGGAAGAGAAAGGAATATTCAATTACTCGTTGTCAGTAAAGGAAGGTGTGTGAAAGAGGAAGAGGAGGAGGAAGAGGAGGAGGAAGAGAAGGAGAAATGAGAATATTTCTGGGAATGCAAACAAGAGGGTAAAGAAAGATATAGAAAGGCAGAGAAGAGATAGAGATAACTGCATAGACAAACGAAACAGAATGGAAAGAGAATACAGAAGAGATAAAGACAAAGAAAATGGAAAAGCTATACGAAACATATGTAGGGATTAAAAAAAATATGAGAACAGGAAAAAACTCAACACTTAACCCTCGAGGCCCAAACGTAATTTCCATTGTAATTTGGGTACCATTAGACGATTTGTAATGACTATAAGCAGTATTTTAGAGATATGACCAGTTTAGTATCCTTGTCCACTACCTAATTTGGTATATTCAGTTCGTTTTCGTATTATGGCAAATATCAGACGATTTTATATTGTGAAGAAAATATCTGGGCGTGAAAAGGTTAAATGATAGAAAGTAAGGAGTAGAAAAAATACAGAAATACAATGAAATACAATATCCAAGGAAATGCAAAATACGACCAAGGGAGTATAAAGCAAATTTGTGGATGCAGGTAAAAGGAAAACTGAAAGAGAAGAAGCAAACGCGAGAGTAAAGGAAATAACCAAGTCGCTTTCTTAAAAAAAGGGAAACGAACGAAGAGAGAGAGAGGGAGAGGAGGAGAATAGAGAGAGAGAGAAAAGAGAGAAAAGAGAGAGAGAGAGAGAGGAGAGGAGAGAGAGAGAGAGAGAGAGAGAGATAAAGGTCTCTGAGCAGGGAGAGAGAGGAAGAGAGAGAGCCAGCCAGCCAGCCAGCAGCCGCACCAGCCAGCCAGCCAGCCAGCCAGCCAGCCGCCAGCCAGCGAGCGAGCGAGCGAGCGCGGGGAGAGAGAGAGAGCGAGAGGGGAGAGAGTGCAGGTAATAAATAGGGGAAAGAATTACATGTATGATGTAAAAAAAGAACAATAAAAAGGAATGCAAATAAAAGAATGTGACAAAGAAAAATATTTGAAAAATTTGCAAAAACATGTAAAAAATTTACGTTTTTACCTGAAGGAGACGAAGAACTTTTTGAAATCCTCTTTTTTTTAAGATTCCGACTTATTTTTCCTCTATTTTTATTTATTAACGCCACCTGTTCGGGAATTGACAGCATATCATTTCAAAAAAAATGTATAGATGGTAGTAATTGCTATTTTTTTATGCCGAAATGTTCTTTTTTTTTTTTTTTTTTTTTTAATCAAAAGGGAAATGGCCAAGGCACAAAAATTAGTAACACAAAGCCCGTTTAGTTGCCAGTCCCTATAAAGAAGACAGTAAGAAAAGAAAAGAAAAACAGAGGGGTAGGCCAATTTAGTTCGGGTAAAGTAATGTCTAGAAAAATGTATATACTGATTTAAATGTTAGAGTCCATTAACCCCTTCACACCCAGATCTTTCCTTTGCTAATTAAAAAAAATTGTATGTTGTTGAGCCATGAAATTACGAAAAGTAACTGAATAAACCAAATTAGCTAGTGGACAAGGATACTAAATAGGTGATATCTATAAAATATTGCTTATATTCACTAGAAATCGTTTTATGGTACCCAAATTACAATGGAAATTACGTTCTGGGCCTCAAGGGTCAGTGTTATATGGAACTTGTCAAAAATATATCTATTCAAAGTTCACATAGACAGTAGTTATATATGGATGTTAAGCCTATTCATAGTAACAACCATTAGCAACACTTTTATTTAGTGTTTCTCAATATTTATGGATCGTCAGTGTATTTCCTTTCCACACAAAACTGTATTTTTCTCTATCAAATCCCATGTGTTCGAATTTTAATGTTTGAGCGATTCTGTGTTAATCCTGAACGTACATTGGAATTTTATTGGGATGTGCTATTCTGCCATATTTTCCGTGTGTGTGTGTGTGTGTGTGTGTGTGTGTGTGTGTGTGTGTGTGTATGTGTTTTGTTGTGTTGTGTTGTGTGTGTTTATGTGTGTGAGATGTGTGTGTGGTGTGTGTTTGTATGTGTGTGTGTGTGTATGGGGTATGTGTGTTGTGTGTGTTCTGTGTGTGTGTGTGTGTGTGTGTGTGCGTGTGTGTGTGTGTATGTGTATGTGTATGTGTGTTGTGTGTGTGTAGTGTGGGTTTTTATTGTGTGTGGGGTGTGTGTTGGTTTTGTGTTGGTGTTGTGTGTGGTTTGTGGTTTTGTGTCTGTGGTCTGGTGTCTGTGGTGTGTGTGTGTGTTTGTGTGTGTGTTTTGGGGTGGTGTGTGTGGTGTGTGTGTTTTGTTGTGTGTGTGTGTGGTAAAGTTACATCAATCCGCGTAAGCTTTCAGGATTAAATCGGAGGCCGCAAAGCAAGCAAAAATAACAAATATATTACAGGTCCGATTTCTCTTAGACAATCAACACCTGTGACTCAACTAGACAACAAAAACAAACTACAGGTAAATCAGGTGTTGGAATCTTAATTAACCTTTCGATGTGGGTTAAAATGGGTTAATTAAGACAGTTAAAATTGGTTAATAAAGGCGAGTTAAATTTTGGTTAATTTAAAAGGGCAGTTAAAATGGGTTGAATTACTGTTAAAATGGGTTGAATTACGGTTAAAATGGGTTGAATTACGATTAAAATGGGTTGAATTACTGTGAAAATGGGTTGAATTACGGTTAAAATGGGTTGAATTACGGTTAAAATGGGTTGAATTATTTAAAAAAGGGTTGAATTAGTTAAATGGGTTAAATTTACGGTTAAATGGTTTTGAATTACTTAAAATGGTTTGAATTACGGTTAAAATGGGTTGAATTACGGTTAAAATGGGTTGAATTACGGTTAAAATGGGTTGAATTACGGTTAAAATGGGTTGAATTACGGTTAAAATGGGTTGAATTACGGTTAAAATGGGTTGAATTACGGTTAAAATGGGTTGAATTACGATTAAAATGGGTTGAATTACCGTTAAAATGGGTTGAATTACGATTAAAATGGGTTGAATTACCGTTAAAATGCGTTGAATTACGGTTAAAATGGGTTGAATTACTGTTAAAATGGTTTGAATTACGGTTAAAATGGGTTGAATTAAATACAGGGTTAAAATGTAGGTTATATTAAAGACAGGATAAAGCGGCCATAAATTAAGGTGATTAATGAGTGTAGTGATTAGTTATTCATGCTAGTCAGGTAGTGGGTAATTAAGGTGAATCCAGGAGCCGCACGTAAAGAGATTTTTATGTGCCATTAATTATACTTTTTCCGTAATGGTTTTTTTTTATAGATTGACTGACTGTTTTTAGACTTTATTTTGTCATCATTTATAGTAGTAGTTAGATAGTAGTATTTAAGATCAGTCGTAGTTTTTATAATAGTAGTAGTAGTAGTAGTAGTAGTAGTAGTAGTAGTAGAGTAGTAGTAGTTGTAGTAAGTAGTAGTAGTAATAATAGTAGTATAGTAGTAGTAGTAGTAGTAGTAGTAGTAGTAGTAGTAGTAGTAGTAGTGGCAGTAGTATAATAATCAGTCGTAGTTTTTGTAGCAGTAGTAGTAATAGTAGTAGTAGTAGTAATGGTAGTAGTAATAGTAGTAGTAATAATAGTAGTAGTAATAGTAGTAGTAGTAGTAGTAGTAGTAGTAGTAGTAGTAGTATAAGAATCAGTCGTAGTTTTTGTAGTAGTAGTAGTAGTAGTAGTAGTATAGTAATAGTAGTAAGTAGTAGTAGTAATAGTAATAATAGTAGTAGTAGAAGTAGTAGTAGTAATAGTAATAATAGTAGTAGTAGTAGTAGTAATAATAGTAGTAGTAGAAGTAGAAGTAGTAGTAGTATAATAGTAATAGTAGTAGTAGTAGTAGTAGTAGTAGTAGTAGTGGCAGTAATATAAGAATCAGTCGTAGTTTTTGTAGTAGTAGTAGTAGTAGTAGTAGTAGTAGTAGTAGTAGTAGTAGTAGTAGTAGTATAAATAGTGCAGTTAATACAAATATTGCGCTAAATATAATACATTCAGAATACTATTTTTTCTTGATATATATTCTCTCTCGTGGCGAATCCCCAAGCTCTGTCAGACACTTAGCGACGTATTGACTTAACTAATCAAAGCACAGCAGCCGCAGGGACACTCGTTTTCTATACCAATCCATGAAAGAAAACGGACCGCGCACCATCAGTTTTTAAGGGAAACTATGATATAAATATTCTGATGTCTAATGGATAGCAAACTGTCCCGAGTAAAAGTAGTCTGTCCTTGTCATAGGAAAAAATACTCAGTTTTCTTCTCTCTTTTCTCTCTCTCTCTCTCCCCTCTCTCTCCCCTCTCTCTTCCTCTCTCTCTCTCTCTCCCCTCTCTCTCTCTCTCTTCTCTCCTCTCTCTCTCTCTCTCTCTCCTCTCTCTCTCTCTCTCTCTCTCTCTCTCTCTCTCTTCTCTCTCCTCTCTCTCTCTCTCTCTCTCTATT
>JACEEZ010008839.1:85000-95000 GCA_016584305.1 Chionoecetes opilio | reverse complement strand
AAAGGGAGATCATGTAAGTAAATAATATACAACCCTAAAAAAGAAAGATATTTTGATGTATGAGAAAAGAGAGCGAAAGAAAAATAAGAAAAATATTTCCACATGTGAACGAATGAAGGAATTATAAGGAAAAAGAAGAATAAAGAGTCAGAGAAGAATGAGATCAGAGAAAGATGGACAGGAGGAGGAGGAGGAGGAGGAGGAGGAAGGGAGGAGGAGGAGGAGGGAAAGAAATAAGGGCTGTCAGTCTTGGAAGGAGAGAGAGAAAAGCCGAGCTGTCAGTTTTGGAGAGAGAGAGAGAGAGAGAGAGAGAGAGAGAGAGAGAGAGAGAGAGAGAGAGAGAGAGAGAGAGAGAGAGAGAGAGAGAGAGAGAGAGAGAGAGAGAGAGAATCTTACTAAAGGTACGTGTCAATAGGTACACCACACACACACACACACACACACACACACACACACACACACACACACACACACACACACACACACACACACACACACACACACGTCGATAAGTACAAGACAGAAAAAATCATTAAAAAAAACTTTAAAAAATATAATAATCACTAAATTACAAGAAAAGAAATTTAAAAAATGTTCATCAGAATCTTTATCTTTAGTGGATAAAATACGTTACTTTTACTACTACCACTACTACTACTACTTATTACTACTACTACTACTACTACTACTTGTTCTACTACCACTACTACTACTACTTATCACTACTACTACTGGATAAAATACGTGTCATTTTTTGTTACATTCTTGAAATTGTTTACTGGTGGAAAATTCAATGATAAGCGGAAGAGAGGACGAGAGAATGCTTTGAAGAATGTTGGTGAATGGAGGTCAAGGAATTAATGAATGATATAACAGGAGGAGGAGGAGGAGGAGGAGGAGGAGGAGGAGGAGGAGGAGGAGGAGGAAGAGGAGGATTACATAGGATTACATAGGAATAACAGACACCAGGAGACCTATTGGTCCATAACGAGGGTATCTGCTGAACTACATACTACTAGCTATCAACTTCTTGTAAGAAAACAGTTGGAAAATGATACCAAGTCCCTAAAGAAGATAGGAACATGGAAGTTTCGTAGTGCAGAATGATAGGATATGAAAAATACTAACTACAACTACCACTACCACTACAACTAATCGATACGGGTGACTATATATGAATTCGCACCCATTTACTTTACCGTGCGCGTCAAGTCTGTTTTTGAATGTAGTTATTGTGCTGGCTTCGACAACATTTGCTGGTAACTTGTTCCATCGATCAACGACTCTAACATTGAAATAATTTTTACGGAGATCGGTGATGCAACGTTGACCGTTTAGTTTTAAACCATTATTTCTTGTTGTCACTTGAGTTGCAAGGTCGAATAGGTTCTCTTGATTAATGATATCAAATCCTTTTAGGATCTTAAGGGATTCTATCAAGTCCCCACGGATTCTACGATCCTTTAAGGAAAACATATTAAGTCTCCGCAGTCTCTCTTCATAAGATGAATTTCGCAGGGATGGAATTTGTTTGGTTGCTCTTCTTTGCACTGATTCCAATTTGGCTTGATCTTTTACGAAACAGGGCGACCAGAATTGAACGGCATATTCCAAGTGCGGCCTAACCAAGGACGTGTATAATCGTGTCATTACTTTCGGAGTTTTATGTTCAAAGTTGCGTTTAATAAAGCCCAACATCATATTTGCCTTTTTACTGGCAGCTAGGCAATGCGGTGTGTTTTCAGATCATTACTGATGATGACACCTAAATCCTTTTCCTGCTGTACTTCAGTTAACGATTTATTTTGCATTTGATAGTTATATTTGAGGTTATCGTTGCCTATATGCATTAGGCAACGATAACCTCAAATATAACTATCAAATGCAAGGGAGGGAGGAGGAGGGAGGAGGAGGAGGAGAGGAGGAGGAGGAGGAGGAGGAGGAGGAGGAGGGGGGGAGGAGTAGGAGAATTTACAGCAGAAAAGGAAAAGAAAATGAGAAGGAACAGGATGATAAGGAGTAGAATTATAGTAGTTGTGATAAGAGAGAGAGAGAGAGAGATAGAGAGAGAGGAGAGAGGAGAGATGGAAGAGAGAGAGAGAGAGAGAGGGAGAGAGGAGAGAGAGAGAGAGGAATATTAATTTATTGCAGTAAGAAAGTACCATTTCTCACCCCCCCCCCCCCCCCCCCCCCCCACACACACCACACACACAACACACACACGATGCATAATTGCATTGGAATATCCAATCTAGTTTATTTTATTTTGCCGGAATAAATGAAATATTAATCACTACGGTGTTGCATAATATATTTTTAATAATCTAAATAACGATCTCTGTCCCACGCTATCTCCTCTCTTCTCCACCCCCTCCTCCTCCTCCTCCTCCTCCTCCTCCTCCCTCCCTCCTC
Organism: Chionoecetes opilio; assembly: GCA_016584305.1. Classification (NCBI taxonomy): domain Eukaryota; kingdom Metazoa; phylum Arthropoda; class Malacostraca; order Decapoda; family Majidae; genus Chionoecetes; species Chionoecetes opilio. The sequence goes on along the minus strand of JACEEZ010008839.1, from coordinate 92,588 downwards.
CTCCTCCTCCTCCTCTATAACTATCAATGCAAATAAATCGTTAACCTGAAGTACAGCAGGAAAGGATTTAGGTGTCATCATCAGTAATGATCTGACAACCACACCGCATTGCCTAGCTGCCAGTAAAAAGGCAAATATGATGTTGGGCTTTATTAACGTAACTTTTGAACATCAACTCCGAAGTAATGACACAATTATACACGTCCTGGTTAGGACGCACTTGGAATATGACGTTCAATTCTGGTCGCCCTGTTTTGTAAAAGATCAGCCAAACTGGAATCAGTGCAAAGAAGAACAACACACAAATTCCATCTCTGCGAAATCATCTTATGAAGAGAGACTGTGAAACTTAATATGTTTTCCTAAAGGATCGTAGAATCAGTGGGGACTGATAGAAAACCCTTAAGATCCTAAAGGTTTTTGATTCTTTAAATCAAGAAAACCCTTTTCGAGTTTTAAAACCAATGAAAACAAGAAAAAATGTTTTAAAAAAACGGTCAAGTTGCATCCCGATCCCCGTAAAAATTATTTCAATGTTAAAGTTTTGATCGATGGAAAAGTTCCCAGCAAATTTTGTCGGAGCCAGCCAATAACACTTTCAAAACAGACTTGACGCGACTGTAAGTAAAGGTTTGATAGTGGAATTCGTATCTAGCCCCCCGTACGATTAGTTGTAGTGGTAGGGGTAGTTGTAGTTAGTTTTTTTCATATCCTTATTCTCACTATGAAATTTCCATGTTCCTTTTCCCTTTTTGGGGACTGGTATTTTTTTCCCCAACTGTTTTTTTACAAGTGTTATATTAGTAGTAGTATTTTCCAGAAATACCCTCGTTATGGACCAATAGGTCTCCTGGTGTTGTTACTCCTTGTAACCCTATGTAATCCCCCCCTTCTCCTCCTCCTCCCCCTCCTCCCCTCCTCCCTCCTCCTCCTCCCCCTCCTCCCCCTCCTCCCTATTCCCCTTTCCTCCTCCTCCTCCTCTCCTCCCCCTCCCCTCCTCTAGGGGGGGAGGAGGAGGAGGAGGAACCAGGAGGAGGAGGAGAGGAACCAACTAGAACCTTATTTGGGTTTCGGCACGACTCGGTAGGCTACCAATGAGCGGAACCTAACTACAAATCAAAAACCCCCGCAGTAGGGGTTCCGACAACAACCTAAGCTCTAGCCCCCGTTGTAATTCTCTTTTGCACAAAGCACCAAAATTGTTCCCCAAAAGCCCCAACTTCCCCCCCATTTAAAGCTTTTTCTTTATGCCCGTAGTATACGTAAAAAATTTCAGATCTAGAGGAAACTAGTTTATCAGAACAATACGACATCATCGGAATTTCAGCATGGATAGATACCCCAAATGAGATTTTTTGGCGAATTTGCGATCCCGGGGTTAACTTTTTAATTCAAAAGATTTCAAAGGCAGGAGGGGGGTGTATTTTTAATAAAATCCTCCCCCTTCATCCCTTGTAGTATCTAACACGAAACTGATAACATAAGTAATTTTCGTTAAAAACAAATGTCATTCTCAAAAAGTAGTAATTGGGCCTTGTTTATCGCCTCCAGTCAAACAAATACAATTACGAAGAACTCTAAAAAATAGCGGAAATTAGTTCTAAAACGAAAGCGAAAATATTCGGTGATTTTAAATTCCCGTAAAAGTTGGGGCCCCTCATTTACAATACTTCGGGGACACTCTCTTTCAAATCCCCAAGAAAGTGTTTTATCCCCAAACCGGGATCAACCAACTCGAGGCGAAAATATTCTAGATCTTTTTTTTCACAACTAACGAAACCTTGTCATAACTTTTAAACGTCGGATCCAAAATTAGTAGCTGCCCCCGGGCGATTACTTTCGTTTTAACATCAGTAAGACAACGAAGTCAAAAGTAAAGAAAAAGTTTTTGATTATCGAAAGGCAGACTTCGAAAACTAAAAAAAATCTTAGCCCACCGATTGGAAATGTTTTTTTCCAGAAAGTAACGACATAAATGTGCAGGCTTAATTTCCCCGGAAGCTTAACTTAGCAAAAATATCTCAAACGTGGATATGGGCGATCTTTTCAAAACTTTAAAACCGAAATGGTGGACCCGCAAAATAAAGGAAGCCTTGCAGCCAAAAAGGTGATATAAAAACACAAAAAGAAAACACAAAATGAAGACACAAAGCGATCAGACAGAATTAGACGAAATACAAAAAAAACTCTTTAAGCAGAGCAAAAAAAAATTTTGAAGTAGTATTGCCGAAATGAGAAAATAAAACCCCTAAAGAATTCTGCTATGTTAAAAAAAGAAAAAAAAAAATACGTAACCATGGGGCCTTTGGAAAAGGGAAAAGGGCGAACACACAAAAATAAAGTATCTAGGGCGGATACTCAAAAATAATTTTTTTTGCACATCTTCACAGAAAAAAACCGCAAAATCTCCCCACCCCGAAAACCCAGAAAAAGGTATTTTCCTACTCTTTAAAACCTTTCAGGAATGTGAATTTTGCTCGCAAAAAAAACATAAAAAATTAAAAATCCCGGGTCTGAAAAAAATTTCGCCACCATATTAAAAGAAGCAAAAAAAACGAAATAGTAAAACCACTTTCCATCTTTTTTAATAAGTCTTTACTCCCCGGAAATGTACCGTGCGAATGGAAAAAGCAAATGCAACCCCCATTTAAAAAAAGGAAAAGAAAGTCGAAGCCCGGAAACTATCCCCCAATCAGTTTAACATCATTTGTGGAAAATTAAGGGAAACCCCATAAAGAAAAAATCGTTAAGTTTTTAAAAAAAATGACTAATCAAAGATTCGCAGCATGGTTCAGAAATAAACGCTCACCTCTCAAATTTATTTGATTTTTAAATAGTGTATTCAAAAGTACGACAACACGAGGGCAGTAGACGTAGTTTACCCGTTTTCAAAAGCGTTCGACAAAGTTCCTATAAGCGTCTCTTAGCAAAGTAAAAGCTCATGGTAAAACGGCCATCTTTATTTTGGGATGAAAACTGGCTGTAAATCGAAAACAAAGGGTGGAAATAAAGGGAAAAATTTTCTGGACACCCAGTGAAATGGGGGTTTTCCCAAGGACATTTCGGACTTCCTGTTCTAATATACTAAATACTTTGAGGGGGGAACCCAATCAAAAATCAAAATTTGCTGATGACACGAAAACACAAACATAGCCTTACAGAATCTGGGCCCCAATTTATACAAAACGACTTAAACACGCAACAAAGGGTCAAAAACAGGGCAAATGAATTTAAACCCTTTGACAAAGTCATGTATACATATCGGTAAAAAAAACCCCCTCAAAAAATTTACGTGATCGTTTCCCAACTAACAAGGGTTGAAAAAGAAAAAGTTTTTTGGCGTTAAAATCCAAAAATCTCAAACCGAATAACCAAATTTTAGAGGTAGTAAAAACTGCAAAAAAAATTGGGTTTGGGTTTTTTGGACGAAATTTCAGTTTTTAAATCTGAAAAGTTATCTCACTCTTTTTAATCGCTTTTTTCGCCCCCATTAGAATTGTGTGTGCAGTTCTGGCACCTTATTATAAAAAAGGGCATAGATAAACTAAAAAAAATACAGCGCAGAGTAACCAAAAGATACCTAATTGCGTAATAAACGTACGAAAAACGGTCAAAGAACTTAAATTACCCACTAAAAAAAACGAAGGATAAGGGGCCTCATCGAAGTTTTAAAAACTTCATGGATTTACGAAGTTTTGTCCCCGAAAAAAACTTTTTCCCCTAGACGGTCAAGAACTAGAAAAAAGGATTTAAAATAACGGAAACGGTTTTTTAACGAACGAAGCAAAGTACTTCTTTAAAAAAACGTGTTGTAACGTATGAAGGGCGCCGTCAACTTGTAAAATCAAAAAACAAAAGAATCATTTAAAAAAACGCCTTTATAAAAAATTTTTTTATCAAAAAAATCCCCGGTTGTCACTGTTTTTCTCGGAAAATAAATTTTTCTCGGGGCCTCTGATACTTCTCTCATTGCGTAAAATGATTTCGAGTCGCGTCTACAAACCCCTTCCCCAGTCTCAGAAGCCCGGTAAACGGTCCTACTACAAATTTTTTACCCGTGACGGGCTTGGTTCGTAAGGGCCCGTCAGTTGGAACACCATCGGGGTTTATTACCAGGGGTCACTGCTGCAGGGGCATTGAAGTGCACGGCCTCCTAATTGGAAAGTGCATACCGCGTGGATTGAAAGGGGCTGGGGCCCGATTGAGCTGCCCCCCCAAGAAAGCCCAGGCAAGGCTGCCGCACACCCTTTAACTTCCCACGAGCCCTACACCAAAAACTCATTAAACCCCATAACACACACAGAAGCCCCCAGTTAAAGGTTTCCACACCTCCGACCTGTGGGGTTGGGACCCCTAAGGGTCCTGTCAGTTATGACCACCATCGGGATTTAAGGTTTCCAGGGTCACGCTGCAGGAGGCATTGAATGTACGGCGTCCTACGGGAAATACACAATGCAGTGGTTGAACGGAGCTGGGGCCTATTACTTTGCCTCCCAAGAAAACGCCCGGCAAGCTGCCGCACCCCCTTGAACCCCACATGTGTTCCACCATTTCAAAAAACCCCCATAAAATCCCCCTCTCAAACACTAAACCTACCCCCACAAACTATGTAGTTAGCCATAGATTACAGTTTTAAAATTTTCCCCAAAATTTTCCCGCGTTTTTCTATACTGCATGGTAACCCTTCTTTCCGGCCATTCGGGGTGGAGGAGGGGGGTGGGGGGAGCCTTTACTTTCCTATCCTTTTTCTCTTTATCAGTTAGTGTGTTAGTTAAAACAAACCCTTGTAAGGACCTATGGGTTTTTGCGTTTGGTTTCCTTGTAATCCTTTGTAAACCTCCTCCTCCTCCCCTATTCCTCCTCCCTCCTCCTCCTCCTCCTCCTCCTCCCCCTCCCCCTCCTCCTCTCCTCTTTTCCCCCCTCCTCCTCCTCCTCCCCCCTGTCCATCATTCGTTCACATGTGGAAATATATTCTTTTCTTTTTCTTTCTCTCTTTTCTCATACATCACAATATATTTCTTTTTTGGCGTTTTCTTTCATTTCTTTCCATGATTTCACTTTCTTTTATTGCATTTTCCTCCTCCATCTCTTTCTCTTTGATCTTTTTTACTCAACTTCTCATAGTTATTCTTCTTTTTCTCTTTCTTCTTAAAAAAAAGCATACAAAAATTAATAAATAACTCAGTCACTGCCCCGGGGAAAACCGCAAAAAAAATGGTAAAAGTTAAATTTTATAGAAAACGAAAAGTAAGGCTCAAATTCACTTCAATAATTATCATCATTATTTAAAACACAATTATTTTTCCCCTTTTAAAACATTATTTTGAAATTTTTCCGCAACAACCCCTATCACACAACCCCCCACTATACACTCTATACTACACTACCACTACTACTACACTACTTAAAAATTTTCTACTATTTATATACTATACTAGACTACAATACTACCCACTATAATAATATACGACTACTACTACTACTAATGTACTTTTCCCTGTAGGACCCCGTACACTTCAAGCTCCTGCAGCGTACCCCTGGCCAAATTCCCCATGGTGGTCCTAAAAGTAGGGCCCAAGAACCCGCCCCCACGGGCTAAGTATAGTGGGAACCGTTAACTACTCTATACTACTATACTACTACTACTACTACTACTCTACTTATACTACTAACACTAACTTACTACTAATACTACTACTATACTACTACTACTACTACTACTACTAATACTACTTACTATACTACTATTTTCTCTACACTACTACGAATACCTTCTACTACTATAATACTACTACTACACTACACTACTACTATACTATACTACTTTTCTATACGACACTACACTACTATACTATAACTATACTACAACTACTCTACTACTACTTTCTTAAATATATTACTATACTACACTAACTACTACTCACTACTATACTACTACTACTTACTAATACTACTACTACTACTAAAATTACTACTACTATACAACACTTCCCCACTACACACTAATACTACTTTTTACAACCCTTCATACTACTTTCACACTTTTCTACTATACTATACTATACTACTATTCACACTACTACTACTATATACTATTTACTACTATACTATAACCCATTTTCAACCACTATTACTACACTACTACTACTACTACTATTTTTTCTTTTTCTACCATAAAAACTACTCCCTTTTCCCCAATACACACACAAAAAAACCAACACACACAAAAACACAAACACACACACACACAAGTGAACAAGACGCGTCAAAGTGGTGATTTCCCTTGTGAGGTGAATGTAAGAGTTGCTGAAGGTATGCAATGACGAAGAGGAGGAGGAATACAAAGGAATACAAAGGAATACAAAGGAAACACAAACAGCAACAGACCGATAGGTCCTTACAAGGCTGTTTGCTTTAACTACACTACACTAACTAGATAATAAGAGAGAAAGGATAGGAAAGTAGAAGGCTCCTCCCCACCCACCCATCCCTCCAGCCGAAGCTGGCCGGAAAAGAAGTGATACCATGCAATATAGAAAAACTGCATGGAATTTGTGAGGAAAGTTGAAAGCTGTAATCTATGGCTAACTACTACTAGTTTGTGGGGGTAGGTTTAGTGCTTGATAGATAGGTCATGTTATGTGTGTTTTGTAATGGTGTGAACACAGTGTGGAGGTTCAAGGGTGATGCGGCAGCCTTGCCTGGCGCTTTCTTGGGAGGCAGCAGTCAATCAGGCCCCAGCTCCGTTTCAATCCACTGCGGTAGTGCACTTTCCAAGTAGGACGCCGTGCACTGCAATGCCCCCTGCAGCAGTGACCCCTGGTATATAAATCCCGATGGTGGTCACTAACTGACAGAGCCCTAACTGAACCGCAACCCGTCACAGGTCAAAAGTTGTAGTAGTGACCGTTTACTCGAGGAGGAGGATGAAGGAGGAGGAGTGGAGGAGGAGGAGAGGAGAGGAGGAGGAGGAGAGAGACGAGGACGAGGACGAGGAGGAGCAATGGTGTAGAAAGAGGAGAAGAATAAAAGGGTATACGAGACAGAGGGTAAGAGTAGAAGTGAGAGAGAGAGAAAAAGGGACTCTCACTCTTTTTTTTTTTTCTCTCTCTCTCTCTCTCTCTCTCCCTCTCTCTCCGTCTCTCTCTCTCTCTCTCTCTCTCTCTCTCCTCCTTCTGTTGTTCGTTTCCCTCACACAAAGTATCAATTAACAAGTCTATTACGCCTGGATGAGAGGAAACAGACCACGGTGTGTTTCTGGTTTTCAAGTTGTTGATCAAAGCGAGGGCACAAAGAGTTCCTATGTATTCACAAGCAACCCTCAAAGACATCAGGTGGAAGGAAAATTTGCTCGACCGAAAGAACTTGCGTGTGTAGTGTGTGTGTGTGGGGGGGTGGGGGAGGAGGGGGAGGTTGTGTGTGTGGGGGTGGGGGGGGGGGGGGGCGGAGGAGGGGGGAGGTTGTGTGTGTGGGGGTGGGGGGTGGGGGGGCAGGAGGGGGGGAGATTGTGGGGGGGGGAGGAGGGGGGGAGGTTGTGTGTGTGTGTGTGGGGGGGGAGGTTGTGTGTGTGCGTGTGTGTATGTGTGGG
>JACEEZ010008839.1:52500-80000 GCA_016584305.1 Chionoecetes opilio | reverse complement strand
ATGATCGTGATACAGATGTTCTCTGTATTAGCGAGACTTGGCTTGCTAACAACACACCTGATTCATTTATACTTATATTTATACTTTATAATCATGTCTAGACCAAGTTGCTCCAATGGTAACTACATATGTAAATAGACCACCTGCTCCTTGGATTAACAAGGAAATGAAAGATAACATGAATTTCAGAGATAGTTTACAAGGCAAGTTGAAATTAAATAGACACAACGTACAACTTTACAACAAATATAAAAAAGAAAAGAAACGCGTTAAGAACAAGCTTCATGAGGCAAAAAAGACATACTACCACAATAAGTTCCATCAAAGTAAAGGTAACTCAGCACAGATGTGGAATAATATCAGAGGTATCGTACCTAACAATAAATCACACAACATAATCACTAACGATGATGTTAATGACAAGGCGGAGGAATTTAACAACTTTTTTGCTAACGTAGGAAGAAAAACTTTTGAGAAGTGCAAAAATGATTTTACTAACAATGATACTAACCCAGATAATGATAATGCGGTCACAAATAATTTCTTCAGGCCTAAACCAGTTGATGTTGATACTGTAATTATCACAATATCCAAACTAAAGGAGACCAAATCTGTAGGTAGCGATGGCATTTCCCTAAGTTTTATAAAAGACAGCCTCCTAATCACGGCTTTTTACCTAACTTGTATATTCAACACCTCAATCGCTACAGGTAAATTTCCCAATCCCTGGAAACATGCTGTTGTTGTCCTTATCTTTAAAGGAGGGGATAGTAATATGAGCTCTAATTACAGACCTATATCTCTCCTTCCTGTATTATCAAAGGTTTTAGAAAAAATTGTAGCTAAACAACTTTCCGACCACCTAGAAGAGAATGATTTACTTTCCGACACTCAACATGGATTCAGGCCAAAATTATCCACTGAAACTGCTCTCACAGTAATATCCAACCATGTATATAGTAACCTAGATAATAAGAGAATAACTATGATAACTTTGTGTGACTTGTCAAAGGCATTCGACAGCGTTAATCACGACATTCTACTGCAGAGATGCCTTAAGTTACGTATTGACCCTTTCTGGATCCAAGATTATCTGTCTAATAGAACCCAATCAGTCCGACTAAACAATAACATATCATCCAAATCTATAGTAACATATGGAGTCCCACAAGGCTCTATCCTTGGCCCTATTCTTTTTTCTGTATTTGTTAATGATATCTCGGAGTACGTAAACGATTGTGTTTTAGTTCAGTATGCAGACGATACACAGTTTATCCACAGTGGCAATATCAATAACGTAGACCAACTAATCACCAGAGCTAAAGTAACGCTGTCGAATGCCAAGACTTACTTCCTAAAAAGTGGTCTTATGTTAAATTCTAAAAAGACTCAATTTATATTTATTGGAACACGGCAATTGTTATCGAACATTCCAGACGATATGACCATCAACTTAACGGTAATAATATAACAATAACCAAGCATGTCAAAATATTGGGTGTTTACTTTGACAGATACATGACCTTCGACACACACATACACCAACTCACTAGAAAGTAACAGGAGTATTAATGTTCATAAATAGAGTGAAAGACTTATTTGACAAGGACACCAGAGTGATTGTTATACATACACTAGTGTTAAGTCTAGTTAATTACGGACTCAAGATATGGGGCAACACCAATGAAACCCTCATGCAGCAAGTACAAAAACTGCAAAACTTCGCTGCCAAAGTGGCTGCTGGGGGTTACAAAAGACGCGACCGTGCGACTCCTGTGATACAAGAACTTAAGTGGATAAAGATGAAAGAAAAAGTGAAATTTGATCAATGCATGATGGTGTATAAAGTGACCCATAAGTATTATCCTGAGTGGCTATTGAACTTACCATTTGTAACACAGATAAATGACTGCATAACAAGACAAAATCGAAACCTATTTGTCCCAAGAGTGAACACAGACAATGGTGCCCGTTCTTTATTAGTAAGTGGACCGAGAGCATGGAACAAGCTCCCTTCTAATATAAAAGAACTCCCGTCACTCACGAGTTTCAAAAAAGCCTTAACTACTTACGCTCTTCAAGGTGGCCTTTGCTAAGAATTTTCATATCATAATTATTTATACACTATGCTTTATTATGTATATACATATATGTATTATGTCTTATTATGTAAGTAATCTACATTCCTCCATGTAACTATATTTCACCATGTATATGTTATTTTTTAGTAAGTAAGAGAAAAGCCATTGTACATTAATGGAATAAAGCATTCTGATTCTGATTCTCTCTCTCTCTCTCTCTCTCTCTCTCTCTCTCTCTCTCTCTCTCTCTCTCTCTCTCTCTCTCTCTCTCTCTCTCTCTCTCTCTCTCTCTCTCTCTCTCTGCAGTGATGAACCCACCTCCTGTTTTCTTTCAACGCTGCTCATCTCAATTTACTAAGTTTCCCCCTTAATCTCATTCTTTGCCCTGGCCCCTTCACCCTATCACAATTTTTCCTTAAAAGTTGTATCGTCAGCATGGTGAGTTTCTATGCCTCTTAATTGGAATATGGGGACTCGAGGGACACAGAGAGAGGGAGAGAGGGAGTAAGAGAGAGAGAGAGAGAGAGAGAGAGAGAGAGAGAGAGAGAGAGAGAGAGAGAGAGAGAGAGAGAGAGAGAGAAGGGGAGGGGAGTGAAAGAAAGTCACAGAGAGAGAGAGAGAGAGAGAGAGAGGAGAGAGAGAGAGAGAGAGAGAGAGAGGAAGTAAGGGAGAGAGGAGGGAGAGAGAGAGGGGGAGAGAGAGAGATAAGATAAGATTTTCATCCTATCTAGACACTTTGCAAGTACCAACTACAAGGTTATTGACTACAAAGCGCCGCCACGTCAGCATGAACTAGGCGGACTCTAACCGCTGACCGAATGCACAGGGACGCTGCACATTGGGAACTCACGTCTCTACCAACCTTCTCTACCAAGAGAGAGAGAGGGAGAGATAGGGAGAGAGAGGGGAAGGGAGGAGGAAGTGAAAGTAACAAGGTGGTTTTGTGGCAAGAGAAAAATGGTTTAGAAGAAAAACATTTAAGGCTTTTTTTCTCATACTGGAAATAGTTTAGAGTTTTATTTATTGTCTCTGTCTGTCTGTCTGTCTCTCTCTCTCTCTCTCTCTCTCTCTCTCTCTCTCTCTCTCTCTCTCTCTCTCTCTCTCTCTCTCTCTCTCTCTCTCTCTCTTTTCTCTCCTATATCTATCTATCTGGGCATCAGCAATAAAACAAAAAATCGCCGAGTCAATGTTTTTTGATACGAGAGAGAGAGAGAGAGAGAGAGAGAGAGAGAGAGAGAGAGAGAGAGAGAGAGAGAGTCTGCCAACCCGAATGATAAGAATGAAGAAAATATCCACATATGTTCTTTTATTATTGTTACTGATATTCTGAACAAACAAAGAGCAAAAAAAAAAAATTGAAACAGTTGGAACAAACAAAAACAGTAAACATCATTATAACGAGGAGTAAACAAACACACACATAAACAATAAACAGTGATTGTAAAAAATAATGAGCAATATCTCTGTCTGTCTATTTGAGTTGACAGTAGAAACTTTTATTTATGTGATGAAGCCAAATAATTATTGATATTGTACTGCATCCTTTTTTGTTTTGTTTTTTCTCTCTCTCTCTCTCTCTCTCTCTCTCTCTCTCTCTCTCTCTCTCTCTCTCTCTCTCTCTCTCTCTCTCTCTCTCTCTCTCTCTCTCTCTCTCTCTCTCTCTCTCTCTCTCTCTCACTGTCCATTAGGTTCGTTGTATGATTAGTTTCTGTAATATTTCCTTTGCCATCTAAAAAACTAATATTCAGAATGTTTTATCGGACGAAACCATCAAATTCGTACCCAAAATATGGCAAAAAAAGGCAGAGTAAGGGGAAAATATGGCAAAAAAAGGCAGAGTAAGGGGAAAATATGGCAAAAAAGGCAGAGTAAGGGGAAAATATGGCAAAAAAAGGCAGAGTAAGGGAAAATATGGCAAAAAAAGGCAGAGTAAGGGGAAAATATGGCAAAAAAAGGCAGAGTAAGGGGAAAATATGGCAAAAAAGGCAGAGTAAGGGGAAAATATGGCAAAAAAAGGCAGAGTAAGGGGAAAATATGGCAAAAAAGGCAGAGTAAGGGAAAATATAGGCAAAAAAAAAGGGAGAGTAAAGGGAAAAATATGGCAAAAAAGGCAGAGTAAGGGGAAAAATATGGCAAAAAGGCAGATTAAGAGAAAATATGGCAAAAAAAGGCAGAGTAAGGGAAAATATGGCAAAAAAAAGGGAGAGTAAGGGGAAAATATGGCAAAAAAAAGGCAGAGTAAGGGGAAAATATGGCAAAAAAAGCAGAGTAAGGGGAAAATATGGCAAAAAAAGGCAGAGTAAGGGGAAAATATGGCAAAAAAAGGCAGAGTAAGGGAAAAATATGGCAAAAAAAGCAGATTAAGGAGGAAAATATGGCAATAAAGGCAGAGTAAGGGGAAAATATGGCAAAAAAGACAGAGTAAGAGGAAAATATGGCAAAAAAAAAGGCAGAGTAATGGGAAAATATGGCAAAAAAGGCAGAGTAAGGGGAAAATATGGCAAAAAAAAGCAGATTAAGGAGGGAAAAAATGGCAATAAAGGCAGAGTAAGGGGAAAATATGGCAAAAAAGACAGAGTAAGAGGAAAATATGGCAAAAAAAAGGCAGAGTAAGGAGAAAATATGGCAAAAAAGGCAGAGTAAGGGGAAAATATGGCAAAAAAGACAGTAAGAAAAAAATATGGCAAAAAAAAGGCAGAGTAAGGGGAAAATATGGGGAAAAAAAGGCAGAGTAAGGGGAAAATATGGCAAAAAAGGCAGAGTAAGGGAAAATATGGCAAAAAAAGGCAGAGTAAGGGGAAAATATGGCAAAAAAAGGCAGTAAGGGGAAAATATGGCAAAAAAGGCAGAGTAAGGGGAAAATATAGCAAAAAAGGCAGAGTAAGGGAAAAATATGGCAAAAAAGGCAGAGTAAAGGGAAAATATGGCAAAAAAAGGCAGAGTAAGGGGAAAATATGGCAAAAAAGGCAGAGTAAGGGGGAAATATGGCAAAAAAAGGCAGAGTAAGGGGAAAATATTGCAAAAAAGCAGAGTAAGGGGAAAATATGGCAAAAAAAAGGCAGAGTAGGGGGAAAATATGGGAAAAAAGGCAGAGTAAGGTGAAAATATATAAAAAATAAAGCAGAGCAAGGGGAAAATATGATATCGTTAAGCAAATAAGAGCGGAAAAAAGACAAGATAAAGTGAAAATATAATATATACAAAATAGGTTCAATCAAAAAGATACTAAGAATAAAAAAAGGCAATAAAACAACTGAGAATAACTTTATCCAGAAAAACTGGGAATAACTCTCTCCTTCTTCTCCCTTCCTCTTTCTCTCTCTCCTTCCTCCTCTCCTTCTCTCCTTCCTCTTCTCTTCTCTTCTCCTTCTTCCTCTTCTCTCTCCTTCCTCTCCCTTCCTCTCTCTCTCTCCTTCCTCTCTCTCTCTCTCCTTCCTCTCTCTCCTTCTCTCCTTCCTCCCTCTTCTTTTCTCCTTCTCCTTCTTCCTCTTCTCTCTCCTTCCTCTCCCTCCCTCACTCTCTCCTCTAGGAAAATAATATAAGAATTAGATAATATAAGCTGAAAATAGAAAAAAAAATGGATAAAAAGGCTAAAAGAAACATGAAAATTGAAAAATAAATAACTTTCTCATCTTTCTTCCTTCCTTCCTTCCTTCCTTCCTTCCTTCCTTCCTTCCTTCCTTCTTTCTTTATCTACTTCGATCATTTTACTTACCTTATTCCTCTGTATTCACTTCCTTCACAATACTCGCCAAACTATTTTCTTGTATTTGCATTCAGGTTCAACAAACTTTACCACGGTTATAGGAAACGAAAAAAAAAAAAAAAAAAGGAAATACGTTAAAAAATATCACTTTCTCATCTTCCTTCCTTCCTTCCTTCTTTCTTTATCCAGAATTTTTCTATCTTTATCCATCATTTTTTTATCTATCCATCAATTTTCTATCTTTATCCATCCATTTTCTATCTATCCATCAATTTTACATCTTTATCCATCAATTTTACATCTTTATCCATCAATTTTACATCTTTATCCATCAATTTTCTATCTTTATCCATCAATTTTCTATCTTTATCCATCAATTTTCTATCTTTATCCATCAATTTTACATCTTTATCCATCAATTTTCTATCTTTATCCATCAATTTTACATCTTTATCCATCAATTTTACATCTTTATCCATCAATTTTCTATCTTTATCCATCAATTTTTTATCTCTATCCATCAATTTTACATCTTTATCCATCAATTTTCTATCTTTATCCATCAATTTTACATCTTTATCCATCAATTTTCTATCTTTATCCATCAATTTTCTATCTTTATCCATCAACTTTCTATCTTTATCCATCAATTTTCTATCTTTATCCATCAATTTTTTATATCCAACAATTTTACATACTTATCCATCAATTTTCTATCATTATCCATCAATTTTCTATCTTTATCCATCAATATTACATCTTTATCCATCAATTTTACATCTTTATCCATCAATTTTACATCTTTATCCATCAATTTTACATCTTTATCCATCAATTTTGCATCTTTATCTATCAATTTTCTATCTTTATCCATCAATTTTACATGTTTATCCATCAATTTTCTATCTTTATCCATCAATTTTACATCTTTATCCATCAATTTTCTATCATTATCCATCAATTTTCTATCTATCCATCAATTTTCTATCTTTATCCATCAATTATCGATCTATCCATCAATTTTCTGATCTATCCATCAATTTTACATCTTTATCCATCAATTTTCTATCCTTATCCATCAATTTTCTATCTTTATCCATCAATTTTCTATCTTTATCCATCAATTTTACATCTTTATCCATCAATTTTCTATCCTTATCCATCAATTTTCTATCTTTATCCATCAATTTTACATCTTTATCCATCAATTTTCTATCCTTATCCATCAATTTTCTATCTTTATCCATCAATTTTCTATCTTTATCCATCAATTTTACATCTTTATCCATCAATTTTACATCTTTATCCATCAATTTTACATCTTTATCCATCAATTTTACATCTTTATCCATCAATTTTCTATCTTTATCCATCAATTTTACATCTTTATCCATCAATTTTACATCTTTATCCATCAATTTTACATCTTTATCCATCAATTTTCTATGTATCCATCAATTTTACATCTTTATCCATCAATTTTACATCTTTATCCATCAATTTTACATCTTTATCCATCAATTTTACATCTTTATCCATCAATTTGCTATCTTTATCCATCAATTTTACATGTTTATCCATCAATTTTATATCTTCAATTTTCTATATCCATCAATTTTCTATCTCTATCCATCATTTTCCCATCTTTATCCATCATTTTTCCATCTTTACCCATCATTTGTCCATATTTATCCATCACTTTTACATATTTATCCATCACTTTACCATCTTTATCCATCCATTTATCTTTCCTTGCCTTCTTTCTTTATTCACGATACTCGCCAAACTATTTCTTGTATTCAGGTTCAACAAACTCGGTCACGGTTATATGTAACGAAAAAAAAAAGATTAAAAAAGGAAATACGTTGAAAAAATTGAAATACGTTGTTCGTATGTATTGGTCAAAGACAGGTGACCCGGGAATACCTGGTACGCTGCCCTTTGACCTTTTGACCTCTGTAGTATTAAGGCCACGTTTGATCTAATTACCTCTGTGATTTAATAGCTTGAGTGTGACGGTAATAGGGGATGGAACGGGTAAACATGCACTTGTGGCGTGAATGTAAAGGTGGATATTGTGTAGTAGTGTAGCAGTAGTGGTGGTGGTGGTGTTAGGGTGTAGCGGTGGTGATATCAGGGTGTAGCAGTGGTGGTGGTGGTGTCAGGGTATAGCAGTGGTGGTGTCAGGGTGTAGCAGTAGTGGTGGTGGTGGTGTTAGGGTGTAGCGCTGGTGGTGTCAGGGTGTAGCAGTGGTGGTGGTGGTGTCAGGGTGTAGCAGTGGTGGTGGTGGTGTCAGGGTGTAGCAGTAGTGGTGGTGGTGGTGTTAGGGTGTAGCAGTGGTGGTGGTGGTGTCAGGGTGTAGCAGTGGTGGTGGTGGTGGTGTCAGGGTGTAGCAGTGGTGGGGGTGGTGTCAGGGTGTAGCAGTGGTGGTGGTGGTGTCAGGGTGTAGCAGTAGTGGTGGTGGTGTCAGGGTGTAGCAGTGGTGGTGGTGGTGGTGTCAGGGTGTAGCAGTGGTGGTGGTGGTGTCAGGGTGTAGCAGTGGTGGTGGTGGTGTCAGGGTGTAGCAGTGGTGGTGGTGGTGTCAGGGTGTAGCAGTGGTGGTGGTGGTGTCAGAGTGTAGCAGTAGTGGTGGTGGTGTCAGGGTGTAGCAGTGGTGGTGGTGGTGTCAGGGTTGTAGCAGTGGTGGTGGTGGTGGTGTCAGGGTGTAGCAGTGGTGGTGGTGGTGTCAGGGGTAGCAGTGGTGGTGGTGGTGTCAGGGTGTAGCAGTGGTGGTGGTGGTGTCAGGGTGTAGCAGTGGTGGTGGTGGTGTCAGGGTGTAGCAGTGGTGGTGGTGGTGTCAGGGTGTAGCAGTACGTGGCGGTGGTGTTATATTATTAGAATATTGTATTTTTTTTATCCTGCGGGTGGAGAGAGATAAATCCTGACATAGATATATAAAGAGAAAAATGATGTAAAGAGAGTAAAAATATATTCAAGTAAAGAAAAACAAGAAAAGAATAAGAGAAAACTAGAAAGTGAGTGCAAGAAAACTGGTTAAAAAATGAGCAAGTATGAAAAATATATGACACAACTGATACAGACTTACTATAAAATTCAATTAGTGTGAGAAGCGGTTTAATATTATATCATTGTAAAAAAAAGCAATGTAAGGAAAAACGATGTGAAATAAATCAAGATAACAAATTATGATATTTTTTTCATTATTATTTGTAGGATGAAGTCGAAAAATATTATAATTCTATTTTTTGTAAATTCTTAAAATCTCATGACACTGTAAAATAATATGTAATGAAAGACACTAAAATATAAATTAGATCAAACATTTGGAAAGATACATAGTTTTTGTATTACTTGTGGCGATATATATATTTTTTTAAAGGAAAGTTACACATAGATAAATTCTCGAAATTTTATGACAAATATAAACACTTTGGGTTCAGGTAGGATTTATATTTCTTTTGACATGACAAAGGACTGGCCAAAGGACATATCATAAGAAATAAAGGGATATCATAAAGGTAAACATTGTATTGATTTGTTTATACAGGTATCATACAGGTATATATTATTTTATTATCGTATCATTCTATTGTATTTATTACTGTATTGGTTCAGGATTTGTTTTCTTCTACAAATTACAAAGGACTGGCCAAGGACATACAATACGAAATAAAGGGATATAACGGTGAACAATGCATTGATTTGTTAATACAGGTGTCATACAGGTAGAGGTCAACCAAGTGTCAACAGGTGGGGTCACAAGGTCAACAAACAAGGTTATTAATCGAGCCGTGTTGACAAAAGGGAATAGCGTTCATTACTTTGTTGATTTTCCTGATTATAATTAGCGAGCAACCAGCAAAAGGATTACGTGTGTGTGTGTGTGTGTGTGTGTGTGTGTGTGTGTGTGTGTGTGTGTGTTATTCTACCTGTCAGCCATTCATTGTTTACGATCTGTTTGTTTGTTTGTTTGCATCTGTTTGTCTGTATCTATGAGTGAATGTCTCCCCCTCTCTCTCTCTCTTTTTTTTTCTCTCTCGCTCTCTCTCTCTCTCTCTCTCTCTCTCTCTCTCTCTCTCTCTCTCTCTCTCTCTCTCTCTCTCTCTCTCTCTCTCTCTCTCTCTCTCTCTCTCAAACGGACCCATTCAATTAGCCCTTTTAGTAGTTTTCGAATCATTGAAACGAACCCGAGTCTGATGTGAACTAAGTTTCAGAAACCTTGTCTCTTTACAGTGAGAGAGAGAGAGAGAGAGAGAGAGAGAGAGAGAGAGAGAGAGAGAGAGAGAGAGAGAGAGAGGAGAGGAAGAGAGAGAGGAGAGGATGAGGAGAGAGGAGGAGGGAGAGAGGAGAGAGAGAGAGCAGAATCTGTTATGATGCAATTTCTTGTCATTATATTTTGTGAGTAAGAATTTAATGGTCAGATTCAAGTGATGAATTTATGCTACAATTGTTTTGCCATTATTATCATTGTTTATTACTGATATCATTATCATTATTGCTATTAACACCATTATCATTACTACCACTATCATTATTATTATCAGTTATTATATTATTTTGATTTTGACTCGATTTTCAGTTGTCGATAAAAGAGAAAATCGTAGAAATAATAAAAATAAAATAGAAATATATTAACAACGCTACTGGAGATAACACTATAGTCGCCACGGTGCACTAATGTCGCCAGGTGTCATATAGTACGAATTTCCCACTAAAGTATCACTACAGACTTGTATGTGCCACTGAAGAGGCATGTACATTAGTTTATGTTATGTAGCTGTCTTCAGTGGCACATACAAGTCTGTAGTGATGCTAAAATTCGTAATATATGGCGCCTGGCGACATTAGTGCACCGTGGCGACTATAGTGTTATCTACGGTAGCACACCATACATTATTTTTAACAATCGATAACATCCTTATACAAGAACCAAAAACAAACACATACATAAGATATAAAGTGTATCTCTATTTAACAATTAACTAACAAAACAAATTAACTCGGCTCATATGAATACGAAAATATACGACATTATATGAATCATAGATAAAAAAAAAAATCGCTCGGTTAAAATGTTTGTCTTTCTCAGATTCAGTTTGTTGATCAATACGAAATTCTAAAAAAAAAATATTAATCATTGAGAAAAAAAAAGTCGTTTGATTTCTTCTTTATAATATGAATCTTAGAAAAAAAGTCGCTTGATTTCTTCTTTATAATATGAATCTTAGAAAAAAAGTCGTTTGATTTCTTCTTTATAATATGAATCTTAGAAAAAAAGTCGTTTGATTTCTTCTTTATAATATGAATCTTAGAAAAAAAGTAGTTTGATTTCTTCTTTATAATATGAATCTTAGAAAAAAAGTCGCTTGATTTCTTCTTTATAATATGAATCTTAGAAAAAAAGTCGCTTGATTTCTTCTTTATAATATGAATCTTAGAAAAAAAGTCGTTTTTATTTCTTTTTATAATATGAATCTTAGAAAAAAAGTCGCTTGATTTCTTCTTTATAATATGAATCTTAGAAAAATAGTCGCTTGATTTCTTCTTTATAATATGAATCTTAGAAAAAAAGTCGCTTGATTTCTTCTTTATAATATGAATCTTAGAAAAAAAGTCGCTTGATTTCTTCTTTATAATATTAATCTTCCTTAATAATATGAATCATAGAGAAAAATGGTCGCTTATTTTCTTCCTTATAATATGAATCTTAGAAAAAAAGTCGCTTAGTTCTTCCTTATAATATGAATTTTCCTTAATAATATGAATCATTGAGAAAAAACAGATCACTTAGTTTCTTCCTTATAATATGAATCTTCCTTAACCCCTTGAGGCCCAGAACGTAATTTCCATTGTAATTTGGGTACCATTAGACGATTTTGTAGGGCATATAAGCAAAATATTATAGGTATGACCTGTTTAGTATCCTTGTCGACTAACTAAATCGGTATATTCAGTTAGCTATCGTAATTTTATGGCTAACAACAGATGATTTTATATAGCAAAGGAAAGATCTGGGCGTGAAGGGGTTAATAATATGAATCAGAAAAAAAAGGTCGCTCAGTTTCTTTCTCGTGTTCGGTTTATTGACACACATCGAAATCCGACTCTTGTTTGTCTGTGACCCATATTACGATCCCAGCAACGCGCAGTGATCATGCAAACACGCTATAATGCCCCGTGCGATTTGTGTTTTATGGCTAATATCATGTTTATTATCGTGGGCTTTATATTTATCTTTCTTTACCTCCGCCAACCATGTTGGAGGGGTTATGTTTTCACCCCGATCTGTCTGTCTGTCTGTCTGTCTGTCTGTCTGTCTGTCTGTCTGTCTGTCTGTCTGTCTGTCTGTCTGTCTGTCTGTCTGTTAGTGTACAGGATTTCTCAAAAAGTTACGAATAGATTAGGACTAAACTCGGTATACCAAGTCTATTTGGTATAAGGAAGAACTGGTTTAATTTTGGATGAAATCTATTGACAACTGTTGCCATGGCAACCAATTGATGAAATATTCGGCCGGAGGTATGCGCTCATACTGAGTGCATATATATATATATATATATATATATATATATATATATATATATATATATATATATATATATATATATATATATATTTTTAATATATATATATTATATATATATATATATATTTAATATATGACTATATATATATATATAATATAATTTAATTATAATATTTAAAAAAGGGCGGAGGTATGCGCTCTACTGAGTGCCCCCCCCCCCCTAGTTTTTATGTTTTTTTACTCTATTTGTTTATTTGTGGGTGTGTTTGTATAGGTTTGAATATCTCTTTCTCAATTTGTTAATTTGTTCTCTCTTTTCTCTCTCTCTCTCCTCTCTCTCTCCTCTTTTCTTCTCTCTCTCTCCTCTCCTCTCTCTCTTTTCTCTCTCTCTCTCTCTCTTCTCCCCTCCTCTCTCTCTCTCTCTCTCTCTCTCTCTCTAGGATACACATTGAAAGCGAAAACTAAAACTGAGAACGTAAAAGCGATAATGCAAAGGAATACAAAGAAAGCTTTAAATTGTGTTGTGTGGGGGTTTGTGTGTGTGTGGTGGGTTGGTGTTGGGTGTGCGTGTTTGGGTTATGTGTGGGTGTATGTGTGTGTGGGGGGGTGTTGGTGTGGGGGGGGGCAGTGTGAATGAACGGGTGGGTTGTGAGAATAAAAAAAAAGGAAGGAAGGGGAGGAAGGAAGAGAACAATATGAACGAAAAAAATGAAACATAAAAGACAATATATATAAAGAAAGGAAAGAAAGCGATGATGGAAGAGAGGAAAGAACCAAGAGAAGGAAAGAAGGGAAAGGGGAAGGAAGGAAGGAAGGAAGGAAGGAAGGAAAAAACGGTAACGGAAGAGGCGAAAGTGAAGAACAGAAAATAGACAGATTGAATAACAAAGAAATGGAAAATGCCAAATGGAAGGAAACGATACACTAAAAAAGGAATTTCCAAAACAAAACAAAGAGAATGCGGAAAGGACACAGAAAGGGAGAAACAGACTGGAAAAAAACAAGAAAAAGAATAATAGAGAGATGGGGAGGAGAGAGATAGAGAGGAGGGGAGAGAGAGAGAGAGGGGAGAGAGAGGAGAGAGAGAGAAGAGAGAGAGAGAGAGAGAGAGAGAGAGAAGAGAGGGGAGAGAGAGAGAGAGGAGGCATGAAGAGCTAAAGGGACAAACCTATTGGTGGGGGAAAAGAGGAATGAGAGAGAGAGAGAGAGAGAAGAGAGAAGGGAGAGAGGAGGAGGGGGGATTGGGAAAATTGGAAAAGAGATGAGAGAGAGGAGAGAGAGAGAGAGAGAGAGAGAGAGAGAGAGAGAGAGAGAGAGAGAGAGAGAGGCATGAAAGAGCTAAAGGGACAAACTATTGGTGGAAAAAGAAAGAGAGAGAGAGAGGGGAGGAGGAAGAGGAGAGAGAGAGAGAGAGGGAGGAGAGAGGAGAGAGAGAGAGAGAGAGAGGAGAGGAGAGAGGAGCATGAAAGAGCTAAAGGGAAAACCTATTTGGGGAAAAAGACGAGGGAGAGAGAGAGAGACGGAAGAGGAGAGAGAGAGGAAGAGAGGAGAGGAGGGGAGGAGGAGAGAGAGGGGCATGAGGTAAGCCAGGTGGAGGAGAAGAGAGAGAGAGAGACGAGAAGAGAGAGAGAGAGAGAGAGGGAGAGAAGAGAGAGGGGAGAGAGAAGGAGGAGTGGGGGGGGATGATAAACAAAAATAAGGGAATATGATCACGTAAACACATTGAGAAAAAAAGAGAGAGAGAGAGAGAGAGAGAGAGAAGAAGAGAGAGAGAGAGAGAGAGAGAGAGAGAGAGGAGAGAGACGAGAGAGAGAGAGAGAGAGTAGAAACATATGCTGATAGAGGAAAGGCGGAAAAGCAACACAGAAACTAAACTTTGAGAAACCTTGTGAGAAAATGCAACTCTGAGGAAATTAAATGGAAGTGAGGAAGGGAAGGGAAGGGAAGGAAAGGGAAGGGAAGGGAAGGGCAGGGAAGGGAATGAAGGGATGGGAAGGGAAGGGAAGGGAAGGGAAGGGAAGGAAAGGGAAGGGAAAGAAGGGAGGGGAAGTAAAGTAAAGTGAAGGGAAAGGGAATGGAAGGAAGGGAAGGGAAGGGAAGGGAAAGAAGGGAAGTGAAGGGAAAGGGAAGGAAAGGGAAGGGAAGGAAGGGAAGGGAAGGGAAGGGAAAGAAGGGAAAGGGAAGAGGGAAGGGAGGGAAGGGAAAGGAAGGGAAGGGAAGAGAAGGGAAGGGAAAGGGAAGGAAGGAAGGGAAAGAAGGGAAGGGAAAGGGAAGGGAAGGGAA
This sequence comes from Chionoecetes opilio, assembly GCA_016584305.1. NCBI lineage: Eukaryota > Metazoa > Arthropoda > Malacostraca > Decapoda > Majidae > Chionoecetes > Chionoecetes opilio. The sequence continues at coordinate 65,404 of JACEEZ010008839.1, read as the reverse complement.
GGGAAGGGAAGGGAAGGGAAGGAGAAGGGAAGGGAAGGGAATGGAAGGAAGAAGGGAAGTGAAGGGAAGGGAAGGGAAGGGAAGGAAGGGAAGGAAGGAAGGGAAGGGAAGGGAAGGGAAGGGAAGGGAAGGGAAGGGAAGGGAAGGGAAAGGGAAGGGAAAGAATGGAAGGGAAGGGAAGGGAAGGGAATGGAAGGGCAGGGAAAGGAAGGGAAGGAAAAGAAGGGAAGGTAGGGAAAGAAGGGAAGGGACGGGAAAGGGAAATGTGGGAAGGGATGGGGAAGGATGGAAGGGGAATGGCAGAGAAGTAAAGAAGGAAGGAGAGAAGGGAAGGGAAAGAAAAGAAAGGGAAGGAAGGGAAGAAGGGAAGGTGCAGGAGAGTGAGAGGGAAGGGTTGGAATTTATTGACATAAGCAGTAACCAAGTCCCGTCCTTGAAGAGCTTGACACCAGAACCATTGCCACAAGCGCTAAGGCCTGAATGGATTGACCGCCAAGTGGCAAAACACACACTGCCCCAATCAAACCCTCACAGGCCTGGTGGACGTCTGATAAGCCCCTCCCACTTAAGTCTGGTTGTCAGACAAACACAGACTTAGTGTGAATCGTTCATCAGAGAACCGCCTACACCGTCCGTGAGCCCTGAGCGCCACATCACCCGTGCCTCACCTATCACGAGTCCCGACGCCGCCCTACCCAACTACCCACACCCTCTCTGCCGCGAGTCCCAGAGCGGCCGGGTTATCCGTGTTCCACTGCACAAGTCCTGAGCGCCGGGCTTCTCGCGCCCCACCTGCCGCGAGAACCCGAGCGGTGGATACTTCGTACTCGACTTCACAGGTATCCAATCCAAATAATCAAGTCAGATAACTTCAACTTCAGACGACAAGCGCACCTTGCTCCCAGTCCCTCCCGCGGCTCCCATACTGCAAGGCGCACGCTTCCCTAGGTTCTGCTCCAACGCCCGGGCACAGATTCGAAGCTACTGCCGTCATGCAAGAGAATTGTCATACGGAGAACGATTGCTTCATGGAAGTTGAAAGTGCGACTCTGAGCCAGCGCCACGGGCAACACCACCCAGGAGTGCCCGCACGCGCTCGATCAGAAGGCATGAAATTTTTTCAAACAGCTTGTCTGCGGAACAGGCAAAAATAACGCTTGGCTACTTCACTCCCTAAATAAAGGAGCTTTGGCATTTCCTGCCCCACTTCTTGACACATCACAGGTAGGAGGCTGGGACACCACCTCAGCCTTTGTTTTTTCCCGCCCCCTCACATGACATGCCCAACATCGCTACTCTCCCCGAGCTACGCCGCCCCGCAGGCAAGCTCTTTGGTAATCTACCATCATCTCAGCTACGTTAGAGTTTCCAGAACTACGTCGGTGACCTAACGTACAGCCATGTTTTGGCCACACAGTCCGTACATCATTGCCCACTACTGAGACTTCTCAACTCCTCAGTGCCGACAACTTTGGGAAGATAGGTGGCTACTCAAGTTGGTTCCGCGTGCAGAGCCCAAGGTACCTGTGGGGGAGTCGCTGTGTGCTTCCACCAAACGGCCTCCCTGTACAAGCTCTCCCGTCGACCTTCCTGCTCCACATGGAGATGATGTTCTTCAAATTGGTGGACACACAGTTAAGACTCCTTCTGCTGTTGCGTTTGTTCCGTCCACAGTGGCAAGGTGGTGAGCCCCTTCACTACCTGACCACCCAACTTTAGATCCCTGCTCCTCAGCCCTCCTGTAATCTCTCATAATTGGGTGATCTCAACCAGTACCTGGTCAGGCAGTTTGACGAGCTTTGACGGGTGTTTTGACTCACCAATCACGTTCGATCTTCCCCACCTACATCCTCAGGGTTTCACTTGACCCCTGGTAATCACGATTTGCCTGCAGTAGAGTGACTCCACTAGCACGTGGGTTTCCACTAGCACTAGTGGTCCCGCTAGCAGCAGTGGTTCCTCGACCACTGTGCTGTTCTCACCAAGATCAAGCTGTTCCATCGACAGCGATGAGCCGTGCTTCGCACGCAACTGGCTATGGGTACAAGGGAAACTGGGGATGCAATGACAGGCACACTTAACAACATTGTTGTGGTCTGACCTTGCTTAAACAGGTGACGTTGACACACAAGTGAGGACTTCACAGAAAATTCCTGATTCCCACCAAGCGATTTGTGCCCTGCCAGACATACAAGTCTAAACCGGGAGACCACCCTGGTTTTGGCTTTCAATGCAGGAAAGCAGCAGACAATCAGAGCAAGGGGGCCTGTTGCGATAATAAGTCCCCACCCCACAAGAAGACATAAACCCAGCACAATGCCTGTGATATTATGAAAGAGTCCAGAAAGGTCATCAACAACTGGGGGGATCACCTCAAGCGAAAGCTAACAGGCCAGTCAGTGGGCACTAAGGATGGTGGAGCAGTATCAAACAACACATGGCTTCTCTCGTGACGACAGCATCGCACCGTTGACAGCACCTGAATGGCTCTGTTGTCCCAATCACCGGGGTAAAGCTCAGGTGTTTTGGCTGCCCCACTTCTCCTCCACGATGACAGTTTCCTGACCCAGAAGGAACTCCTACAGTTCCGTTCTAACCAATGGCCGCCCTAGGGAACATCACCATTACCACGGAGGAGGTGTTGCACAACTTCAACAGTTTGATCCCAAGGAAAGCGCTGGTAACCAGATAGTATCAACCCTCACCTGCTTAAAAGATGTGCCTCACACTTGCTGTGCCTCTTGCTACCATCTTCCGGGAGTGCCTTTCATCTCAGCATGGCCATCTGAGTGGAAAGTGGCGAGATCTGTGCTATCCACAAAAAGAAGAGCAGAGTGCGTATTCCTCCGACTATCCGCCCCATTTCCCTCCTTTCCGTTGTTTGGAAAGTTCTGATTCCATCATTGCCTGCCAAAATCACACATTTTTTGACGCTCACCGCTTGCTAAATTCATTCACGGCAATTCGGCTTCCGACAGGGAAGATCTGCAGCAGACTCTACTTTGCTCCTGCACTCATCAGGCCTGGAACCACTCCCTAGATTCGGGCTTAAGACCACCTTCGTCGTCGCCCTTGACATCGCTGGTGCCTTTGATAGTTGTGGCATCAGGGCATCCACTACCAAGCTGAGAAGCCTGGGATCTGCGGGTGGACCTGTTTACACCTCCTGCAGATTACCTCCATGAAAAGAACTCTGCGCGTGGTGGTGATGGTCACACCTCCCTGAATTGCTATCAAGCCCCAAACCCCCAGTGTCCCTCAAGGAAGTGTACTCGGCCATACTTTGGAACGTTTACTTCAACGACATCCTGCAGGCTGAGTCCTGAGCAAGAGCGTCGCAGACGACTGTCCTCTCATTCACCTGTGAGAGGAGTGACCGCCACAAACAGTCATTCGTATCAACCAGACACTGCAGAGCCTCGCTCCTTGCAAGAGATGGCAGTCACCCTTTGCACCAGACAAGACCTCAAGCGCGTCCTCAATCTCCCGCATGCCAGATGCAGTCACTGGGACAACACTCCATTCTCACTGAAGGCAGAAAAATCACGCTCCCATGAGTTTAGTCCAACATTCTAGGGGGTGGAGTTCGACTCTGCGTCACATACACCAGCCACGTCAAGAAGTGTCGCCAAGGAGCCCTGCCTGGAACTGAGCGCATCCGACGCGTCGCGCACCCTCCTGGACGCCAGCGGATCGGCACACTCTACAAGTCACAAGTACCGCTCCCTGATGGAATACTCGCTCCCTCGCATGGTCCTCCTGGCCGCCCGCGTCTACCTCTCCGCCCTCCTTGACCGTGTTCAACCCGAGCCCAGCGGCTGGCCCGGCTGAAAGCCCCTGGGCTGCTGCCCAGATCATTCAACCCTCTCCAGCAGCGGCGGACGTGCAGCGCATGTGCGTCATGTACTAAGGCTCACGAGGATAGCAGCTCCTACAACTAGCAGAGCTAGCGCCTCAACCCCACTGGCGCAGGCCCTCCCATTCTACCCGTGCGGCCCACAACATCGACCATCAAGTGCTGTGCACCCTTCGCGAGGACTGAACATTACCTCCGCCCTTCCTACCACCCTCGATGGTCCCGACGATGGAACACCTTGGTGCGCCCAGAAAAACACGTGCACTGCATCTCTCCTCCCCTTCCATGCACGCCTATTCTCAAATCGGGCGTATGGCTGCTGCAAGTCGAACTACCCCAATAGAAAGCATTCATAAAATCTTTACTAAACATTTGTATATAATCAAGATTTATGTTTTATATTAGTATAATTTCTTTTAAAATATATTTTGTGTATCATGTTTTAAAGTATACTTTCTTTTAATTAATTTTTTATAGCTTTTAGTTTTAAAGTATTTATTATAAATAAAATTCGTATTTTCCAAAAATAATTTTGTTTTAATTTTTATTTAAAAAAAAAAAAAAAAAAACCCAAAAAATTTGGCCCCCAGGGGAAAGAATAACCCCCGAAAAGAAGGGAAAAAAAAAAAAAAAAAAAAAAAAAAAAAAAAGAAAAGGGAAGGGGGGGAAAAAAGGAAGGAAGGGGAAAGAAAGGGAAGAGATAAAGAGGAAAAAGGGGAAAAAGGGAAAAGGGGTGGTTGTGGAGTAAAAGCAGTGGGGAAGACGAAAGACCGAAAATAGAATGAATGATAAGAAAAAGTGGAACGTAAAGATATAAAAATAGTTGACGTTTTTCGTTGTATTTTTTTTTTTTTTAAGGGGGGGGGTTTTACGGGTGAGTTTAGGAGGAAGGAGGAGGAGGAGGAGGAGGAGGAGGAGGAGGGCTAGTCTTCCCTCACTAATATTTGTTCTTTCTCACCAAACCACATTTTTTTTCTCAGTTCAAAAAAATTTCCACCACCTTTATCATTATTATCATTGTTACTACTATTGGTATCATTATCTATATTTTCATCATCATTATTATCATTATCATTATCATAAATAGGCCAGGCACAAACGAGCACAAATATAAAATTACAAAATGCAAAAAAAAAAATTTCATTTTACATGTGGGAGAAAAAACGATGAATATTTATTTATTGCAGATTTTTGCTTCAATGAGAGATAAAATAAATAAAAAGAACAATAATAAATAATAAATAATAAAATAGGTAAAACAAATAGTAAAACAAATATTAAATAGACAGAACAGTCGAATAAATAATAAAAAATATGAAAAATACAAAAAATGAAAAATACGATACGAAAAAAATAATAATGAAAAATAAATATATATGCAACGAATCTCATTGAATATTTCCTTATAATAAATCCCTTCGGACATTGACCTCAGACCGGTGAGTCGGTGACCTGAGGGGGGGGTTAAGGGGAAGGGGGAGGGAAAGGGGGGGGTGGGGGGGGGGGTTTAGGGGGGGGTGGGAAGGAGGGGGGGGGGGGGGGGGGGGGGGGGGGGGGGGGGAAAAAGGGGGGGGGGAAAGAGAATGCAAAGGAGATATTAGAGGAAGGTTGAAAAGAGGTGAGCGGAGTGAAAGAGAAAAAAATTGAGTCCTGCTGGAAAGGGAAAGAGGAATCGGATTGGTCAAAGCCTGGGGAGGGGAGAGGGGAGAGGAAGGAGGGGAAGAGGAAAGGAGGAGGAGGAGGGGGGGAAAAAGGAGGGTAGGGGGGGAGGAGGAGGGGGAAGGAAAAAGGGAGGAGGGGGAAGAGGAAAGGGGGAGGAGGAGGGGAGGAGGGGGGGAGGAGGAGGGGAAGAAAGGTTTTTTTGATTGGGGGGAAGATGGGTGAGAGGGGGGGAAGTGTGAAAAGGATTTTGCATGAAAGGAAGGGGGGAAAAGGGGGGGATAGTAGGAGGAGGGAGGGAGGGAGGAAAAGGGAGGGGGGGAGGAGGAGGAGAAGGAGGAAAAACCGAGACTTAAACTTATATTTCCTTTTTCTTATGCATTCAAAGTCGCATTTCGGTTTTAAGTGTTCATATTTTTGCAACCTTCATATATTTTTGAAGCAATTTTTGTTTATATATATTATACGATAAGTAGATCATTATGCAGCTTTACTACATATATACTCACTTATCCATTAATCTTTATACAAATACTTAATTCTAAACACACTGATTTAACATTATTTTTCATTTCAGTTTCATATGTTTTCCATTACATATGATTTCTTTACATATTTTGAACGTAAGGCGATTTCCGTTCACTCCCCCTTTCATCATTAAATATAAAATACCGTATGAAAAGGAATCACACACTTGTATTCATTCCCTTGCATGTTATTTCCCTCATTATAAAGGGATATAGGACTTGTAGATCCTTTAAAATCCTTCGCTTTCACTTCCTCTCTGATTGGAAAATAAATAAACAGGGTGTGATACGAGAGGAAACAAAAAAATGAAGATAAAAAAGTGATGCTAGAAAAAGGGAGATAAGGAAAGGTTGTTAAAATAAGATACTTTCATCCTATCTAGACCCTTTGCAAGTACCAACGACAAGGTTATTGGGCTACAAAGTCCACCCCCGCAGATGAAATTGGTGGTGAAAGCGGGACGCTAAAAAACCCCGAGCCCATAAAACCCACCCAAACCAGCCACCCAAAGTTGGTAAGGGAAAAGGGGGGAAGAGAGGAAAATAAAAGGGAGGGAAAATGGTGTTAGGGAAAAAAATGAAGGATGGCAGGGAAGGAAAAGTTCAAAATTAATGACCAATTAAAGTTATGAATATTGTAATATAATATAATGTAGTTAAAAATTAATAATTCCTTTTCTCTCCTCTCTCTCTCTCTCTCTCTCCCCTCCTCCTCTCCCCCTCCCTCTCCCCTCTCTCTCTCCCCCCCTTCCTCCCCCCCTTTCCCCCTTTTTCCTCCCTTTTCCTCTCTCTCTCTTTTTTCTCTTTCTCTCCGTCACTATGGAACAGGTCATCGTGAGAGGAAGAGGGGAGAGAGGGAAGAGAGAGAGAGGGAGAGAGGAAAAAGAGAGGGGAGGGGGGAAAAAGAGAGAGGGGGGGGGAAAGAGAGAAAAAAAAGGAGAAAAAAAGGGGGAAAAAAAAGGGGGAAAAAAAAAAAAAAAAGGGGTAAGAAAAAAAAGATAAGGGGAAAAGGTGAAGAGGAGGGGGAAAAGGGAGAAAGGGGGAGTGAGGAAAAAGGGGGAGAGGGAGAAAGGGGGGAAAGAGGGAGAGGAAAAAAAGGAAATTTTTTTTAGGGACTACGAGTTAAAGGGGGGGAGGGGAGAGAGGAGAGAGGGGAAAGAGAAGAAGGGGGAAAAGAGAGAGAGAGAGAGAGGAGGAGAGGAAGAGAGGGAGAGAGAGCTGCTGATGAGATCAAACAGCAGCTGATGTTAAACAGGAATGGGTACACTTTTGGGGGTACCTTTGCTCCCGGGGAAGAAAAGGCAATGGGGGTTTTTTCGGTTCCCCGTGCCGGGCCGCATGGAAGGGAGGTTCGGTTTGGTGGCGTTCCTCTCCCACTCCCGGGAAACCGTCAAGGTTTTGGGGGTAGAGGTGGACCGAGAGCTAAGGTTTGACGGCCAATCAAAAACATTGCAAAAAAGGCCAGCTTCCTCGACAGGGGGAGGAAACTCTTTTTCTACAAGGCCCCGATACGCCTTACTTAGAGTACGCTGCCCTCTCCTGGATGTCGTGTGCAGCCTGCTCTAAGGGGCTGGACAGCACCCAGCGTCGGGGGCCTGCGTTTGGGTGGAAGCTGCAGACCCCCCCCAGCCCAATCCGAACCCGGTGGCCCCCCTTGGCTCACTGAAAAACCCCAGGGACGCCCGGGGCGTTGTGGTATTCCAAAAGGCACGGTGCGGGGATGCCACACCGCTGGGTTCGACAGCCTCCAAGCGCCACGCGAAACCGAGAAGGGTGCTTACCAGGGGTGAGCAGTGGAGGTGCCGCGTTCCCGTGCCACCGCACCCAAAGCACCTTTGTGGGGCCCCGTCTCCAGGATGTGGAACATTTTAGGCCCCCCTGTCCCTACATCCCGAGATGAACCAAAAAAAGTGGAAAAATTTGGGGGCCCCTTGGTGGAGACTGTCGAAGCCCACCCCGGTGGGTAGTGATACTGTGACACTAGTGCACCCAGTGCCTCAACAAAACCTTTAGTGATGCATTATGTATATAAAGTTAGTTTTTTTGGGCTTTGTATTTATGTTAAAGCTATATTCTTGCCTTAGATAGGTAGCAAACACTTCCCTTTGGGCTTCATGTATATGTATGTTTAAATAAATAAAATAAAAAAAAGAGATAATGAGAGGGAAAGTGGGAAAGGAAGATTAAAGTTCAGGTTGATACATAAGCTTCACACAAAATATATATGTAAAGAAAATTCCTCTATATTTATGGTTAGTTATTTTTCTCGGGTCTTTAATGACCATGAAAATAACAATTGATTTCATAAAAGAGAATAAATAGTGAATAAAATAATAAAACAGAATGATGGACTGGCGAAAAGTTATGCTTAGGAAAAAATAAGGAATAACTGAAGAAAAAGAAGGAATAAATGAAGAAAAATAAGGAATAAATGAAGAAAAAGAAGGAATAACTGAAGAAAAATAAGGAAGAAATGAAGAAAAATAAGGAATAAATGAAGAGAAAGAAGGAATAAATGAAGAGAAAGAAGGAATGATAATAGAATGGTAAGGAATGATAGAAATATAATAGAATAAATATATATAATAGTAAGAAATAGATATGAATAATAGAAAAATAACAGATAGAAATAGAATGAATAGAAATAGAATGATAAAAAGGATGACGTACAAATGAAAAATCATGAAAATATGAAAAAAATGTAAGAAAAATGGAAACAAAATCTAGGAAAGATAAAAAGTGGAGAAAAAAAACCTAACTTCTTATATTAAGTATATCATGATGATTATAATATATATTTCATCTGATACATTTTTTTTCCTATTGATTTTAATAATAATAGTAATAATAACAAGTGCTTGTGGGCCCTTCGGACCCATGTATTGATGTTTGTAGTAGTAGTATATATTAGACAACATGTGATTGCAAACTCCAATCGTGTTGTTGCTGTCGTTGGTCACTGGTCAAAGTGCCTCGGGGTAGACCACGTTCCGTGTGATTCCAACCCTTTGTGTTCCGTGTGATTCCAACATACACACTCACACACGCACACAAACCACACAAACGTTTAAGTCCATGAGTCTACTGAGCTTGTGGAATGCGGCAAAACGTTACCGCAGAGTGTTTCCTGTAATCTAATACTAAGTGCTTTTAGCCCCAAACCCCCCTTCAAAATGATTCAATCGACATGGGACCAAGCCGCTTACCACCCACGATTTATTTGCGATTTTTGTAGCCTACTCTCATCAAAATAGAATTTACAGTTTCGGCTACACAAAACAGACAGACAGACAGACAGACATACAGACAGACACACAGCTACTCCTATAGTATATTAGATAATAATGATAGTAAATAGCAATACAACAACAACAACAACAACAACAACAACAACACCACTACCACCACCACCACCACCACCACCACCACCACCACCACCACCACCACCACCACCACCACAACAACAACTATAACAACACCATCACCACCACCACCACCACCACCACCACCACAACAACAACAACACCACCACCACCACCACCACCACAACAACAACAACTATAACAACAACACTACCACCACCACCACTACCACCACCACCACTACCACCACTACCACCACCACCACCACCACCACCACACCACCACCACCACCACCACTACTATAACAACAGGATAACGAAGCATCATTTATCACGTATGGAACGCGTCCCAACATGAAAGAGAGGGAGGGAGAGGGAGAGAGGGAGAGAGAGGGAGGCTATGTATATGAGTGGGTGTGAATATGCATGGAAGGCTTGGGTAGTGGTGAGAGGGACAATGGTTTTCATATCTTCTCTCTTCTACTGTTCCTCTCTTCCTCTCTTCCTCTTACCTCTCCCTTCACTCACTCTCTGTCACTCTATTCGCTCCTCTCCTTGCCTTTCTTCTCTCTCTTCCCTCGTCCATTAACACCTTTTGTTCTATTTTAGTCTTATTTTTGTCTCTCTCTCTCTCTCTCTCTCTCTCTCTCTCTCTCTCTCTCTCTCTCTCTCTCTCTCTCTCTCTCTCTCTCTCTCTCTCTCTCTCTCTCTCTCTCTCTCTCTCTCTCTCTCTCTCTCTGTCTCTCTCTCTCTCTCTCTCTCTCTCTCTCTCTCTCTCTCTCTCTCTCTCTCTCTCTCTCTCTCTCTCTCTCTCTCTCTCTCTCTCGGCTCTCTTTCAGTCTGTGTCTCTCTGTCTCTCTGTGTCTCTCTCTCTCTCTCTCTCTCTCTCTCTCTCTCTCTCTCTCTCTCTCTCTCTCTCTCTCTCTCTCTCTCTCTCTCTCATGGCTCTCTTTCAGTCTGTGTCTCTCTGTCTGTGTCTCTCTCTGTCTTTTTGTCTCTCTCTGTCTGCCTCTGTCTCTGTATGTTTATGTGTCTCTCTCTCTCTGTTTGTCTCTCTCTGTCTGTTTTTTTTTTCTCTCTCTCTCGCTCTCGCTCTCGCTCTCGCTCTATCTCTCTCTCTCTCTCTCTCTCTCTCTCTCTCTCTCTCTCTCTCTCTCTCTCTCTCTCTCTCTCTCTCTCTCTCTCTCTCTCTCTCTCTCTCTCTCTCTCTCTCTCTCTCTCTCTCGCGCTTCAAAGCAAACCAACCACAATTTTCTATCCTGCGGTAACGAGACATTCCTGTATAGAAAATAAAATAAAATAGACTACATTTTTATACCAAAAAGAGAATGTTTAATAATACACACTTATTATCTTTCTGAATTAAAATATATAACACATTATTTATATAGTGTAGCTGTCTTTTTCGTCTATCTATCTAGTATTGCTTAATTTTTGCTAGAGTTTTAATACTTCCTTTCTTTTCGGTTTTCTTTTCCTAGTTTTTCGAGTGTTTTTATTGTTTTTCTAGTAGTATTTTATTCTAGTATTATCTTTTCTAGTATTCCTTTTTTCTGATATTATATTCTAGTATTAACTTTTCAACTATCCCATTTTTTCTAGTTTTATATTCTAGCATTATATTTCCAACTATCCCATTTTTCTAGTATTATTTTGGTATTATTTGTTCTAGTATCTATTCTTCCTTTTTTTTGCTTGTGTTTTGATATTTCCTGTAATATTTTGGTTTCCTTCTTTGGTTTTCTAGTGTTTCAAGTATTTCATAGTGTTTCAAGAATTTCTTAGTGTTTCAAGTATTTCATAGTGTTCCAAGTATTTCTTAGTGTTTCAAGTATTTCTTAGTGTTTCAAGTATTACCTAGTGTTTCAAGTATTTCTTAGTGTTTCAAGTATTTCTTAGTGTTTCAAGTATTTCTGAGTGTTTCAAGTATTTCTTAGTGTTTCAAGTATTTCTGAGTGTTTCAAGTATTTCATAGTGTTTCAAGAATTTCTTAGTGTTTCAAGTATTTCATAGTGTTCCAAGTATTTCTTAGTGTTTCAAGTATTACCTACTGTTTCAAGTATTTCTTAGTGTTCCAAGTATTTCTTAGTGTTTCAAGTATTTCTTAGTGTTTCAAGTATTTCTTAGTGTTTCAAGTATTACCTACTGTTTCAAGTATTTCTTAGTGTTTCAAGTATTTCTGAGTGTTTCAAGTATTTCTTAGTGTTTCAAGTATTTCTGAGTGTTTCAAGTATTTCATAGTGTTTCAAGTATTTCTTAGTGTTTCAAGTATTTCTGAGTGTTTCAAGTATTTCTTAGTGTTTCAAGTATTTCTGAGTGTTTCAAGTATTTCTTAGTGTCAAGTATTTCTTAGTGTTTCAAGTATTTCTTAGTGTTTCAAGTATTTCATAGTGTTTCAAGTATTTCATAGTGTTTCAAGTATTTCTTAGTGTTTCAAGTATTTCATAGTGTTTCAAGTATTTCTTAGTGTTTCAAGTATTTCTTAGTGTTTCAAGTATTTCATAGAGTTTCAAGTATTTCTTAGTGTTTCAAGTATTCCATAGTGTTTCAAGTATTACTGAGTGTTTCAAGTATTTCTTAGTGTTTCATGTATTTCTTAGTGTTTCAAGTATTTCTTAGTGTTTCAAGTATTTCTTAGTGTTTCAAGTATTTCTTAGTGTTTCAAGTATTTCATAGTGTTTCAAGTATTTCTTAGTGTTTCAAGTATTTCTGAGTGTCAATTATTTTTAGTGTTTCAAGTATTTCTTAGTGTTCCAAGTATTTCTTAGTGTTCCAAGTATTTCTTAGTGTTTCAAGTATTTCTTAGTGTTTCAAGTATTTCTTAGTGTTTCAAGTATTTCTGAGTATTTCAAGTATTTCTTAGTGTTTCAAGTATTACTTAGTGTTTCAAGTATTTCTTAGTGTTTCAAGTATTTCTTAGTGTTCCAAGTATTTCTTAGTATTTCAAGTATTTCTTAGTGTTCCAAGTATTTCTTAGTGTTTCAAGTATTTCTTAGTGTTTCAAGTATTTCTTAGTGTTCCAAGTATTTCTTAGTGTTTCAAGTATTTCTTAGTGTTTCAAGTATTACTTAGTGTTTCAAGTATTTCTGAGTGTTTCAAGTATTTCCTAGTGTTTCAAGTATTACTTAGTGTTTCAAGTATTTCTTAGTGTTTCAAGTATTTCTTAGTGTTTCAAGTATTACTTAGTGTTTCAAGTATTTCTGAGTGTTTCAAGTATTTCATAGTGTTTCAAGTATTGCTTAGTGTTTTAAGTATTTCTTAGTGTTTCAAGTATTTCTTAGTGTTTCAAGTATTACTTAGTGTTTCAAGTATTTCTGAGTGTTTCAAGTATTTCATAGTGTTTCAAGTATTTCTGAGTGTTTCAAGTATTTCTTAGTGTTTCAAGTATTTCTGAGTGTTTCAAGTATTTCTTAGTGTTTCAAGTATTTCTTAGTGTTTTCAAGTATTTCTTAGTGTTCCAAGTATTTCTTAGTGTTTCAAGTATTTCTTAGTGTTCCAAGT
>JACEEZ010008839.1:22500-37500 GCA_016584305.1 Chionoecetes opilio | reverse complement strand
AGTCTGTTTTTGAAGAGTTATTGTGTTGGCTCGACAACATTTAGCTGGTAATTGTTTCCACGATCCAACGACTCTAACATTGAAATATTTTTACGGAGATCGGGGATGCAACGTTGAAACGGTAGTTTTAAACCATTATTTCTTGGTGTCACTTGAGTTTTTGTAAAGCTCGAATAGGCTCTTTGAGTTTAATGACATCAAAACCTTTTAGGATCTTAAAGGTTTCTATCAAGTCCCCACGGATTCTACGCTCCTTTAAGGAAAACATATTAAGTGTCAGCAGTCTTCTTCCATAAGATGAATTTCTCAGAAGGATTTGTTTTGGTTGCTCTTCTTTCGCAATGATTCCAATTTGGATGATCTTTTACGAAACAGGGTGACCAGAATTTGAACGGCATATTCCAAGTGCGGCCTAACCAAGGACGTGTATAATTGTGCATTACTTTCGGAGTTTTATGTTAAAGTTTACGTTAATAAAAAGCCCAACATCATATTCGCCTTTTACTGGCAAGCTAGGCAATGCGAACTGGTTTTCAAATCATTATGATGATTGACACCGAAATCCTTTTTCCGCTGTATCAGTTAACGATTTTATTTGCATTTGATCGTTATATTGGAGGTTATGTTGCCTATATGCATTACTGTAATTTATCGGAATTGAATTTAAATAGCCATTTATCACTCCAATCTGATAGTTTGTCGAGATCACTTTGTATGAGTTCGCAGTTTTCTCAGTATTTTTTTTAATGGGGCTTTACCGCCTAATGGTGTCATCTGCCAAATTTTGATTTTGATATTTTAGATACAAGTCCGCAGTCCAGATCGTAGATAGATAACAGAAAAAGAGTAGAACCCAAGACCGAGGCCCTGAGGCACCCCACTAGTGACATCTAACCAATCCGATGCCTCACCCATTTATTACTACCCGTTGTTTACGATTTGAAAGCCAAATCGCCAATCCAGAAAGAATTGCTCTCCTATGCCATGTGCCCTTAGCTTGGTCAACAGTCGCTATGTGGAACTGTATCGAAGGCTTTCTGAAATCAAGGTATATTAATCCGAGGGAATTTTAGGGTCCCAGTTGAATAAATGACATTAAAAAAATCCAGTAGGTTTGTTTAAGCAGGATCTCTTATTTCGAAACTCCATGCTGGAGTTTAGTATAGAGTTATTTTCATCGAGAAAAAGGACACTATGTATCCCGCAATATTTCTCAAAATGTTTAACAATCACCGTACGTTAGTACTAATGGGCGAAATTACTTGCGAGGCTCTTACTCCCTTTCTTGAATCATCGGTGTAACATTAGCTAATTTCCACATACTAGGAACATTTTGACATAGGCGCGATTTATTTGAAAATAATCTTAATGGAGCGGAAAGTTGACTTTCTTTTGTTTGTGACATTCGCGAAGTTAGTCGCGGCGAGATTTCGTCCACACCCACGGATTTTGTGCGGTCAAGTTTCAGCCAAACTTGATATTTCGTCTACTGTTACTCTCCTATTACCAGTCTATCCTTTCGGTTTCCTGCATACCATGTTTACTGGTTTTGGTAATGAGAGTTTCGTCTCTTTAATAATACCGCATCTTAAAGTATTCATTGAGTACGAACGCCCATACTCTTATTATCATTTACCAAGATATTATTATTATCTTTCAGTGGTCCATACTTGTGTTTTTGACGTTTTTGCTTACTCGAAGTATTGAAAGACATTTCGGGTTTGATTTGGATTCCTTTGCATTTTTGTCTTAATACTCGCGCTTTTTTAGACTTAAGTAGTCCTTTGCCAGCGACGTTTGACACTTCATTGTATTCTCTAGAATCGCAGTTCTGCATTTGATCGTTTGTAAACTTTATACGCTCGGCGCTTTCTGCCAATTGATTGCGTTGGATTCATTATTCATCCAACTTGGTTGTTTTTGTTATTTCAAAACGCTTTTCTTACCATGGGACAGGTTTTTCCACGCACCGATGGAGTTTATAGGTGAATACATTACACATGTTTCGGCGTTATTACCATTTAGTAGGTCATCCATTCCAACTGCGCTTTAGTACCCTGCTGAATCTTCGTGAAATCTGCTTATTAGAATTTGGGACCCACTAATAACCGATTTTCTGTGATGTCTCATTGCAATTTATGCCGCATCTGATTAGCCTGTGATCACTGTTTCAAATGTCACCTATATGCAGTAATCAATCAGTTCAATGTCGGTAGTTGAAAACTAAATTCTAGGATACTATTATCCTTTGTAGGCTCACGGACACTGATTTAAATTACTTCGTGCACCATATCAAGCAATCGCATACCTCTCTATCGCGAATATTATTCCAGTTTATATGAGGTAGGTAAAATCTCCACACAATAATTGTATCTTATTATTGTTCACAACTGACTTTTATCTCGTCATAAGGAAGGCATCTACTTCCGCATTAGATTTGGGAGGACGATATATTGTCCCAATAGTTAGCACTTTACCGTTTAGCTTAATCTTTGCGTAGACTTTTGAGTCATAATGATCTGTGTTTACTTTATCGATTCGATTGCTGCCAAATTTTCTTTAAGAAAGAATGACCACCTCAACCTGCTTACGGGGCGACACTTGAGGAATTGTCTTATAGGCTGGAGATGGCCTTATTTCGTTAATAAATGTTATCGTTTGTGTTATTCAACTATCTGATACTGACGATATCGGCGTTTGGCAACAAAGTATGCTAATAATTCGTTACGCTTTTAAAATAATGCGTTTCCTGGCATTTGTGTAGAGTAATTTAGTTCCTGATAGTTTTGGTAAAAAACCCCTTTGGTAGGGGTTTCCCGCAGGGCGTCTACGGGTCCACGTTTCCAGGGCGCCTTGATTTAAGTTACTTTGATTAGTATTTTGCGGAAACGGGGGACGTGACCCAGCTCTTGTTGTGGGGGTAAGAAAAGGGTGTAAGGTGAGCTGCTACCGCGTCCGCTCGAGGGGAGGAGGAGGAGGAGGTAGGAGGAGAAGGAGGAGGAGGAGAGGAGGAGGAGGAGGAAGAGAAAAGAAAGAAGAAGAAGGAGGAGTGAGGAGGAGGAGGAGGTAAAAAACTAAAACGTGTTGTGATAAGTAAATAGAAATGTCTCTTGCTTATCCCTGTTTTCTTTTCTTACTTCCTCCTCCTTCCTCCTTCTTCCTCCTTCCCTCTCCCTCCCTCCCCCTCATCCTCCTCCCTCCTCATCCTCCTTTTCCTCCCTCCTCCTCTTCCTCATCCTCCTCCTTCCTCCTCTTCCACTCCTTCTCTCCATCATACTCCCGTTCCTCCTCCTCTCCCTCCTTCATCCTCCTCACTTCGTAAGAGAGAGAGAGAGAGAGAGAGAGAGATAGGAGGATAGAGAGAGCGGGAGCGAGAGAGAGAGAGAGAGAGAGAGAGAGAGAGAGAGAGAGAGTTACTCCCATCCAGATCCATAAAGTAGATAATATTTCCGTTTTCTACGAGTGAAAAATAAGGAAAAGAAAAAAAAAAAGTGATTAATATATATAGTGTTCCAAAACCATAAAAAGAATGACACTGGTGGTTTGTTTTTACGACAGAGAGAGAGAGAGGAGAGAGAGAGAGAGAGAGAGAGAGAGAGAGAGGAGGAGAGAGAGAGAGAGAGAGGAAGAGAGAGGAGAGAGAGAGAGGAGAGAGAGAGGTGCCTGTCTATACTGAATAGCTATTTTTAATACTCTCTTCCTCCTCATTACTGATTCAGGTATTCCTTTTCTCCATCCTCTCCTCCTCACCTCCCCCTCCTCCTCCTGCCTCCTCCGCCCCTCCTACCCTCCTCCCCTCCTCTCCTCCTCCTTCCTCCTCCTTCCTCCTCGCCTACCTCTCCTCCTTTCTCCTCCTCCTCCTCACAGCAGGAAAAAGGATTTAGGTGTCATTAATCAGTAACGTATACTTTAAAACCAGTACGCATTGCCTAGTGCCAGTAGAAAGGCGAATATGATGGTTGGGCTTCATTAAAACGCAGCTTTGAACCATAAAACTACGGAAAGTAATGACACGATTATTACATCCTTGGTTAGGCCGCACTGGAATATGCCCGTTCAATTCTGGTCGCCTTGGTTCGTAAAAGATCAAGCCAAATTGGAATCAGTGACAAAGAAGAGCAACCCAAACAAAATTCCATCTCTGCGAAAAACTCATCTGATAAAAGAGGACTGCGGGAAAAAACTTAATATGTTTTCCTTAATAGGAGCGTGAGAATCCGAGGGGGACTTGATAGGAAACCTTTAAGATCCTAAAAGGATTTGATGTTATTGATCAAGAGAACTATTCGAACTTTTCTCCTCAAGGGATAACAAGAAATAAAAACGGTTTTAAATCTAAACGGTCATCGTTGCATCACAGATCTTCGGAAAAATTATTTCAATGTTAGAGTTGTTGATCGATGGAACAAGTTACCAGCAAATCGTTGTAGAAGCCAGCACAATAACTACATTTAAAAACAGACTTGACGCACACTGTAAAGGAAATGGTATTGAAGTTGCCATGCGAATGCATATTATAAGTCTCAAGGATCGATTAAGTTAGGGATAACGTTGTTAGTAGTATATTTCATATCCTATCTCCCTTACTACGAAATGTCCATTGTTCCTTATCTTCTTTAGGGACATGGTACATTTTCAACTGTGCCTCCTACATGTGTTTGATATTTAGTAGTATGTAGTACAACAGATACCCAGTTCTGGACCAATAGTCTCCTGGTGTCTGTAACTCCTATGTATTCTATGGATCATCCTCCTCCTCCTCCCTCGCCTCTCCTACTCTTCCTCCTCCTCCTCCTCTTGTGCACACCTGTAGACATACACATCTATTCTATTCTGTCACCCTATATTAAAGACAGCTTCCATTAGTGGATATTAAACCGTAGCGAACACTCGCTCTCTTCTCTCTATATTCTCTCTCTCTCCTCTCTCGCTATCTCAGAGCGCGCCTCTCGCTTCTCGCTCTCGCTCTCGCTCTTTCTCGCCTGCTGCTCCTCTCTTTTCGCTTCGCTCTCGCTCTCGCTTCTCGCTCTCGCTCTCGCCTCTCGCTCTCCTCTCTCTTCTCTTCTTCTCTCTCCTTCTCTCTCTCTCTCTCTCCTCTCTCTATCTCTCTCTCTCTCTTCTCTCTCTCTTCGCTCGCGTCGCCTCTCTCGCCTCTCTCGCTCTATCTCTCTCTCTCTCTCTCTCTCCTCTCCTCTCTCTCTCTCTCTTCTCTCTCTCTCTCCCTCTCTCTCTCTCTCTCTCTCTCTCGTCTCTTCTCTCCTCTCTCTCTCTCTCTCTCTCCTTCCCTCCTCTTCTCTCTCTCTTCTCTCCTCTCTCTCTCTCTCTCTCTCTCTCTCAGTAGTATTTGTTTTTTTTACTAGTTAATTAATTTCAAAGATTGAGGTAACATGATACAAAAAGAGCAGATAGAGAGAGAGAGAGTGAGAGCGGAGAGAGAGAAGAGAGAGAGAGAGTGAGGGAAGAGAGGGGAGAGAGAGGAGAGAGAGAGAGAAAGAAGAGAGAGAAGGATGAAGGGGAGGAGACGAGAGAGATGAGACCCCGGTACGGGGGGGCGAGGGGGATTTGAAGGAGGAGGGAGAGAGAGGGGGAGGGGAGGAGGGGCTGTGAGGGAGGCCCGAGAGGAAGGGACGAGGGAGGAGGGGGGGGGGGAGCGGGAGGAACTGGCAGGCGGGGGGGAGTGTCGGGATGAGGGAGAGGGAGGAGGGGGAGAGGGTGAGAGGAGAGGGAGGGAACGACGAGGAGGGGGGAGCCGAGGAGAGAAGAGGGAGAGAGAGAGTGAGATGGAGATGAGGGGAAGGGAGCAGTCGAAACCTGGGGGGCGGGGGAGGGAGGGAGGGGAGGGATCGGGAAGGGGGAGGACGGGAGACCGAGGAGAGAGAGATTAGAGAGAGAAGGAAAGATGGGAATGAAGTGAAAGATGAAGAGGAGAGGATAAAATATGATATAAGAAGGGAAAGAAGAGAGATAAAAAAATAGAGATTAAGTTGCAGACCAGAAAAAGGAACCACACAACACACACCCACACAAACACACACACACACAACACACACACACACACACACACACACACACACCCACACAACACACACACACAACACCACACACCCACACAACACACCACACACACACACAACACCAACCCACCCCCCCCACCCACTCCACCCACCCACCCACCACCCACCCACCCACCCACCCAACACACACAACACACACAACACACACACACAACACACACACCACACCACACACACCCACACCACCCACACACCCACACAACCCACACCCACACCCACACGCAAACCCACACATCACCCACCCACCCACCCAACCAACCCCCACCCACCTCACCCACCCACCCAACCCACCCACCCACCCACCCACCCACCCACCCCACCCATCCCACCAACGCACCCACCCACCCACCCCAACACCCACCCTCACCCACACCCACCCACCCACACCCATACCACCACCCACCCACCACCCACCCACCCACACCAACACCCACCCACCCACCCCACCCACCCACCCACCCACCCCACTCACCAACCACCCAGCAACCACCCACCCACCCACCCACCCCACCCAACTCCACCCCACCCACCCACCCACCCACACACACACCCACCCACCACCCACCCAACCCACCAACCCACCCACCACATACCGGCCCCATTTTCTCTCCCCCCACCCACCACACACACACACTCACACACACACACACAAATAACACACACACACACACACACACCACACACACCACATACACACACACAGCACACACACAAACAAACACACCACACACCAAACACAACACACACACCCAACCACCCACCCACCCACCCAACCCTCCACACAACCACCCAACCACACAAACAAACACACACACAACACACACAAACACACAACACAAAACACACACCAACACCACACACACACACACAACACACAAACACACACACCACACACACCAATGATACACACACCCCACACACACACAACACACACACACACATAAACACACACACACACACACACACACACCAACCCACAACACACACACACACACAAAAACACACACACACACACAAACCACACACACACACAAACACACACACACACATACACATATAACAACACACACACACACAAACAAACAAACACACAGCACACACACAAAAACAAACACACACAACACACACCACACCAACATAAACACAAACACAACACACACACAACCACACACACCACACACACATACACACACACACAAACACACACACCACACACACACACACAACACAAACACACACATACACACACATACTCACACACACTACACAACACTACACACACACACACAAACACACACACACACACACACATTATACACACACACAACACACACACACACAACACACACACACACACACCACCAAACACCACCACACACACACACACAACACCTCATATTGTATTCCAGTGTCCGTTCCTCTATAATTATTTTGCCCTCACTTTTATATGATAACATACTTCAATTGCTTGGTAATTGGACACCTTCACAACTACACTTCACAATAGAATGTTAAACATAATATATTTATATAATACTATATCTTCCAACTTTATAACTTTATGTCACTCCTTACATTCGTTTCTTATCCTCTTCCATCCTTCCCTATCTCTTATCAATCCATCTTCTCCGTTTTTTCGCTATTTATTATGTATTCTTTTCAATAATAATTCAGGTGTTTCTCAAACCAGGGCGGTCCGCAGAAGCCTATATTCAAAGGGAGTCCGCAGGGACGGGGAGGAATTAACATAGTACAGGTTAATCCTGCATGGCTCAGTTTTTTATAATTCAATGATTACAACACAAGAGGTCTTAATCGAGGATGTCCAGTTTTTTTTTTTCTATGTTTTACCTTTGCTAGTTGCGGTCTCTCAGAAAGTGGCGGATGATTTGTATAATATGTATAATGTTCTATCCACTATGTTCCGCCGCCGCCGTGGTGCAGTGTTGGGCTAAGCGGCCTGGCTTACGATCTGGGGCCCTGGTTCGATCCCGGTCAGGGCAAGTAAAGGCGGTGACAGCCTACCCAGCTGTCTTTCCTTCCTTTCGGGGTTGATAAATGGGTACCTGGGAACTGGGGAAGGTATCTGTGGTAAACCCGGTGGAGTCACACAGCCAGGTGTCCGGGGGGTGGGGTAGGTAACGGGTTCTCCACCCACACAGGTCTAAGGGCTAATGCCACGGAGATGAGCAACCGCCATGCCACGCGCAGCTTAGCGTATTGCTCCATCTTACCCTTATCTCTCACTTAAATGCTTTAAAAAAGTGGGAAGTTATATTTGTGGCAAAGTTGTTCGGGGTGCATAACATGATGCAATAAGTTACACAGCGTCGCGTTTTGCCCAGAGCTTCAGCCCGAGAGCTGTATTCATTCTGCGACGACTGCTGCTCTGACTGCTGACTGAACACGTGGACTTTGCGTCTCTGTTTCCCGTGACTGGCTTCTGTCCTTGTGGATTGTAAGTTTTTCGGCATAATGTTTTGATTAATTTTTGTTTGTTTGCTTGTTTTTCATTTGACCACACTATAACATGTGTGCAACAAATGTGTTGGTCTTCTTCACCTTAAAGTTTTCTTTTCTTTCTTTCTTTTTCCAAGACGGAGTTTACTCTGTCTGTGAAGGCAAAATTGACCAAATATGTTTACGAGCTAGCGCGAAGCGCTCGTGAAAGTCCTTCGGTGGTTGGGGATACGGAATATTTTTCTCACTCTCTTACTTCTTAAGCGGCCGATCCGACACGGGGCCCGACCATCACGCGACCCGGCCCGAAACCCCCCTCCCGACCGTCACGCTTTTCAGGAGCTTTATATCTTTGGAATCCGCTTCCGATTACAAGCGGTCTTCTTCCAAATCTGATCGCCCCAATTCAATCCCTTTTGTGCGTTGACATGTTTTGTCTCACGTGAGGGGTCAGCATGACGCGGTAGTTAGGCGCCACCGTGCCACGTGAGGTGTGGTCAGATAACGTTATCTTTGATAGTGAGAAACGGCTTTGTACCGGACTCTTAAGTTGAAATTGGTGTGTGGTTTGAGGACCACCACACTTAGCAAGTCACATAGGTTAAAAACTACGGCGTTGACCGCCGCACGTGCGCACGTGGGCGGGTTTCTAGGGCCTCGCTCGCCCTCGGCCGATTAAGGCGTCATTACTGGTATTCGACATCCTCATCAAGACAAGAACTACCAAACAAACAGAGTGATGAGCTAAAATATCTTCAGATATTGACGTCAGAGGTCACATCCGTTGAGGAGGAAAGAGGAAGATTAGTGCTGGTCATGTGAGCGGAACTCAAAAATGAGGAAAATATGTGATGATATATTACCAAAACTATGGCTTTGTAGTGAATAAAGTGAAGGTGTGTTGAACCAGCCACAGTGAACGTCCTTGCTTGCAGAGTACGGTCCATATGAGATTGTATGGAGCCCTACCTTAAGTTAATTAGGCACTTCCAGGGCAAAGACATTGTCAGTACAACAGGAGAAGTCAAGAAAATCTTTTTGAGCGTCAAAGCTTAAAAAAAACGCGAACGTTGCACAAAGTCGGGTTCAGGTTCCAACTTACCAACTATGGATAAAAAACTGCTCTGAAGGATTCTCATATATTGTGGTCAGAAACAATTGCAACAGAAACATGCCCTCAAACACCTTGGGGGAAAAAAAATTGATCATGCCTTGTGCAATTGAAATTTGTCAGGGAATATGGAAAGGGGATAAATGAAAAGCTAAGGCATTAATTAACAAATATTCCAATATCAAAATGACACTGTTTGAAAACGCCCGCATTCATCAATGTCTGAAGACATACTGGACACAATGACACTGCACGTCCTCCGTAACAATGACTTTGCCATCCAGCTGGATGAACCAACAGACGTGTCCAAAATGTCACATCTACTGGCGTTTGTGCGGTATATGTCGGGTGAGAATGATTTACCCGACAGGAATTTTTGTTTTTGCAAAGAGATGACGAACAGCAACTACAGGACATGGACTGTGTTGCAAACTCTGGATGCCTTATAATGGATAATGGAATCAGTTGGATAATTGCCTCGGAATATGTATGGATGGCCGCCGTAAGCCATGACTGGCAGGATAAAGGAGTCGTGACAGAATATTAGAAGTTTGCTCCCCAGTGCCATTTGCAACTCACATGTTTTTGCACAGAGAAATGGCGCGCCTGTCAAAAGACTTGGAGCTTGGGCTTCACGCCAGTAGGAACACTGCTGTTAAAAGTTTGTTTAAACTTCGTTTAAAGCGAGGGCCACAAAATTCCAGACTGTCTGACTGCAGTCTTGTGAGGGAAGTAGGTGCAGGACTATATATCTATACTTATGCATAAAGTAGGTGAGCTGGTAGCGTCCCGCGGGCGTGATGCTTCACAACGCCTTGATTCAACTAAGGGAGGAGGAGCTGGTGTAACATTTCCTCTCAGAGAAGAAGCCTGAGCTTGCACGATTTCTTTAATAATGATAAATGGCTTCTGCAGCTGAGCTACCTGGCAGACATATTCAGCGAAGTAAATAAGCTGAACAAAGCAATGCAAGGTGCAAACACAAACAACATTTCTCAGTTTCAAAAGGTTGAGGCTTTCAAAAGAAAGCTCAAGCTGTGGCGTGTTCGTACCTCGTCAGGACTCACTGATATGTTTGAAAATATGCATGCATTCATTCAAGACAGAGGCATTAGTTTCAATGTAGTCAAGCACAGGTAACATTGCACCTGTCAAAGTTGTTGGAGAAATTCAACTGCTATTTCCCTGACCTAACTGAGGAGCAGGCTGCTTCTTACCAGTGGATAGAAAACCCCTTCATTGAGAATATTGAGATGAAGCTCCCAGAAGCCTCACAGTCAAAAGTACTAGAGGAGCTCATTGACCTATCATCTGATGGTACCATGAAGACTCTATCAGTGCAGTGCCACTAGAAACCTTCTGGGCTCAATGTTTTCATGAGTTCCCGATTTCTCATGAAAGTGTTGTTACCTTTCACCACCACCTACCTATGTGAGTCAAGCTTTTCAGCCATGACAGCACTGAAAACTAAATATAGGTCAAGATTAAGGATCGAAGATGACATGCGTGTCAGTTCATCAAGAATACCCCCACGCATTGATGACATCATTGCCAGCAGTCAGCAGCAAGTATCACATTAAGTGAAACATAAACATCATTGGCAGATAAAGAAAAAGTTAGTTGATCATAAACAAAATTTAATGTGGGAAGCTTTTTATATGACCATGTTATTTGTAACTTAATTTTTCAGAGTCGCTAAATAAGAGTTTACCATTTTGAAAGCCTAATTATATTGTTTTCTTAGAAGTGAAGTTTAATTTATTTTCCATTTCGTAAATATACACAGATTTTGTTTACTTTTATTTTTGTATCATGTTTGTACAATGAAAACAATCTGATAATAATAAACACCACTTCCTGTGAAAAGAAAACCTTTTGTTAACCATTCTTACAACAAATGTACAATGACTATATGCTATCTATCCCGTACCAAGGGTCCCCTGAATATATAAGTGGCTGTAAGGGCTCCACAAAGCTTGAAAGGCTGAGAAACACTGATCTATATCATCTATTATATATTCTTATCTATTCTCTATTTACTATCTATCTATCTATGCTATCTATCTATGCTATCTATCTATGCTATCTATCTATGCTATATTATCCTATTCATCACATTTTTTTCATCTTCTTATATTCTGTATTTTTATTTTTCTTGCTCATGTCTCTTATTTTTCCTTTCATCGCATTTCCTTTAATTTTTTCTTTCATATACTTTCGTTTTCTTTGTTTTCTCTCTTCATTTTTTCCTTAACGTTTTCTCCCCTTTAATTTCGCATTTTCATTTATCTGGGTCGTTTCCATACTTTGATCGAGAAAACACACACACACACACACACACACACACACACACACACACACACACACACACACACACACACACACACACACACACACACACACACACACACCAGTATATCAAAAAAATTTGTAAGTCAAAAAGGGGTGAGGCAAGGGGAAAATCTTTCTCCTTTACTATTTGCCATGTATATAAATGATCTTGAGGAGTACTTAATAGGTGAAAACTGTACACACTTAAACTTTAATGATGACTGGTTAGATCTTTATCTGAGAATGCTTGTACTCATGTATGCTGATGACACTGTTATTATGGGGGAGAGTGAGGAGGAGATAAACAATGCACTTAAGGCAATGGAAAATTATTGTAATCAGTGGAAAATGGAAATTAACACTAGTAAGACAAAAGTAGTG
Organism: Chionoecetes opilio; assembly: GCA_016584305.1. Classification (NCBI taxonomy): domain Eukaryota; kingdom Metazoa; phylum Arthropoda; class Malacostraca; order Decapoda; family Majidae; genus Chionoecetes; species Chionoecetes opilio. Next base: position 25,143 of record JACEEZ010008839.1, on the reverse strand, counting down.
GTATTTGGAAGGGGAAGAGCCCAGACTGAAGGCTATAACTTTAAATTTGTTAGTGAAAATATGGAAACTGTAGGAGAATATAAGTACCTTGGAGTGTTATTGACAAGCAATGGGAGATTTAGAAAATGTCAACAGGAATGCACTGAATCAGCTACAAGAGCTATGTACAGCCTTATTGGAAAGTGTAGGAAATTTGATCTTCCTGTAGATCTTCAAATGGAGTTGTTTAGAAGTACAGTATTACCCGTACTGTTATATGGCTGTGAGGTGTGGGGACATACTGTAAATAGGGAAGTAGAAATTTTACATATGAAGTTTCTCAAACACATGCTTTGTGTGCAGAGAAATACATGTAATGATATTGTTTATGGGGAACTTGGGGCATATCCCATGGATATTGATGTAAAAATTAGAATGATAAATTACTGGATTAGACTAATCACCGGAAAACCTGAAAAGTTTTCTTATGTTCTGTATGAGTGTTTGCTGCACCTGGACACTGTTGGACGGTACACATCACCTTGGCTAAAGGAGATCAGATCAGTGTTAAATAACTGTGGCTTGTCAGGGGTGTGGTTGAACCAGGAAGTGACTAACCCAGTAGGGTTGGCAAGAACTGTGGAACAAAGGCTTAAAGATCAATGGATTACTCTTTGGTATAGAAATCTTATGACAAAGTCTGTTTGTAGTAACTATGTAGCTTTTAAGTGTATATTTGGCAGAGAGGAGTATTTAACTAAATTGAAGACCAAATCACGAATTGTTTTTTGCTAAACTTAGGACAAACAATAATAGACTGCCAGTAACAGCAGGAAAATACCAAAATGTGCCCAGAGAGGAAAGGCTTTGTGATAAATGTGATGGTGCAGCACTAGGGGATGACTACCATGTTGTATTAGAGTGTAATAATCAGGCAATAAGTCAGCTCAGGCATGACTATATCCCAGAGTATTTCTGGACTAGACCAAGCAGAGAAAAATGTATTACATTAATGCAGAGTAATAATGTTAACACATTAAATAGGATAGTATGTTTCCTGGATGTAATATTTAAAATGTTCAGATGAAAATATGCTGTTATGTATCTGTAAGATGTATTATGTTGTTTGATATGGATAATGACTTGTTGGCAATTAAGGGGCTGTGCTCCATACTTCTGTTGAAGTCTGAGCAATAAACCTTATTCAATTAAAAAAAAATCAATTCAATTCACACACACACACACACACACACACACACACACACACACACACACACACACACACACACACACACACACACACCCCATCCTTTGAGAAATTCAACTCGAAAAATAATCCTCAATTTTATTCCTTTCTTTTCTCTCCTGCTTTGAAAGGGAGATGTTTTCGTCTCTCTCTCTCTCTCTCTCTCCTCGTCTCTCTCTCTCTCTCTCTCTCTCTCTCTCTCTCTCTCTCTTCTCTCTCCTCTCTCTCTCTCCTCTCTCTCGTACTCTCTCTCTCTCTCTCTCTCTCTCTCTCTCTCCTCTCTCTCTCTCTCTCTCTCTCTCTCTCTCTCTCTCTCTCTCTCTCTCTCTCCTCTCTCTCTCTCCTCTCTCCTCTCTCTCTCTTCTCTCTCCTCTCTCTCTCTCTCTCTCTCTCCTCTCTTCTCTCTCTCTCTCTCTCTCTCTCTCCCTCTTCTCTCCTCTCTCTCTTCTCTCTTTTTATCATTTTATTTATACGAGTTACAAAAAACATCATTACAGAGTAAGTTACTATTTACATTACATAAAAATTGATATCAATTTACAGGCTAAAGGAGACATAATTAGTGTTCCATATCTAAAAGCCTAACTCGTGATAATTGTGATCTCCTTGCCTTCACCTCGGCAGCCACGCGTTCACAAGTTCCTTGAACTCTTGAACAGTTGTACCGCCAAGGCGTGGCTGCGAGGCAAGGAGAGCATTCCACCAGTCGACGTAGACGTGGACGAACTGACGCTGGTGGTGCCAAGTACGACATCGGGGCTGTAGTAGCTCTGCGGGGGCTAGGGCCACGGCTCTTGTAGTAACCTGGGCCCGCCGTAGGGGCTGCCGGAGTGTGTGCAGGTGAGGCACCCGCTGCTGATGCACCTTGTACATCACGGTGAGGCCCGCTACGTCTCGGCGGTGCTGAAGGCTGTGAAGTCGTGGTTCCTGCCCGGCACCGCTGTCCCTGATGAGCCTCACCGCGCGACCCTGTACCTTGTCAAGGAGAGCCAGGTGCTTGTTGGCCGCGCCGCCCCACCACGAGGCACGCGTACTCCATAGAAGAGCGGACCTGCGCCTTGTAGAGAACTTCCAGCCCCTTGCTGTCAAGGAGCCATGACATCCTCCTCAGGGATGCCAGCTGCCCCGAAGACTCTCTGGCGAGCCGCTCAATGTGGGCTTTGAAGGCCAGTTTTCAGTCGTAGGTGACCCCCAGCACCTCCACCTCGTCCTGGGGCACCAGCGTCTTCCCATCGCAGATAAGGCGCAGGGCTGCGCTCGACCTGGAGACATGGAGCAGCTGTGTTTTATGAGTGAGCTAATTTTACTTGCCACTTGTTGCCCCAGGCCACGATGCGGCTCAGCGTCGTGTTCATCTGGGCAGTAGTGGCAGTCTCCTCCCCTGGGCCGTAGCTCTGCGTCAGGGTGAGATCATCGGC
>JACEEZ010008839.1:12500-17500 GCA_016584305.1 Chionoecetes opilio | reverse complement strand
CTTCTTTTTTACATGGTGCTTCTTTTTTACTTGGTGCTTCTTTTTTTATTTGGTGCTTCTTTTTTACTTGGTGCTTCTTTTTTATAAACCTTTTTTCTGGCTCATTTCACATCCAAGCTAGATTTAATAATGAATAAAACTGAATTATTTTTAGACTCAAGCTTTCCCTAAACTAAGCATTTATTTTGTGCAGTAGTTTTGCTTCATGTAGCCTCTCCACCTTCCTGTCTGTCTGTCTGTCTCTGTCTGTCTGTCTGTCTGTCTGTCTGTCTTTTTTTTTAATCTTTTTTTTTTATACATTTGTGCCTATAGCGCCTGTAGGCAGTGGTGACCCAGGGCTCGGATGGTAGGCTCTGGAGGTTCACTTGAGGGCTGTGATGGTTGGTCCTCGCCCGTGGTGGCGCAGGCAGGTTCTTATAGGACGCCTGTGATTGAGGCTCTGTGCCCCCCTGTGTCCTCCGATGCACTCGCAATCGAGGTAGTTGATAGGCAGGGCATGTGGGTGTTCTTAGGCCACTCGACGGTGCAGAAAGGTTTTGGGTTTCTTCGGGGATCGAACTCGGGTCACTGAGAACGCCAGTCGGAAACGCTAACCACTCCGCTACCGCCTCCCCCTGTCTGTCTCTCTGCCTCTGTCTGTCTGTCTGTCTGTCTGTCTGTCTGTCTGTCTGTCTGTCTGTCTGTCTGTCTGCCTTCTTCTGTCTGTCTGTCTGTCTGTCTGTCTGTCTGTCGGGTCTGTCTGTCTGTCTGTCTGTCTGTCTGTCTGTCGTCTGGCCCTGTCTGTCTGTCTGTCTGTCTGTCTGTCTGTCTGCCCTGTCTGCCTGTCTGTCTTCTGTCTGTCTGCCTGTCTGTCTGTCTGTCCTGTCTGTCTGTCTGTCTGTCTGTCTGCCTGCCTGCCTGCCTGTCTGTCTGTCTGTCTGTCTGTCTGTCTGCCTGCCTGCCTGCCTGCCTGCCTGCCTGTCTGTCTGTCTGTCTGTCTGTCTGTCTGTCTGTCTGTCTGTTCCACCGGCTACCAATCAGTGTTAAGGATATCTCAAGGAAACTTCAAGAAAGAAGAGAGTTATATCCCAGGTAATTTCCTACCTGTCCTCCCTCATCCAGTTACCTGCCTCCTTTTCCCACATCAAGACAAGATTTCCTCACTCTTGTCTTCCTTCCTTCCTTCCTTCCTTCCTTCCTTCCAGTCATCCACCCTTCATTTCTTCCCTTTTTTTTCTACCCTTCATTCCTTCCTTTCCTTCCTTTCTTCCATTCTTCCTTCCTTCCTTCCTTGCTTCCTTCCATCCATCTTTCATTTCTGCCTTTCTATCTACCATCCATCCTTCCATTTTTCCTTCCATCCATCCTTCCTTCCTTCCTTCCTTCTTTCCTTTCTTCATTCTTTCCTTCATGGTGTTCCTAATATTACCTATTCATATTTTTCTCATGTTTCTTCTTTCGATTTACTCTCCTCTTCTCCTCTTTCTCTTATTTCTTGCTTTCATATATTCACTACCTTGTTGATTTTTCCTTTTTTTCCCATTTTCTTGTATTGCTGTTCATATTCTTCATTATACTACATCCCTTCTGCATTTTCCTCTTCCTCTTCCTTCTCTTTCCTCCCCTTTCTTCTTCCTTCCTCCTCTTTTTTCTCAGGAGCGACTATACGAAATCAGTCCGCGAAAGTTACTTCGAAAAATCCTTTACGAAAGCCTCCAAATACTCTTCTTCCTCTTCCTCCTCTTCTCTCCTCTTCATCCTCTTCCTTTTCCTCCTCCTTCTCCTCTTCTTCATCCTCTTCCTCTTCCTCCTCCTTCCCTCTTCTTCATCTTCCTTCTCTCGCTACTAACATCCTTTTTTACATCTCTCCCTACATCCATTCATTCCCTTCTTCATTTTATACTCTCATTTCATCTCTCTTTTCCTTCCTTCCTGTTTCCCCTTCTTGTTTTCATCTCATCAGTCTCTCTCTCTCTCTCTCTCTCGCTCTCTCTCTCGCTCTCGCTCTCGCTCTCGCTCTCGCTCGTCTCTCTCTCTCTCTCTCTCTCTCTCTCTCTCTCTCTCTCTCTCTCTCTCTCTCCCCCTCTCTCTCTCTCCTCTCTCTCTCTCTCTCTCTCTCTCTCTCTCCTCTCCTCTCTCTCTTCCTTCATCTCTCTCTCCCCTCTCTCTCTCCTCTCATTCCTACACACTTCCCATCTCTTATCCTATTACGTATTTCGTCTGTTTCAGAATAACTTTTCCTCTTCTTGTGAATCAAGTTTTCCTCCTCCTCCTCCTCCTACTCCTCCCCTCCCCCTCCTCCTCCTGTTGATGATGATGCTCCTCTTGACGCTTTCCTTCTCGTAATATCCGGTTGTCATCTTCATTACTCTGCCTACCTCTCTCTCTCTCTCTCTCTCTCCCTTCTCTCTCTCTCTCTCTCCCCTCTCTCTTCTCTCTCCCCTCTCTTCTCTCATCTCTCCTCATCCCTCTCTCTCTCTCTCTCCTCTCTCCTCCTCTCTCTCTCTCTCTTCTCTCTCTCTCTCTCTCTCTCTCTCTCTCTCCTCTTCTCCTCTCCTCTCTCTCTCTCTCTCTCTCTCCTCTCTCTTCTCTCTTCCTTCTCTCTCTCCTCTCTCTCTCTCTCTCTCTCTCTCTCTCTCTCTCTCTTCTCTCTCTCTCTCCTCTCTCTCTCTCTCTCTCTCTCTCTCTCTCTCTCTCTCTCTCTCTCTCTCCTCTCTCTCTCTCTCTCTCTCTCTCTCTCATAATACATACGATATTATCCAACATCTTCGAGTACTTGCAAGGACACATAGCCTTGGGTAGTTTGAAAATAGCTAGTTTGGGTAAATAAAAGAAGAGAAAACCAAGTTGAAAAGAAACTTAGGAGCGGGGACCTGCTTGAAAATAGAAAATGTCCTGGAGAGAAAGACAGAAATATGAGAGGCATCAATATCCACCCAGGAAAACGAGTCAAGGAGAGAAATGGTAAGAAATAAAAGAAAAGAAAGCAAGGAGTGAGAGAGAGAGAGAAGAGAGAGAGAGAGAGAGAGAGAGAGAGAGAGAGAGAGAAGAGAGAGAGAGAGAGAGAGAGAGAGAGAGAGAGAGAGAGAGAGAGAGAGAGAGAGAGAGAGAGAGAGAGAAGACACAGGCAATGGTGGTTTCTCGGTCCCCCGCTGCCGGGCCAGCAGTGGAAGGGAGGCTGCGGTTTGGTGGCGTTCCTCTCCCACTCCAGGAAGCCGTCAAGGTTCTGGGAGTAGAGGTGGACCGAGAGCTAAGGTTTGACGGTCACATCAAACACATTGCAAAAAAGGCCTTCCACGGGTCTCTGCCCATCGAAGGGTAGCCAGCTTCCCGACAGGGGAGGGAAGCTCTTGCTCTACAAGGCCCAATACGGCCTTACTTAGAGTACGCCGCCCTCTTCCTGGATGTGTGTGCAGCCTCGCACACTCGGAGGCTGGACAGCATCCAGCGTCGAGCCCTGCGACTGGTGGATGCTGCGACCCCCCAGACCCCCCAGACCCACCAGCCCTGTTCGAGCCGGTGAGTCCTCTCGACTCACTGGAACACCGCAGGGATGTCGCGGCGCTTTTGGGGATTCCACAAGGCACAGGTGCAGGGAGTGCCACACACCTGGCTGGGTTACAAACAGCCTCCGAGAGTCCCACGCGAAGCACGAGAACGGTGCTTACCAGTGGTGATGCAGTGGAGGTGCCGCGTTCCCCGTGCCAGCCAGCACCAACGCCCTTTGTGGGCCGTGCCCTTCCAGGATGTGGAACATTTTCACGGCCGCTGTCCCTCACTTTCTAGGAGATGAACACACAAAGTGTAAAGTTGGGGGCCCAAATCGGTGGAAAACTGTTGAAGCCGAACCCGCTGAAGCTAGTGATACCGTGACACTTAGTGACAGCAACAGTGCCTCAACAAACACTTTAATGATGCTTATATGTATATAATGTTAGTTTTTAGTTTTTAGGTCTTTATATTTATGTGTAAACTGCCCTTAAGATAGGTAGCACACGACAGTGCACCTTTGGGCTTTAGTTATATGTATGTTTAAAAAAAAAAAAAGAAAAAAAAAAGAGAGATACTTACTGGTGGAAGTGTAGCTTGAGAATAAAGAGGAAGAGCTTGGAAATTATACAATAGAAGGAGGAAGGAGGTGGTGAAGGAGGAGAGGAAGAATGAGGAGGAAGAGGAGGAGGAGATGGTGAATAGGAGGAGGAGAATGAGGAGGAGGAAGAGGAGGAGGTGGTGAAGGAGGAGAGGAAGAATGAGGAGGAAGAGGAAGATAGGTGGTGAATAGGAGAAGGAGGAGGAGGAAGAGAAGATAAAACGTATGGGCTATTAAATATAATGGGACGGAGGGACGAAAGTGAGAACAGAGAAATAATGTAGAAGTAGAAGGGTGTGATTGACTGACAAATAGCGAAGTCAAAAGTGACCGATGGAAAACGATGACTAGATGACTAAAGAAATGAATAATGTGGATAATAAAAGATGATTGAAATTATTGAACAAAGAATCGGATGACGATGATGTAAAGAAAAAGAGAGTTAGGAGATGGAAGGTAATTGGATGAATAGTGTATATGAAAAATGATGAAGAGTTGTAATAAGTGTGAAACCAATTGGAAATTATGATGATGATGATGATGAATTGGTATAATCATAGAGAGAGAGAGAGAGAGAGAGAGAGAGAGAGAGAGAGAGAGAGAGAGAGAGAGAGAGAGAGAGAGAGAGAGAGAGAGAGACAGGCAGACAGAGAGAGACAGGCAGACAGAGAGAGACAGGCAGACAGAGACAAACAGACAGAAAGACAAACAGACAGAAAGACAAACAGACAGACAAACAGAGAGAGAGAGAGAGAGAGAGAGGAGAGAGAGAGAGAGAGAGAGAGAGAGAGAGAGAGAGAGGAGAGAAGAGACAGGCAGACAGAGAGAGACAGGCAGACAGAGAGAGACAGGCAGACAGAAAGACAAACAGACAGAAAGACAAACAGACAGACAACAGAGAGAGAGAGAGAGAGAGAGAGAGAGAGAGAGA
>JACEEZ010008839.1:0-5000 GCA_016584305.1 Chionoecetes opilio | reverse complement strand
CCTCTCTCTCTCCTCTCTTCTCTCTCTCTCTCTTCTCTCTCCTCTCTCTCTCTCTCTCTCTCACTCTCTCTCCTCTCTCCTCTCTCTCTCTCTCTCTCTCTCCTCTCTCTCTCTCTTCTCTCACCTCTCCCCTACTCTTCATCTCTTCTCCTCTCTCTCTCTCTCTCCTCTGTCTCTCACACTCTCACTCACTCATTCACTTGATCCTCTCTCTCCTCTCCTCTCCTCTCTCTCTCTCTCCTCTCTCTCTCTCTCTCTCTCTCTGTCACTCACACTCAATCACTCACTCATTCACTTTATCTCTCTCTCTCTCTCTCTCTCTCTCTCTCTCTCTCTCTCCTTCTTCTCTCGCATCCTCTCTCTCTCTCTCTCTCTCTCTCTCTCTCTCTCTCTCTCTCTCTCTCTCTCTCTTCTCTCTCTCCTCCCCTCATCGTCTTCATCCTATGCCTCGTACGTTTAATACCCAGACTTTAATCCTTTTTCCGTTACCTGAATATTTTAATGGTAGTCGCATTTCAAGTCTTTCTTTCATTTACTTTCAAAATAAATCTGCCATTGTTTTCCTTCGCGTAATCCAGACTTTATTTAACCTTCCCTTCCAATCATGACTTTTTCCTTCACCTTAATGTACAAATAGATGGAATGAAGCACTTTTTTTTTTTTATTTTTATATGGATGGAATTACTTATTGTTTTATTCATTTTCTTTTCTTAAGGACTTCATGTATTGTTATTAATGTTTGTTATCGTATTACTATCATTCCTTCTATTTATTGTGATGCTATAACATTTGTTAATTCTTTGTTTTATTCCAATTAGTCTTGTCTTGAGTAATATTAGGTTTGCGTATTTTTTGTATCATTTTTTCTTCTATCTTTTTTTCTCATTTCTGGTAACTGTTTTTTTTTTTTTTTCTTCCATTCTGTTTTTTTGTTTTTATCTTCCATACTGGTTTTTTATGTTTTTTTCTTCCATTCTGGTTTTATGTTTTATTCTTCCATTCTGTTTTTATGTTTTTTTCTTCCATTCTAGTTTTTTGTTTTTTTCTTCCATTCTGGTTTTTTGTTTTTTTCTTCCATGCTGGTTTTTTATGTTTTTTTCTTCCATTCTGGTTTTTTTGTTTTTTCTTCCATTCTGGTTTTTTATGTTTTTTTCTTCCATTCTGGTTTTTTGTTTTTTTCTTCCATTCTGGTTTTTTATGGTTTTTTCTTCCATTCTGGTTTTCTGCTTTTTTCTTCCATTCTGGTTTTTTTAAGTTTTTTTCTTCCATTCTGTTTTTTTGTTTTTTTCTTCCATTCTGTTTTTTTGTTTTTTCTTCCATTCTGGTTTATTACATGTTTTCTTCCATTCTGTTTTTTTATTTTTTTTTATTCCATTCTTTACTTATCGTATAATTGTTATGTCTTTAATTTACGAGCCTTTCTTTTATTATTTTCATTTATTACTCATTTATTTATTAGTATTTTTCATTTGGTTCTTTCATTTAAATTGCATTCTTATTTTAGAAGTTTTATTTACGGCGCATCGTCGATTTTCATTCTGTCCTTGAAATTTTTAGCTTGTTTACTATAGTCTACTTATACTATCTTTTATTTATCTATTCCTACCCATCATTTAGTACTATCTTGGTGCTATCTTTTAAATTTCATTCTTATTTTCATTTTGATTTACGGCTCATTTAATTTTCGTTTTTTTCTCAGAATTTTTTTTTTTTCCTTTTTTCTTATAACTTTGGTCTTTTATTTCCATTTTTCTTTTAATTTTGGTCTTCTAGTTTCGTTATGTCTTTAAATTTTGGTCTTTTATTTTCGTTTTTCTTTTAATTTTGGTCTTTTATTTCCATTTTTCTTTTAATTTCGGACTTTTATTTCCATTTTTTTTGTAATTTTGGTCTTTTATTTCCATTTTTCTTATAATTTTGATCTTTTATTTCCATTTTTCTTTTAATTTTGGTCTTTTATTTCCATTTTTCTTATAATTTTGGTCTTTTATTTCCATTTTTCTTATAATTTTGGTCTTTTATTTCCATTTTTCTTTTAATTTTGGTCTTTTATTTCCATTTTTCTTATAATTTTGGTCTTTTATTTCCATTTTTCTTATAATTTTGGTCTTTTATTTCCAATTTTCTTTTAATTTTGGTCTTTTATTTCCATTTTTCTTTTAATTTCGGACTTTTATTTCCATTTTTCTTTTAATTTTGGTCTTTTATTTCCATTTTTCTTATAATTTTGGTCTTTTATTTCCATTTTTCTTTTAATTTTGGTCTTTTATTTCCATTTTTCTTATAATTTTGGTCCTTTATTTCCATTTTTCTTTTAATTTTGTTCTTTTATTTCCATTTTTCTTTTAATTTTTGTCTTATTTCCATTTTACTTTTAATTTTGGTCTTTTATTTCCATTTTTCTTTTAATTTTGGTCTTTTATTTCCATTTTTCTTTTAATTTTGGTCTTTTATTTCCATTTTTCTTTTAATTTTGGTCTTTTATTTCCATTTTTCTTTTAATTTTGGTCTTTTATTTCCATTTTTCTTTTAATTTTGGTCTAGTTTCGTTTGGTCTTTAAATGTTGGTCTTTTATTTTCGCTTTTTCTCTAAATTTTGGTCTTATTTACGTTTTTTCTTATAATTTTGGTCTTTTATTTTCGTTTTTTTCTTATAATTTTGGTCTTTTTATTTTCGTTTGGTCTTTAAATGTTGGTCTTTTATTTTCGTGTTTTCTTATAATTTTGGTCTTTTATTTTCGTCTTGTCTATACAGTTTGGTCTTTTATTTTCGTTTTTATTCACCATTCATCGTGTATCTAGGTTCTGTTTTGCCATGTCTATCCATCTTTTCTTTCCCGTTATCGAACATTCATCCATCTTCCTTATATATTGATGTTTCTTGTCCATTCTCCTCCCTCCCATCTATCCTTGTTTTATCTGATAATTCTGACCTTTTTTTTCGTTCCTACTCTTCACTCATCGTCTTATTTTAACAAGCTTTTATATTTATCTTTCTTGTGTTCTAAATTAAGTCTCTCTCTCTCTCTCTCTCTCTTCTCTCTCTCTCTCTCTCTCTCTCTCTCTCTCTCTCTCTCTCTCCTCTCTCTCTCTCTCTCTCTCTCTCTCTCTCTCTCTCTCTCTCTCTCTCTCTCTCTCTCTCTCTCTCTCTCTCTCTCACACCTTATTTTCTTACTCACTTTCTCTTTTTTTTCTATAGTGTAAAATATCTGAAGGTAAAGTTAATAAATTACATTCCTTTTCGTTGTTTTTCCAATTTTATTCAATTCAATTTATTTTTATTTTATCTTGAAATTTTGATTGAAATTTTATCTTTTGTTTTGTTTTTTTTGTTCCCACTTATTATTCATCTTCTCATTTTTTCTTGATTGAATTTCTTTTGTATTTCTTTTGATTCTCTTTAGATTTTCTGTTCTTATGATTTTCTTGCTCCCTGATTCACGGGTGTCAAGATAAGGAGGCATATCTTATCTCTCTTTAGTTACTCGTTTATCATGTCTTAGGGGCTTTCTGGTCTCTGTCTTTGGCGGTTTATGATGAAAAGGCTTTTGTCATTAAATTTCCGGCTTCCTCCCTCGCTCGAGCTGACTTGGTAAAAAAAACCGAGCATTAATCTTTGACTTTTCACGCCTTCATAAATCACACTCAAGGCTTGGGTGAAAGATGGATGAAAAACAGGGAGATGGCGTGTGTAGGGGTGGATGGGTGGGTGGGATGGTGGATGGGTGGATGGGGAGATATGGGTGGGTGGTTGAGATGTGTGTGTGAGTGGGTGGGGGAATAGGTGGGATGGGTGGGATGGGGGGGATGTGTGGGTGGATGGGGGAATGGGTGGGTGGTGGGGGAATGGGTGGGATGGGTGGTTGGGATGGTGGATGAGTGAGTGGGGAGATATAGGTGGGTGGTTGGGATGGGGGGATGTGTGGGTGGATGGGTGGTGTGGGGATGGATGGTAGTAGGGGAGAAATGGGTGTTTGGAGGGTAAGGGTGACGGGTGGATAGGTGGGTGATGGGTGGTTAGGTGGGTGATGGGTGGATAGGTGGGTGGGTGGATAGGTGGGTGAAGGAGGTGGATGGGTGGGGTGGGATGAATGGTTGGGGGATGGGGGTGTTGGGGGTTGGGAGGGGAGGGGTGTATAGGGAATGGGTGTTTGGGGAGGGGGATATGGGAGGATGGGGGGTTGGGTGGATGGGGGTGGATGGATGTGTAGGTGGGGGAGGGATATAGGGGAGGATGGGGGGTATGATAGGAAAGTGTACGTGTTTGGAAAAAAAACCGTGTTATTAAAGTGAAATGCTGTGTAACTAGTTATTAATGATCTGAAAAGGAAAGTTACTATGATTAATATCTAAGAAGATTTGTCTGTTTTGTAGAAAGTATGAATTTGCTACTAGACAAATGATGTGGTGAAATATTGGATTAGTCTTTATTACATTTATCTTAACAATATTACTAAAAAATATTAGAATGTGAGTAATACAAGTGTTGCTATATATTTTTCACTATATTAAAAAACGTGATACAACTGAATCTATAAAAGCCTAGGTGTCAACATTTCTAAATAATTCCTAAAATGATTCCTAAAATTCCTATAAGATAATTATGTTTAGTAAATTCAAGTGTTTCATTATATATTTTTTCTATATTTTTTAGAAGTATGAATTTATTACTAGAAAAATGAGTAATGGTGAAGTAATGGACGAGACTATCTTTTATTGATTTAAAATATAGCGATAATACTAAATAAAATAGGAATGTATAGTCAATACAAGTGTTTCATAAAAAATTTCAGCATAAAAGACATAGTGAAAGTCATTTTATTAGAAGCACAAGTGTCAAAAGTCCTCGCTCACGTACGTAACATTATGAAAAAGGAAATGACATCGTATAAATAAATGAACGCATCATGTAAATAGCATAATGAAATTGGACGTTAGGAAACAGACAGCAAACTTTTCACTTCCAATCCTTTTCACTTTTTGTTAGTTGTTAGGTTGCG
>JACEEZ010008836.1:82500-87979 GCA_016584305.1 Chionoecetes opilio | reverse complement strand
TTGCAATATTTTACCGCGGCACATAAAAATATAAAACTTTACCATTAAGAAAAACGGGGGAAGAGGGGGAGGAAAATTGAAATGGAAACCCAGCTTTTATCTACCGAGTTTGTTTCCACGCATAGCATTTCTACTGGCAACGACATTTTCTCTGAGATTGCCAACTTTCCTCCCCCGCTGCCATAAAGGGGAAAGGAGGGACGGGGGGGTTGTGGAGAAGGCTGGTGAGAGGAAAGAGGGGTAAGGAGGCGAGGGACGAGGGGAGAGGGGAAGGCTGTTGAGGGTAAAGGGGAAGGGAAGGGGAGGGAGGGGAGGGGAGAGGTGGGGAAGGCTGGTGAGGGAAAGAGGGGTGAGGAAGCGAGGGATGAGTGGAGGTGGGGAAAACTGGTAAGGGGAAAAGAGGGGTAAGGAGGCAGTACTGGAGCTAGGAGTAGGCGGGATGAGGAGGTTGGGGGAGGCAGACAGACATGAGTTTGTGTAGGGGCGTAAAGGAGCAGTAAAAGTGTGATTATTGTTGTGGTATACAGCAAAATGTTGGATTATTCTTCGTTGTCACGTTCACCCATGAGTCTTTTTTTTGTGTGTTTTTTTTTTCTATTACAATGACGATAGTGGTGGTGGTGGCGGTGGTTTTGTGGTGGTGGTGGCGGTGGTGATTTTGTGGTGGTGGTGGCGGCGGCGTTGATGGCTTGCTGGCTATCTTCGGTGGTGTGACAACGATGGTTGGTTCCGTCGGAAATTTGGTATTTGGTTATCACGTAAAACCATAAAATGTAATGTTTGTTTGGGTGCAAATGCGAATACACACACACATACACGCACCGTCTGCGTGGTCCAGTGGTTTAGAGTGTGTCTGGCCATTCTAGTCGCGGGTTCGATCTACGCTCTACGTTCGATCTACGCTACGATTTTTCACTGACAAATGTTGGCGGTTACTGTCCCCCTTGAGTAAGGGGATGGGGTGTGTGTGGTGTGTGAAGCCCCAGCATTACCCAAAGATCGGTCACTATGAGCCCCAAGCTCGCTGCGGGAGGAAAACTGTCCATCGCGACTCTAGCTCGCGTGGACAAGAACATGAGTGAATTACACACAAAGTTAAAGCATTCTGAAGCACAATACAATAAATAACGATCACAACTAACTGTTTCGCTTTTCCTTCACAGAAAGATAAATGAGATGACGATGGAAAAACATGATGATGAAGTATTAACCTTTTTCACGTGCAATGTTATTTACTCGTTGAGATTTACAGCGTCAAAACGGCATAAAATATATCTCAGTAATTAATTGTTGTAATGAGATTTCGAGAAAAATCAAGACTGTCAACGCTTTCGTAGTAGTTAAATAAACCGATGATCGCTTGTGAATGCAACGCTGATCAATCGATCAATCTGGTCAATGCCGAGCTCTTCTATTCTTCCTTATAAATTTGGTCATAGTCGCGGTAAGTTTTAAAAATTCTAAATTTTCTCTGTTCTAGAAGCAATTAGAATATATTTGTTGGACGGGATATCACTTATAATAGTCACTACATAAGTGTGCGTTATGCTACGTCATTTGTTTTGTACGGCAAATGTGAATATATATATTTCCCATATTTTACCCCATGGATATGATGTAGAGTTTCATATAGCAACATAAACATATATTTCCCGGCGTTTATTTGGCATACTAAACGATATATATATATATATATATATATATATATATATATATATATATATATATATATATATATATATATATATATATATGTATTTTTTTTGAGGGGGATGGGTCGCACTAAGATACGTGAGAAATACAAGGTGTGCCCTACATAGTATTACTGAACAGATGGAAATAAGAAATAGGGGATTTGTGCAGCAGATACATTTTATCCATTCACACTATCTTTTTAACGGACACGATACACCTTCAGCATACCTCAGCATTTCCTTGAGCCATTCTGTCTACGCAATGCTGCCAAGACGAAGCTCTCCCCAGGTTCTCCAGTCCCGGATGTATCGCAGCTTTCACCAACAATAAAATAATCTTTCTGTTCCTCTTATTTCTTGGTCTTGGTGTTGTTTAGGGCTGCGAGGATCCCTTGAACCTCCTTATTTCTGTGCGGTGACGCTTTTTTCTTATGTTCTTGGTCTTAGTGTGGGAGGCTTCCTTGGTCTTGGTCTTGGTGTGGGAGGCTTCCTTGGTCTTGGTCTTGGTGTGGGAGGCTTCCTTGGTCTTGGTCTTGGTGTGGGAGGCTTCCTTGGTCTTGGTCTTGGTGTGGGAGGCTTCCTTGGTCTTGGTCTTGGTGTGGGAGGCTTCCTTGGTCTTGGTCTTGGTGTGGGAGGCTTCTGTCCCGTCTTTAGGTACAGTTGCGGCCTCTTTACCGGCACTCTCCCTCATACAGTTTCCTAACCCAACCTAACCTAACCTAACATTAATATGGAAAGGAGATGATCTATTAATAATATATACAAAAAATTTATCCGTAGAGGTAGGGAGAGCTGGCATGGTACAGGGGGGAAGATTGACTGCCTTACCTTACTACGTATTCGGGGCATCGATTTCCTTTTCATTACCCTGATTTAATTATATGTTAGCGAAGTCAGTTTAGAGAAATATGCGAACGGGAAAACAATAAAATATACAACCAATAGATACGATTCTCACAACCTTGACCGAAAGAGTTCGTCAAGATGATTATAAATACAGAAGAAAAATGACGTCTTATCTTCACCTATAATGTCTACTCAATTGTGTTACTAAATATTCTGTAAAACAATTTTCCTTTTTGTACCACTAGAAGGAACTAATTAGAATGTTGAAGAAAAAAATAAAATAATTAAAAGCAATTCTTAAAAGCATGTTGCACTTTACTTTTGGACACGTTAATTTTCAGGGTATTATTTCGGTAGTGGCTTTCAAAACTCCTAGGATTCTTACATACATCATCGTGTAGATTTCTTCATTCTGAGTATTTTGAACCCCATTTCCCATGGCGCAATTGAATAATAATGGCGTTACGTGTACTACCGAAAATCAACCGTTATTTCAGCCAGAAACGGTTAAGTTAGGTGAAATCAGGTTAGGTTAGGTTAGGTTAGAGGTGGGGTTTGGTTTAGTAACAGATAATATCAAGAAAAAAAGAAAATTATCAATACTATGGCAGGGCGAAGCGGAGCATGGTTTGCGGGGCCGGCCGGGAGGGGCGGGCACTCCCCTCACCAATAAACAAACATTGATTTCCGACAAAAACGAGTGCCAGAATAATTCAAAAAACATCAAAACTATTCAGGAAAACTAAGTTTCGGCCTCGAAATCGGTGGTTGCCCAATAACGAAATTTACCATATTCAGTATCGCTTCAAATTCTCTCTCTCTCTCTCTCTCTCTCTCTCTCTCTCTCTTCCTCTCCTCTCTCCTCTCTCTCTCTCTCTCTCTCTCTCTCCTCTCTCTCTCTCTCTCTCTCTCTCTCTCTCTCTCTCTCTCTCTCTCTCTCTCTCTCTCTCTCTCTCTCTCTCTCTCTCTCTCTCTCTCTCTCTCTCTCTCTCTCTCTCTCTCTCTCTCCTTTTATCCCAAATGGAAAAGGGTCCGCAGGAATTGAACCCAAATCCTGGTGAGACACGTTTTATCGAGCATGCGACCCTGACTGTCTACCTATCAGTCTAGCTCTACCGTCCTTTCACTCTACCTGTCTATCTGCCTGTACTTCTATCCCTCTGTCTATTTCCATTGTATGTCTATCTATCTACATTCGCCTCTATATTTTTCCTAGGTTTAACAGGTGAATGTAGGAAACGATTATAAACTTGTGTTTGCCGAAGATTGAAGGCAGGCAGAAGATAAAGAAAAGACCAGGAAAAAGACGACGGGAAAACAGGAAAGTAGTTACGACTGAGAAGAGCAAATTACATCAGAGGGCTAAAGAAACGTTGAGAGAGAGAGAGAGAGAGAGAGAGAGGAGAGAGAGAGAGAGAGAGAGAGAGAGAGAGGAAAGAGGAGAGAGAGAGGGGGAGAGAGGAGAGAGAGAGAGAGAGTAGAGAGAGAGAGAGACGAGGAGAGGGGAGAGAGAGAGAGGAGAGAGTGTGGGGGGGGGGAAGAAAAAGAAATAGTAGGAATGCGGAAGAGATAAAAAAGAAGGAAAGAAGAGAAACAGCTAAAAGACAGGCATGCATACTCGTACATACATACATACATGCATACGTACACACAAAAACTAAACTTTTTTTCAGAGTTATCCATCGAACTATCAAGCTATTTTTCGGCAATTGTTAACGCGGTGGCTGGATGGTTATTCTCTTTTAGTGGTGAGCTCAAGGTCCCGAGTTCAAGTCCCGGCAGGAGCAACTGTTTCTTCCATCGTCGAATGGCCGAAAACACTCACATGCTGCACAACAACCTTAACTTCGTTTACGAGTGCGGCGGAGGGCACCAGGGGGCAGCATGAGCCTCTAATCATCACAGGTGTCACTCTAAAAATCCAGCCGCGCTACCACGGACGAGGGCCAACCACCTGAACCCTCAAGGAAAATAAAAGCTTACAATTGCTATAGGCTCAATAGAAAAAATATAAGTCACCGTTAGTCAGCCAACCACCCAGCCAAACAGCCGGCCAACCTGACAGATAGACAGATACACTGATACGCAAATAATCACATTGACAAACACGAAGAAATAAAATTGAAGAAGTATGTATGTATTACCCTCTTGAAAAACAGCCATAAAGATAAACGAATCAGTTACATAATAAAAATACAAGATACAGTTATATATACGTGATACTGTAACTCATATAAGATACAGAAACACACACATGATACAGTAATACATACGTGATACATTCGAGCATTCATAGTGGGTACAAAAATGCCTGCAGCGTACGAGGCATACATTGAGTCAGACGCAATAAATGTTTGGCAGGCAGCACGGACATGTTTCAACAAGTAATATATCCTTCAGACTCCAGCGTGGAATAAATGTACAGCTGTGTGTGCCTTGTATTCATTCCTTCACCGTCTTTCACAGCAGATTGTGAAATGAGTTTTTCCCGCGCCTCATGCACACCGGCGGGGCTCAGTGTCTGTCGGCGTCATTAAAGGCTCGTCTTGCTCTCTTTTTTCCTCAAATGCGTCTTGTGCACGAGAGTAAAAAACGTGCCTAAGTCTGCGGCTGACATAAGCTGCTTTCATCATCCTCTCTTCCTTTTTTGACCCACCACCCAGGTATGATTAAAATATATTCCTTCATTTTCTAAAGTGGTGGTGAAGGCGACTACGCAAAAAATACTCGCTTTTCTTGCATTACGAAACAAAAAGTAGAAATCAAACGGGTTCTCATTCTTCCTTGACGCATTTAAATATGACCAAAACAATTATCATGCAGCAATTCATTTAATTATGAGAACACAGGTTTTCTATCCCCTGACAAAAAAATAAAAAAGGCAGCGTTGGGTTTACTGACTAGGCAAGAATGATGACAGGCAGTGCAGAGAAAGAGTA
>JACEEZ010008836.1:70000-75000 GCA_016584305.1 Chionoecetes opilio | reverse complement strand
CTACAAAGGTTTTACTGCCTGATGATAGCATGATATTCACATGTGTTTAGTATATGTACCAAGGTGTGTATGTTTGTATTATGGTATATGTCCCAATTATGTATGTATGTAGTATGTAGTTTTAGTATATGTATATTTTAAGTATATTGTGCTCTGTAACGTAGGTGAATACAATTTTTACGACAAACCTGGAAAGACTTGATAAATAGAGACACTTAGACAGGACCCCACCAGTGTAGTTCAGGCCGTGTGTGCTACAACGAGGGGAATACTACAAAGGTCTTCACAAGAGAAAAAAAGGAGACTGATCATAAACAAAATGCATTCAACGAGGATATAAATGCTCCTAAATATCCCTTGCTTCTCTTGACTTAAACCAGCGCACCAAAGTTGTCTTATAACTTAGAACTTTAAAAGGAAAAAAACGATATCCAGAAACATCCGAAACTCTCCAATAATTCATCCTTAGTAGAGTATTCCCTCGCCACATCAAATTCAACTGTTAGTAAATATCACATCTGTATATTTTACACACCTGAATTCGTAAAAAAAAGCTGTAAACGTTCCTGGATATGAGGAAGAAATAACAATAAACGACACTCTTTCTTTCATTTTTATGATCCTTTCTCCTTTCATCCTTTTTTTGACGCTATCATTCTTTCATTGTCGTCCTTTTCTTTCTTTCATTTTTCTATCTGTCATTTTTCGCCTTTATCGCTCTCCTCCTCCTAATCATCACCATTATATAAAATCATCATCATCATCATTATCATCACCCATACTCCTCTACCTCCACTTCCTCAACCACCACCGCCACATCCAATTACTCTTGCCCCGTTCTCCTGTTTCCTCTTCCTCTTTCTCCTCCGCTTCCTTCCAGCTCGCAACTCGTCTTAGAATAATCACCATGCAAATAATAGTGACTGGGTGTTACACAGCGTAGATGGAGTGTTAATTTATTTGTTTACATGTGTGTGTGTGTGTGTGTGTGCTTGTGTGTGTGTGTTGTGTGGGGTGTGTGTGTGTGTGTGGTGTGTGTGTGTGTGGGGGTGTGTTTTTAGGTGTGTGTTTTTGTGGTGGTGTGTGTTTTGTTGTTTTGGTGTGTTTTGTGTGTGTGTTTGTGTGGTTTTTGTTTGGGGGTGTGTGTGTGTGTGTGTTGTGTGTGTTTTTTGTTTTGTTTTTGGTCCTGTTGCCCTGTCTGTGTGTGTGTGTGTGTGTGTATTTTGGGGTTTTGTTGTTGTGGTGTCCAAGGACAAAAAAAAGGGTGTACATTTAGAGCGAGTAAGGGGGGGGGGGTGGGGGGGGGGGGGGGGGGGGGGCCCGGGGGGGGAAAAAATTTTTTATTTTTGTTTTTGGAAGGGGGCAAACCAAACAAAGGGGGGGGGGGTTTTTTTAAAAAAAAGCCCGGTTGATTGGGGGAATATTGATAGTTTTGTAGTTTTTGGAAAATATTTAAAAAAAGGAAAAAAAAAAAAACCTAGAAAAGGGGTGGGAGGGGCCTTGAAAAAAAGTTTTGTCCGTAAAAAGGCCTGGGCGGGTTTAAAAAAAACCAAAGGGGGGGGGAAAAAAAAAGGGAAAAAATTAAAAAAGGGGGAAAGGAAAAAAAATTCCCTTTCCAAAAATTTTTTTTAAAACTTTAAAATTTTTCTTTTTTTTCCTTTTTTATTTTTATAAGGAAAGTGTTTGTTTTTAAGGAAAATTTTTAGTAGAAAAAAGGTATTTTAAAAGTTTTTTTTGGGTAGGGGTTTTTAATTTTTTATTTAAATTTAAAAAACATAGAAAATTTTTTGGGGTTTAGTGGTTCACCATAATAAATTTTTAAAGGAAAAAGTTTTAATTTACCACACAAAAAAGGGGGAGAAAAGGAAAGAAAATAGGCAAGGGAAAAAGGGGGGAAGAAAAAAAGGGGGAAGGAAGTTTAAAGAAAAAGGGGAAAAAGAGGAGGAGGGAAAGAAAAAAGAAAAGGGGAAGGGAAAAAGAGAAGAAACGCAAG
The DNA here is from genome assembly GCA_016584305.1 of Chionoecetes opilio. Taxonomy (NCBI): domain Eukaryota; kingdom Metazoa; phylum Arthropoda; class Malacostraca; order Decapoda; family Majidae; genus Chionoecetes; species Chionoecetes opilio. Next base: position 73,007 of record JACEEZ010008836.1, on the reverse strand, counting down.
GGGGGAAAAAAAGGAAAAAAAAACCCCCTTTTTTTTTAATAGAAAAGGCCCCCCCGAAAGAGATTTAAGAGAAGGGTTTTTTGTGAGCCGGGGGGGTTTTTTTTGGGCCCCCCCGGGACCTTAAAAAACAAGGGGAACTTTTTAGGGAAAGGGAACAAAAGGGGGAAAAAAGGGAAAACCAAGGGAAAATTTTAGCAAACGGGGGAGGGGAGAAAAGAGAGAGGGGAGGGGGAAAAGGAAGAGAGAGAGAGAGGGGGAGAGAGGGGAGGGGAGAGAGGGGAAAGAGGGGAGAGGGGAGAGAGAGAGAGAAGAGAGAAGGGGGAGAGAAAGAGAGGGGAGAAAAGGGGAGGGGAAAAAGGAGGGGAGAAAAGGAGAGGGGAGAGAGAGAGAGGGGAAGGAGAGAGAGGGGAGAGAGGGGGGAAGAGAGAGGGGGAGAGGGGAAGGGGAGGGGAGAGAGAAGAGAGGAGAGAGAGAGAGGGGAGAGAGAGGGGAAGGGGGAGAGGGGAGAGAGGAGGGGGAGAGAGAGAGAGGAGAAGAGGGGGAGAGAGAGAAGAAAAGAGAGAGAGAGAGGAGAGGGGAGAGGGGGAGAGGGGGGGGGAGAGGGGGAGAGAGGGGAGGAAGAGAGGGGAGAGAGAAGAGAGAGAGGGGGAGAGAGAGGGGGGAAAAGAGAGGAGGGGAGGGGGGAGAAAAGGAGTAGAGGGGAGGGGAGGGGAAGGGGGGAGAGATAGAGGAAAAGAGGAGGGGGAGAAAAGGAGGAGAGAAAAGGGGGGAGGGGAAGAAGGGGAGAGAGAGGAGGAGGGGAGAGGGAAGGAGAGAAGGGGAGAGGGAAAAAGAGGAGGAGAAAAGAGAGGGGTTTTAGAGAGAAAGAGAGAAAAAAGAAAGCAAGGGGAAAGAAAAAGGGGGAGGAGAGAAGAGAGAGGGGAGGGGCAGAGAAGGGGGTTGCACGGTGAGGGCATGGGGCAAGGGGGGCCCTTTAAATATAGGGAGTTCTCTTACTCAAAAAAAAAAAGGGGCAGAGGGGCCCATTCAAAAGGGGGTTTTCATTTTTTTTTTTTTAAAAGCGGGGTTCGGGCGCGTGGAGGGCCAAAGGGTCCCACAACCGGGGGGCCGAAATGTTGAGTTTCCCCGCGCCACCCTGATTCTTGGAAAAGTTTCCCCCCCGGGAAAAAGGTATGTCAAGGGGGGCATTTTCAAGAGGTCGGTTTTTTTTTGGTTTTTTTTCTTTTATTTCCCCCTTCTTCCCCCCTCTCCCCTCCCCTCCCCCTCTCTCCTCCCCCCCCTCCCTCCCCTCTTCCCCCTTTCTTTTTCTCCTCTCTCTCTTTTCTTTCCCCTTTTCCCCTCTCTCCCGGGTTCCCCAGGGTCATTGAAAAGGGGTTTTAAAGTTCATTTTTTTCTACATCACATCACATCACAAAGGACTGGCAAGGGAAAAAAAAAGGAAAAGAAAAACTTATTTTTTTTGGAAAATTTTCCCTAAAAAAATTACAAAAAAAGTTTTAAAAAAAAAAGGGGGGAAAAATTTTATGAAATGGATAAATCTCTTTCTCTCTCTCATAATGTGTTTTGGGTTTATTGTGTTTTTCCCTTTTAAACCCTTCTTTGTCTTCCCCCTTCATTTTTTTTTATATATCTTTTCTTTTCCTAGTTTCGTAGTTCATTTTATATCTCTTTCTCATTATGTGTTTATTTCTATGTTTTCCAATAATCCATCTGTGTCTTCTCTATCTATATGTTTATCTATCTTATCCTAATTTCACTTCTATATTTATTAGATTGTATGTTTATCTAGCATTCTAAGATATTTTTTAAAAAACTTTTTCCCTTTTCCACAAATTTTAAGGGGATTCCCTCTAGGGTTTTATATTCATTTTCACCCTTTTCAACCCCAGTTTTTTTTTGGGTTGTAAAATTAAAAGGAAAAAACCCGGGGGTTGGTTTTAGTAGTACATTATTTATATTAGTAGTATAAATAGTAGTAGTGTAGTAGTAGTAGTTTGTAGTTTTTTAGTAGTAAATTTGTTTAAAGTAGTAGTAGTGTAGTAATAGCAGCATAGTAATTTGTAGTAGTAAAAATAAAGTGTAGTAGTAAGTTTTTAAATAGTATAGTAGGGAGTAAGTAGGAAGAGGGAGTAGTTAGTTTTAATAATTGGGAGAGTATTGTATTTTTGTAGTTTAAGGGGAGTAAATAGTGTAGATAGTATTAGGTAGTATTTTAGTAGTATAGATGTAGTAAAAGTATAGTAGTAGGTTTGTTGAAGTAGTAGTAGTAGTGTAATTTTGTAGTAGTAGTATTAGGAAATAGTAGGAGTAGTTTAAAGTGTATGTAGTAGTATAGTAGTAGTTTTGTAGTAGTAGTAAGTAGTAGTAAATAGTTTGTAGTAGTAAGTATAGATGGGGTATAGTGTAAAATGGGAGCCCGTAGTAGTAGTTCAGTAGTAGTAGTAGTTTTGTATAGTTGTAGTAAATGTAGTATTTGTGTATAGTATAGTAGTAAAAAGTAAAGGGTTAACAAAGTAAGTAGTAGTAAGGAGTAGTAGTTTCCCTTCATTCCCCCCCTCCTCTTTTCTCCCTCATCCCCCCTTTTCCTTCCCCCAATAAAATCCTTCTCTTACTTGTTAAAACTTTCCAGGGGTTCCCGGGTTCCATTTTTTTTTGGGCTCTTTTTAAACTTCTAATTCAACTCCCCATTATTCCCTTTTCCAAAAAATTTTCCCCCCCCTCTTCCTTTTTTTTCCCCCCTTTTTCTTTGTCTATTCCCCCTTTCCTCCCCCGTTTCCCCCCCCCCCTTTTCCCTTTTTTTCTTTAGCACTTTCAACCCCAATTACTTTTGATCCTCATAATTCTCTTTTTCCTTTCTTTAAAACCTCACACAAACTCCTCTCTCCTCTCCCCTCTTCCTCTCCTCCTCTCTCTCCCCCTCCCTTTCCCCTCTCTCCTCTCTCTTTCTCTTTTCTCCCCTTCTCTCTTCTCTCCCCTCTCCCCCTCTCTCTCTATCTCCCCCCCCGGT
>JACEEZ010008836.1:20000-67500 GCA_016584305.1 Chionoecetes opilio | reverse complement strand
GTGCCCTCGGGGGCATCACCCTGCCAGTCCTCGCGGGGGAAGGTGAAGAAGGTAGGTGATCACCCGCCCCCTGCGCCCCCAGCACCCGCACCCGCGCCTCCTGCAGGACAGCGTGATGGCGTCCACGGCGCCGCTGCTGCCCTGCACCGTGATGCTCCAGGATGCTTTGAGCCTGGAGGTTTCTTGTCCCATTTCTGTTTCTTGAACGAAATATAATATGTTCACCATAAAAACTAATCCCGTGATTAGTTCCCGGTGGAGCACATTACTGATCATATGATTAGTTTAAGGTTGAGCAATGACTAATCCCATGATTAGTTCAAGGCTTTCCACCTTAGTGTGTCCACCTCCATGTATTTTCTTCTCCATATATGTATTCTTGAAAATAATAAAATAGAATAATTATCATAATCATTAACACTAGCTTCAGCAGTAGAGGTGGTGGTGATGATAGTGGTGGTGGTGATGGTGGTAATGGCGGTGGCAAAAGTTACGCTGTTGAGCTCGAGTTATTTCCGTCGCGCAATGTTCCTAATCGTTTTCCTTTCCTGTTTACAAGTAGTTAATATCCTCGTGTAAGTGTTTGCGTTCGAGTGCACTTGACTCGTATGTTTTTATCTTGTTTACTTCCTGGCTCTTTTTGGAAGTTTCCATTACATTCACTTCCACTTCCTTTACCATTTCATTTAAGCCTGGGAAAAAATTCAGTAGAGACTATTACTGTCACCTCAATCGTAACACACACACACACACACACACACACACACACACACACACACATACACACACATACACACACACACACACACATACACACATAACACACACACACACACACACACACACGCACGCACGCACGCACACAACACACATACACACACACACACACACACACACACACACACACAAAGTTTAAGGAATATGGGAGTGGAAAACCTCCCCGGGAACAATTGGCGAGGCTGCACCCACGTAAAAATTGTATCTTACGTGAGCAGAATGAGAGCAGAGGTGGGAATAAGGGAAAAACGGTGAGTGTGGAGAGGGAGAATAGGATGGCGGAGACGAGAGAGACGAGAGAGAGAGAGAGAGAGGGGAGGGAGAGAGAGAGATGAGAGAGAGGAGAGAGAGAGGAGAGAGGAGAGAGAGAGAGAGAAAGAGGAGAGAAGAGAGAGGAGAGAGAGAGAGAGAGAGGAGAGGAGAGAGATGAGAGAGAGATGAGAGAGAGAGGGGAGAAGAGGAAAAAAAAAAGTCCTCAGTGAAAACGAAACTATACAGCTGCTCTCCCACCAAGGCCACAAAAGAAAGTCGAATTTATTTCACTCTCTTCCTTACGAGTCATGGTTTCATTATTTTTTCTCTCCCTCTTCCTTCCTTCCTCCTCCTATTCCTTCCTTCCTTCCTTCCTTCCTCCTCCTCCTCCTATTCCTTAGCCTCAGCATCTGACTCAATAAATATACCTGACAATCCTCTTTGTTCTCCCTCCTCACCTTCCCGCCATTATCGTTATTCAATATTCTTTGTCCTCTACCCTTTTTTCTCGATTTTCTTCTGCAGCACCTCAGTCTCACGTTTTCTCTCTCTCTTCCTTCAATCTATTGATCATGTCTTTCCTTTACCTGCAGTATATCTTGTCACTGGTTTTCTTATCGTCAGAAGGAAGCTCCTCCTGTCTTTTTGCCCCCTTGAACTTCACTCCCAGTCTCTCTGTCCTTAATCACCTCCTCTTCCATCTCTCTCTCTCTCTCTCTCTCTCTCTCTCTCTCTCTCTCTCTCTCTCTCTCTCTCTCTCTCTCTCTCTCTCTCTCTCTCTCTTCTCTTTTTATTTTTTTTATTTAAACAACTGACATGGTATACATGGGGCTACAAATAGAAAGAGGTTGTTGAAGGCAATGGGTGGCAGAAGCTAAAGATGTCCCCTGTCCCGGGGACATCTATCTGAAAGCTATGCCTTATAGGATAAACTAAATATATAATGTTACAGACTGAGGGTCACTGTCCGTCACAGGCACTTTTCAGGCGCACTATTTACACGTACACTGTGTCACTGTGTCAATGTATGTCACTATGTGTGTGTGTCACAATGTATCACTATTGACACGACACTGTGTTACGCCTTACGGGCACTAAGGCGGATGTAAGCGGCACCATCTGTGGGCCGCCACCTTCACCTGCTGGGTGTTCATGGCCACGACATCCACCTCAACCGTGAAGGTGTTCCACAGTGTCGCCGTGGCCCAAGTAAAGGCTCGCTGGCCATCACGGTGTGGGTCCTCGGGGCCTCGAGATCACCTGACGCTACCGTCCTCGTAGCGCGCTCTGACCTCCTCCACGGGACCCGAAGTCCTGCAAGGTGGGAAGTGTTGCACCTGGGCCTTGTGCAGCACTGTGAGGGCACCGACTCTCCTCCGATGCCCCAGGCTGTCAAGCTGGGAGCGGGGATCATCCCGCCACTGCTCCTGCTGTAGTCGTTGTTGTTGTTGTTGTTGTTGCTGGTGTTGGAGCTGCAGCTGATGTTGTTGTCGTCGCTGCTGCTGCTGCCACTGTTGCCGCGGGCGACGTTCCCTGTGATATTGGTCGTCGGTTGGGTGTATGAGGCGCTCAGCACGCCTCTGCACTTTGTCCAGCAGTGACAGGTGGCACTGGGCACTACTCATCCAGGTGAGAGGACTGTATTCCATGACGGGTCTTACTTGGGCCTCATACAGCCGCATGAGGCCGTCAGCGTCGAGCAGGTGCCTTACTCGGCGCAGGAGAGTCACCCTCAGGGAGGCTCGACGTGCCACTGTCTCCAGGTGGCGGTCAAAGCGGAGCCTGGAGTCAACCTCCACCCCCAGGATGTTGATGGAGTCCTTGATGGCAAGGGTATCGTCCCCAAACTTCAGCTTCCCTTCGAGTAGCTTGGGGTCCTCCCTCGAACGTGATATAACCATGGCCTGGGTCTTCTCGGCAGCAAACTTGACTTGCCACCGTCTTCCCCAGGCCGTGATGTCACCAAGTTGACGGTTGGTGGCATCTATCACGTTCGCAGTCTCCTCTCTGGTGTAGGTGTGGGACACGGTGCAATCGTCAGCATAGGCAGACGCCACAGGGAGGCTTTGGAGGAGGTCATTGAAGTAAATGTTCCACAGGATGGGGCCCAGGACCGATCCCTGTGGAACGGAAGCCTCCACCGGGTACGTGGCTGACGTGCTCCCATTCACCACCACCCTCAGACTCCGGCTGTGCAGGTAGCTCGAGAACAACGCCAGCAGGTGTCCCGTGATGCCGAGCTGTTCAAGCTTTGCCAGGAGGCCCTTGTGCCACACACAGTCAAATGCCCCGGCGATGTCCAGGGCAATCACCAGCGATGGGCGGCCAGAGTCCAGGGAGTCCTGCCATGATTTGGAGAGCAGGAGAAGCAGGTCCGAGGCGGAGCGTCCCTTCCTAAACCCGTACTGTCTAGGGGACATCAGGTGGTGCTCCTCTAGGTGGCGGGTCAGTTGCTCTCTCTCTCTCTCTCTCTCTCTCTCTCTCTCTCTCTCTCTCTCTCTCTCTCTCTCTCTCTCTCTCTCTCTCTCTCTCTCTCTCTCTCTCTCTCTCTCTCTCTCTCTCTCTCTCTCTCTCTCTCTCTCTCTCTCTCTCTCTCTCTCTCCTCTTAGTCACGTTAACCGCCTTCACTAACATGGTCAAAACTTAGCTATTAACACTTTCTCTATGTCACTTTCGTAATCACTGTTGCTGTTATTATGCATGTTGGCTCCCCACCCACCCCACTCTCCTAAAGGCTTGAATATGTAAGTATTGAAAAATTATTATCAAAAATTTTCAAGATTTATGGATGGAAAAAAGGACAAAGACAAGAAGTGGGATGAAATAAACATATATAACCCATTCCTGAATTCCCCTAACATACAGTTGTCCTCATGCTTCAGTCAGTGGTGGAACGCAGGAATGGGTAACATATATTTCATTCATCCCAATTCTTGTTTCTTGTTTCTTTAATCCATCCCTACATCTTGAATATTAAAAAAAAAAAAATTGTCACTTATTTCTGTTACTTTTTCACATATACGTAAATATTTGCCCACGTGAAGTTTTTCATCATCACGTACCTCTCACACCATCCCAGTCGCTGCCCTCTACAACATTCTCTCCTGCTAAGTCAGCTTACGAAGATAGTGAAAGGTCCGTCAAAAAAAAGAGTTGGTCAGATTTACGAAATCATTTTACGTTTAGAGAAAGCTTAAGGCTCACGAAAGGACTAAAATATTTCTGTCAACAAGAAAAGACACAAGAAAATAAGCCTGTTGTTGAGGGGATTACGTCGCCTTGTAAGGGAAAAAAGATGGTGATGAAAGAACTGCAAATTTGAAATGACCACCAACAATTCAAACTAAACTAATAAAAAGTGTGTAAATCTCAAGATACCGTATATGAAGAGGTAATAATGAAATTCGGAAGTGGTGATCTAAAGAAAGAAAAAAAACTCAATAAAGAGAAAAGATGTGGAAGATATATGAGAGGATCCATCATCTCGCCGAACAAAAACTGTTTTGCGAGTAAGAAAATATTAGGTGAGAGAAGAAAATGAGAGAGAGAGAGAGAGAGAGAGAGAGAGAGAGAGAGAGAGAGAGAGAGAGAGGAGAGAGAGAGAGAGAGAGAGAGAGAGAGAGAGAGAGAGAGAGAGAGAGAGAGAGAGAGAGAGAGAGAGAGAGAGAGAGAGAGAGAGAGAGAGAGAGAGAAGTAGAAGAAGAAAGAGAAAAGAGAGCAGATAAGAGACAGAAAAAAGAGTAGAAACTAACATAAATCACTACAAAGACAGATCAGACAGAAAACTACTAGAGAACAGAAGAAAGCACTTTAGACAGACAGGGGGATAAAGATAACGAAGAGAGAGAGAGAGAGAGAGAGAGAGAGAGAGAGAGAGAGAGAGAGAGAGAGAGAGAGAGAGGAGGAGAGAGAGAGAGAGAGAGAGAGGAGAGAGAGAGAGAGAGAGAGAGAGAGAGAGAGAGAGAGGAGAGAGAGAGAGAGAGAGGAGAGAGGAGAGAGGAGAGAGAGAGAGAGAGAGAGAGGAGAGAGAGAGAGAGAGAGAGAGAGAGAGAGAGAGAGAGAGAAACTTAAAACGATAAAAACTCAAGAGAAAGAGAAAATGCAACCACACAAAACTAAGAAAAAAAAGTATCTATCTCCATTCCTCCATATTTCCTTTCCCTCATGAGTCACGTTTTCCCTCCCTTCCCTCTCTCCCTTCGTTCCTTTCCCATACTTCTCTTCGTGCTTCCTCTCCTCTCCCTCCCTCTCTTCCATCGCTGCCCGTCCAAAAAGGTCCTTATATCATGGATTACGTATACGACGTCTCGGGTCCGCCCTAACTCGGTGACAGGAACAGCTTGTCGCCTTGTCTCCTTCGCGATGATGAAGGAAGGAGAGGAACGAGGGAAGGCGGGTTTGGAAGGTCGGGAAAGGACAATAAAATGCGGAGGAAAAGTTTTTGAAAAGACATGTCGATCGGGTGACATTCATTTTTTCTCTTTTCTATTTTTTTTTCTTTCGTACTTCTTCTTTGTGTCTTTTTTCTATATTTTTTTTCATTCCTCTTCTCCTCTTCCTGATCCTTCTATTTTCCCTCTTCTATTTTTGTCTTTATCTTTTGCTCCTCTCTTCCTCATCCCTCTATATTCCCTCTGTTTTCTTCTTCCTCCTCCTCTCCTCTTCCTCATCCATCTATTTTCCCTTTTTCTTCTTCTTCCTCCTCTTCATCTTCTTCCTCCATCTATTATTCTTACTCCCTTTCTTATTTCTTTTCCTGCCATTATTTCTTATCTATATCATAATTTTCCCCTTACCATTATATATTCTGGAATATCGCAGCCTCCCCGTGTCCCATTACGTGGTGTCACCTGGGAGGCCCGGATGCTCGGCCCTCACACGAGACTCAAAGGGCGTAAAAAATCGTGTTACCATATTTCTTGTGGGTCGTAGTAAGATACCGATAGGGACAAAAGCGGAGGGCTGCGAATCTTTCCTCCAGTACTTTTATCATATATAACTTCAAAAATAAATCAAATACATTACAGAGACAGCCTTCATAATTGTATGGGGGTAACTTGCATGGAAAAAATGTATATAGAAATATGGAAAAAATAACAGTAAATAGAAATGGAAATAGATTGAAGATATTATCATGCGCGAAAGAGGACTAGACACAAAGCAATACAAAAGGATATTTCAAACAGTACAGATCCATTGGTTCCAATTAAGCTGTTTGAATGTACTACACTAACAACCTTAGCGTATGAGAGACAGGACAGTAAAGTAGAAGACTCCTCCCCACCCACTGCTCACTCTAGTTTTATGTATCACAAATTTAAAAGGAAAAGGGGACAGAAAAGGTTGATCGATTTAAAGTCAAGAGCGGCTGAAGGGAATCGGGTTAGTGAAGGAATTAGCTTTAGTTATGAAGGGCGAGATTTGAGGAAGATGGAGGTTTTAAAGAAATAAAAGACGGAAATTTTAAGTTTAAATGGATGATAACTAGACATAGATGGGTTGCTTAGCGTCACCAACTGGCGTGCTCGGTGACCCGAGTTCGATCCCCAATGAGGGCCAAAATCTACTTTAAATCTTTCTGCACCATCGAGTGGCCTAAGAACACCCTCATGTTGCCCATTAACTCTACCTTCGATTGCGAGTGCATCGAAGGACACAGGGAGGCAGCATGAGCCTCTAATCACAGGCGTCACTATACAAATCCTGCCTGCGCCACCATGAACGAGGGCCAACCATCACAGCCCTCAAGTAAACCACCAGGGCCTGCCATCCCACCCCTGGAGGTCACTGCCTACAGGCGCTATAGGCACAAACATATATATTTTTTTTAATAACTCAGCGTCTTTAGGTAAGGGAGTAAAATGAATCTGGGAGAGTGGGAAAGTTCCGTGGGATTGTTGAGGGAGTGTTTAAGAAACTTCAAGGAATGTGAAAGAGTAATCGTGATGTAAGATTTGGATGCAAGGGTGAGGAATACTGCCAACAAGACCTGCAAAGGCGAAAGCAGAGAGAAAGTAGGGATGAGAAATAAGAGAGAAAGAAGATAGCAATGCGGCAGCCTCGGAGGGAATAGAGAGGAGCCACTACCACTCACGAAGAGGAGGAGACGAAGGAAGAGAGGACGGAAGGAGAATAGAAGGAGAAAAGAAACATAGTAAACTAAAAAAATGTTACGAAGATGGAAGTAACGAAGGAAGAGAGGAAGGAAGGAGACTAGAAGGAGAAAAGAAGCAGTAAACTAAAAAAAAATTTACCTTGATATATGAAAAGTATTTGTCAACCGTACATAAGTTTCCATTGCTGATTTCTTGATTGACTTCTGATGTTATTGTTTTTTTTTATGAAGACATTTTTCATTTTGGTATTTCGTGAGGCCAGAGAACATTGCTGTATTGTCTGTCATTCCGCTAGGGAAGTGAGTTCCTGCAACACTGAAAATGAAATGTTTTATGCATTCACATTTCCAGTCGCAGTTTTATTTTTTACTCGTACTGGGAAGAAACAAAAAGATAATAATGTGCTATTCTACAACTCTTTAAAACACACACACACACACACACACACACACACACACACACACACACACACACACACACACACACACACACACACACACCGTTTACGCCATTTTATTATCTACCTCCATATTTTGTCCCACTGTAAAATTTTCAACCAGCTGAATAATAACAATACAACAATAAAAACAACAACAAAAACAGTGAAGTTAAGAGTCGAAGAAGACAGGTGAAAGGAGTCTCACCAAATTGAAGAGACAGACAAGAAAAGAGAGAGAGAGAGAGAAAGAGAGAGAAAAAAAAAAGAGAGAGAGAGAGAGATAAAGAGATAGTTACGCCTGATCCCTCCCACTCAAGAGAACGTTATAAACCCTTCCCAGATTGAGCCAGGAGACCTCGGTTAAAAAGATGATTTGAACTCCAGTGAAAGTTTAAACGATGAAGTTTCAAGACTTTACTCAGAATGCGAAACGATGTGAAGAAAAGAGAGAGAGAGAGAGAGAGAGAGAGAGAGAGAGAGAGAGAGAGAGAGAGAGAGAGAGAGAGAGAGAGAGAGAGAGAGAGAGAGAGAGAGAGAGAGAGAGAGAGAGAGAGAGAGAGAGAGAGAGAGAGAGAGAGAGAGAGAGAGAGAGAGAGAGAGAGAGAGAGAGAGAGAGAGATTTGGACGGACGAAGAGCCATCCAGCCACACAGACATACATATATGCTTAAACAGAATTAAACACAGACTGACAGAGATACAGACATATGTACATAAAAAATGAATAACATGTAGACAGTTAACTCATCAGGTAACTAGATAACAAGACAGACAGATATACAGACATGGCAAGCATACAAACAGACACAGAAAGACATGCAAACGGACAGACAGGGAAAAGCAGATACAACTAGAGACATGAAAAGATGAAATGACAACCAAATCAAAACCGAAATAATAGAAGACAGATACGAGGAACACACACACACACACACACACACACACACACACCACACACACCGCGCGATGGTCAGGTTGATAACGTTCTGGTCTCTCACTCTGTGGGTAGGCGATTCGAATCCTCGCGCTCCCGGGGATTTTTCACTTGACAAATTCGGGCGGTTACTGTCCCCCTTGAGCAAGGGGATGGGGGTGTGTGGTGTGTGAGGTCCCAGCATTGCCCAAAGATCGGTAATAATGAGCTCCAAGCTCACACTGAGAGGGTGAAACTGGCGATCGCGAGCCAGCTCGCGTGGACAAGACCATGGGTGAATGAATGAATGACACACACACACACACACACACACACACACACAGAGCTACCAAACGATAAACTACAGTTGGACAGAAAACAAACACGGCAAAAAAATAGAAATGAAAGAAGAGAACACTTTTTCATAGAAGAGGAATTTCAGTGTGGCTGCTCCCTTTTGTATGGAAATAAATGTTGCTCTTAATTTGTCCTCGCAACTTTTATTCTCTCTCTCTCTCTCTCTCTCTCTCTCTCTCTCTCTCTCTCTCTCTCTCTCTCTCTCTCTCTCTCTCTCTCTCTCTCTCTCTCTCTCTCTCTCTCTCTCTCTCTCTCTCTCTCTCTCTCTCTCTCTCTCTCTCTCTCTCTCTCTCTCCAAATATAATATTTAATTAAAGTCACACAATATCTGCCCACAAAATGAGTAAGTTACCCGTAAATGTTGTGTGTGGACGGCTGAGTATAAGCCCCTGAGGCCCCTCCCACACCCCCGCTCTCACCGCGCGCTGATTGGTTCTAATTTCCCCTAGTATAGTCCCGAACAGCGATAGACTTCGGCAATATGCTGCCCGGCCCCACATCACCCCTCATGGCAAGGCGCGGGTGCACATGGTCCCCGCCTCGTGGCTGGCGTGTGGCCAGTATCTTCACAACTTAATTTTGAACTCTCTTCCTGAATCTATTTTACCGCCTTCCTACAACTTGAAATGTTTTAAGAGAGGAGTGTCAAGACAACTCACTCTTTTTGGAATTTCTTACTGTCTGCCTTACGGGAGCTGGCATTAAGCGGGCTTTTTGTTTATTCTTTTTTTCTGCCCTTGGTCAGTCTCTTGTGATGTAAATAAAATTGTTTTCTTTATGAAGTGTCTTTATAACATTTGGAATTTTACCTGGAATCTTACATTAAAGTAATCACCCCGACCATTTCATCATTCCTGATTTAATGCAGTCAAAATATAGCCATGATCGAGTATATCAACAATATGTTGTCACTTTTTGCATCCAGTCACCCGTTTTTAAATGATCCGCATTCAAAATCTGTAAATTCCCCGAGCTCTCAAAACACAACTGATGAGCAGCAGACGACGCACCATGGCTCGGTGACGTCACTTCAGGAAGCCTCCCAGCCCTGCCTGATACAAATACACGTAGACTCAGAAAAAAATATAGTACTGAAGAATTTTGGGGGTTTCTGGTATTTTTTTTTTGCGATATGGCATATACTTGCATCCTTCATGGGTACAGCAAGAAAGCTGTGCCTTTCCAGAGAACTTAGCACCCATTTCCGACCTATTTGGCCATGATATGTGTGTGCATCGCCGGGGAGTGGCAGGTGAGAGGAGCGCGGCAAGACAATGTGCTTCATACCGCGCTCCTGTCACCCGCCACTCCTCGGCGCTGCACACACATATCATGGCCAAATAGGTCGGAAATTGGTGCTAAGCTCTCTGGAAAGGCACAGTTTTCTTGCTGCACTCATATAGGATGCAAGTATATGCCATATCGCAAAAAAAAAATATCAGAAACACCCAAAATTCTTCAAGTACTATATTTTTTTCTGAGTCTATGTGTATTTGTATCAGGCACGGCTGGGAGGCTTCCTGAAGTGACGTCACCAGCATGTTTCCCGCCACGGCTGGAATGGGGCTGTTGTTTTTCCCGCGCTTTTTACAAAAGTCATGTTTTTAGGGAAATAAGGCGTGGAAATGAATTTTTTTTTTGTGGATTAGGTATTTTGAATGAACATCTATAATAATATAAGCGAAAGTGTGTGTGTGTGTGTCTGTCTGTCTGTGTGTCCGCGATAGGTTCCGACCCCAGTGGCGCAATCCCATCATATGGCACAGTCTTGGAACCAGGTCGACCAGTGAAACATTTTAAGGTCACTTTGGGCATGATCCGATCACCTTTTTTTTTTTTTTTTTTAGTAGCCTATTAGCGAGAATTGTGAAAAAAAAGTGGGTTGCGAGAATTGAGGAAACCTTGATGTAGGGTGATGGGTAATGGATGAGTGAATGGGTGCGGTGATGGGTAATGGGTGTGGGGTGATGGGTGAGTGAATGGGAGGGGGTTGATGGATTGGGGGTTATGGGTGACGGGTGAGGGAATAGGTGGGGGGTGATGGGTAATGGGTGAGTGAATGGGTGTGTGGTGATGGGTAAGGCGTTAATACATACATTTCTACATCCATGATTTCAGGAAAGTTAGAAGGGGCTATCTGGAGAGTCTGTGGCGTTATTACATACATTTCTACATCTATGATTTCAGGAAAGTTAGAAGGGGCTATCTGGAGAGTCTGTGTTTGGTGGGCCGAAGGCCCACCAATAGCCCTCCGCAGGAGCTAGTCAAAAAGTCCGGCCGGAGGGCGGCTTTTTGGCTAGTTCAACATAATTATGCAAAGAAAAAATGGGTCTGGACGATTACTTTAAGAAATTGGTGAACTCTTCTTGAACATTTTTAGGGAGCTTTAAAAGGAGGCTAGATAAATTCATGGATGGAGATGAAAGGTGGATGTAGGTAGTGTTAAGTAACAGGAACTACCACGTGTAGGTCTCACGGCCTCTTGTAGCTTCCTTATTTTCTTATGTTCTTATGTTCACAATCTGATTTTTGGGGAATAGCATTTGAATGGGCTTTGTGTTTTAAGCCTTTCTGTTGATGTTTTTAGACCAGTCTCCCTGAAAAAAATTGTTTCTTATAGTCTCTTATACTTGAAAAATTACTATTCAAATGTAATCTAAAATTAAGACTTTTTTTATTACGTTGAAGCCTCCTATATCACCTGTAGGCTATTATCTCCCTGCCTTAGGTTTTATCTTCTTTCCTTAAGGACTCAGGTGGTTGGCCCTGCATATTTTGGAGGGTTGTGATGGCTGGCCCTCTAGACCTGTTCAGAAAACAATTTTTTCCTATTTTTATACCCTCCTGCACGGTTTCCAATGCTTTTTGACCTGGAAAAGTCGAAAATTACAACCATTATAAGCCAAAATGTCAGGAACCTTTGCCTCATGAAGCATGAAGTTCTATTCTATACACGTTTTCTGAAACGCCAGTTTCGGAGCATTTTGATGTTTGTTTTCGCCTATTTTTTTACCAATAAATGGGCATAAGCAGGTTAAATAAAGCAAGTAATTAGATGCTGACTGAAACATCAAAATGCATAGAAACATTTATGGAAATATTACACGTGATATTTACAGACAAATTTTCAAAAAAATTAAACTAAATATAATTTATTTCACTCTAGTCACAAATTCACAATGGTTTTAGCATGACATCTAATGGTCTGTTATGTTTGTTGCAGATCTGTTGAAACCTGCTAACAAATCCAGAGATACTTCACAAGATAACTTCACTATGGCAGTAAGCAAGGAGCTCCGAGGACGCAAAGTTGACATCTCAGAACCTCCACCTGCAGTCCAGAGACAAGCGTCACGCCGACCTGCTACTAGATCTGCTACAGAAACCTTCCTGATCGGCTACCCATCATCCAGCATCAGTGGCTCCCAGTTACCCACCAACAGACAGGCCTTCCAGTACTTCCTCCATCTCCAGAGTTTGCCAGAAAATACAGGGAATCCTAAGCATCAAGACCTCGCCAATGAAACAGTGGAGGCTATCATCCCATTCTGGCAGATGGCTAGGATCAAGACCATGACCAAGTACAATGCAGCGCAGCATTTCATGACACTTCACAAAAAGCACAGAGATCTAGCAAGGAATAAAGGTAGAACAGGTGACCCTGGAGGGAAAAGGAGTGCCTTTGTCCTGGAATTAGATAGCCTGTTCGACATAGGAGCTTCAGATGCCATCCAGGAAATAGAGAGAAACCGACTGCTATCAAGGGAGAAGAAGGACAAGGACATCAGGTTCTACCAGGATCAGAAGACAGAGAGAAAGGCCCACATGTCTGGTCATGACAAGATATTTGAGTCACGGTCCCAGCAGCAAGCAGAGAGGGCTGCAAGACTGCAGCAGAGAGAGGAACAAGATATGAATTTGTCACAAAATTTCTACAATTTTTCAGCTGCCACACAGCGAAGGACTGCTGCTGATGTGTCTACCTGGACTGACCCAACCGACAGTGAAGGGAATGCAGACTGAGAAGTCACTGAGAGCCACAGAAGCCACTGAGAAGTCACAGAAGCCACTGAGAAGCCAGATAGCTTCAGACGAGGGAAACCTATGTTCCCTCAGGTTACAGCCAAGACGACTCTGGCTGATCTAGTTGGTCCAGAGAGTCATCTTCTGCTTGACACCCTTGGCATTGAGTATGACTGGCTTCTGCAACCTGTGGCGACATGGCCAAGGAGTGATGACTACAGCAAGGCCCTGGAATATGTCAGCAATGTAAAAGTAGTGAATGACATTGCTGAGCGGGGAGTCAAGATGATGACTGATTTCGCAAACATCATTACCACAGATTCTCAGCAAAAACAGTACCTTCTTCAAACTGTGGAATACAACCGTGAGCGATTTGATAGCTTCAAGAAGCAAACTCTGAAAAAATGACTGTGAAGTGTCCTTCTGACATAGACAATAGAGTTTTCTGCCACTTGAAAATAGTTTTTAGAGTCTTTGTCCCACATTTTTTGATGTCAAGATTGTAATATTTATGAAATTTATATGAAATTTTCAGAAAATTTTGCTTTTTTTCTGGATATGATGTCTTTTTTTCTTGAATGTTTACTTGGATTGTTTTTTCAGAAATAATATTAAAATGCTTCAATTTGATACCCAATTTGTTGTTCTATCCCAATTGTAACAAAAGTCTCAGGTGAAAAAAAGTCTGGCGGAAGGCAAAATTAGGCGCTTTTCTACTGTCGCGGGCTTAATATCTTGAGGTCCAATGAGGCAAAGGTTTCTGACATTTTAGCTCAAAATGGTTGTAATTTTCGGCTTTTCCAGGTCAAAAAGCATGGGAAACCTTGCAGGGGGGTATAAAAATAGGAAAAAATTGTTTTCTGAACAGGTCTACCAGTGGCCCTCGCTCGTGGCCCGCTTGCATATTCCCGTTTTCTGGAAGAGTATGTGGTGTTTACTCTTGAACACGTCAGGTTAGGTTACGTTAGGTTACAGATAGGGTAGGTTGCGTTTCCCTTATTCAGTAACTAACTTTGTGTGGGAATCACATTGAAGGTATTTGCGAGAAAATCCTATGGTTAGTTTCGGAGCTACAGCTAAGCGTCTTCACTCGGAAACCACATACTCGCATAGAGAACGGGAATATGCCGTCCGCTTGTATGATATATGTATATGTAATGTTATACAGCAAATAATGCACTGGCTCCTTTGGGGTCCGGAATGGGACAATGGTTGTATGTAGTGTCGCTGTATAAGAGGGAAGTGACAAGCAGATTTATGAATGCCATTTTGAATCCTCCTGCTTCGCCGCTCACACTTATTTTTTTTTCTCTCTCTCTCTCTCTCTCTCTCTCTCTCTCTCTCTCTCTCTCTCTCTCTCTCTCTCTCTCTCTCTCTCTCTCTCTCTCTCTCTCTCTCTCTCTCTCTCTCTCTCTCTCCTTTTTCCATTTTCCTTCATCCAGTCATCCTTTAATCACCCTTTCCATCCTCCCTATCCTCATTCCTCTATTATATCTCTGTAATCTTTAATCATACTTTCCTATCTCCATAAATCCCCTATTCTCTCTTCCCATCCTCTCCTCCTCCTCCCCTTGCATCTTCCATCCTTCCCACTCTTGCTGGTGAAATGTTGTTCCCCTCTGAAGGCTTCGCTTTCCCTTTCCTTCCTTCGTCTCCCTCACACACGAAAATGTATTCAGTCTTCCTTCCTTCCTTCCTCCCTCCCTTTCCTTCCTGTGTGTGACCATTCCTTTATCTCCATTCCCCTCTCCCTTCTTCCTCGACCATCAATTCTCCCTCCATTCATCTCGTCTCGTTTTATTTGCCATTTATTCTCTCTCTGTCCTCCTCTTTCTCTTTCTTGAATATTCTTATTATCTTCTTTCCCATTCCCTTACTCTCTTTTTCTTCCCCTATCCATTCATACTTCCTTCTTTATTTTCTTCCATCCTCCCATATTATTTTTATCTTCCTTCCTTCCCTCTGTCTCATCTTTTCTGCCTCGTTCCCTTTATTTCCTATCCATTCATATTTCCTTCTATCCTCCCATATTTTTTCCCTTTCTTCCTTTCCTCTTTCGCATCTTTTCTGCCTAGTGCCCTTCATTTCCTATCCATTCATATTTCCTTCTTTATTTAATTCTATTCTATGTTTTTTCCTTCCTTATTTCCTTCTATCCTCCCTTTTTTTCCCTTTCTTCCTTCCCTCAGTCTTATCTGTTCTGTCTCGTTCCTTTGCTTCCATGTCTTCCTTTTCCCTCTTTCTTTCCTTGGGGTTTTTCCTAGCCTGGGTCACCGCTGTCAACACGCAGAGCACAACCACTGCTTTACGACCGCGATAAACACGACAACTTGGCGACAACGGGACACCACCGCCGTCCATGCAGTCCGAAGGCGACAGCAAGAAACATGAAAGGAAGTTGGGGAAGAAAAAAAAGGTGTATAAAATATGCACGATAAACTCAAGATGCGCGAACGAACAGTATTTGCAGCACGTAGGAGGAGAAACGAAAGAAATACCACCCTTCGCTTTGAACTACGATGTATACACTGTACTACCAGAAGCTCCTGGGTAGAAAATACATGAGGAAGTAAATATATCAGGTCCAATTCTGTGTGTACCCTGTCACCCCCCCCCCTAACCCTCACCCCTTCCCGTCCTGTCACCTTCCCCTCACCTCACCCTCCCCCCCATCCCTCAACCCTCACCTCCTTTCTCCCTTCCCGTCCCGTCACCTTCCCCTCCCTCTCCCTTCCCCCTTGGCCATTCCCGTCCCTTACCCAAAACTCCGAAGGGCCGAAAAGGGGACTCGTCGAAGAGTATTGTTACTTTGGGATAACCAAGACATTCGTTCGTTCACTATTGTCTTGATAATGCTGGTGGATAATGTCTTCTCACTTCCCTTCTAAAAATAGTGATAAATTTAACGTGTTGATTCATGCATGACGCAATCAGAAGTAAACACAGACACATTTGTGGACTGGTATACCTGCGTGTTTTTTTTTTGTTTTACATAAAAAGTAAACATTTTACAAGCCAATATGCACTCTAGACCTTGCCCCTATTCGTGGAGTAAACATTTTACAAGCCTATATGACAGATTCACCAATCTATTTAGTACCAAAGAATGAATTCGGCTGAAATAGGTGTCCAAGCGAGCGAAGCGAGCTTGGACAATAAAATATTGTAATAAATGTCCATTGATGCGTAAAAAAGTGTTAGCCAAACGAAACTTTCCTGATACAACAACAACAACAACAACAACAACAATAACAGCAATAAACAGCTTCAGACGTGAAAGCATAAAACATACAAGCTTCGGGGCAAACAAACAACCTCGCCATGTTATTGCCTCAAACACATACCACAGGAAACACTTCTGTAAACCCTAAACCACAAAGAAAAAACCGGAACTTAAGGAGAAGAAGGATGAAAGGAGGAAGAGGAGGAGGAAAGTAAGTCGATGAAATACACAAGAGGAGCGATAAAGAATGAATAAAAGAATGATGAGAAAACAGATGAAGATAGAAGGTAGAAATAAGACGCGAATGAACGAAAAAAATTGAGAAGAGATGGAGGTGGTGGAAGAGGAAGGGGAAGAAAGAGGAGGGGAATGAGGAAGAGGAGGAAGAGGGAGTGTACAGAGGTAAAAGTGGATATCTATAAAGTGGATTGGAAAGAGGAGGAGGAGGAGGAGGAGGAGGAGGAGGGAGGAGGAGGAGGAGGAGGAGGAGGAGGAGGAGGGAGGAGGAGGAGGAGGAGGAGGAGGAGGAGGAGGAGGAGGAGGAGGAGGAATAAGCATAATAAAGAAGGAAAAAAACACACGATAAGGTTGAAGGGACCCGAAAGGAAAATATACAATTCATAGAAATATAAACAAATATTTGATCAAGAATAGGATGAGGCATAGACCATTGTGTACTGCGCACGGAATATCGGCCTGTTGCACATGGGCCTGAACTTACCCTGAAGCTCGGATTCATATATATATATATATATATATATATATATATATATATATATATATATATATATATATATATATATATATATATATATACGCATCATATAGACTGGTTTATCAGTATATAGATATGATATACTGTAATCTTCGTAAATGTTTGTTCTATAATATTATCAAATAAAAAACAGTAAAACACGGTAAAGAAATGCCATTACGAGACTGAAGAAATATGCATGAACTCTTCGCCATTTAAAACTTTGCGAGTCAACTTTTATCATGAAGGGTATCAATAGAAGCGCAATGTTATTAGCTTTCCATTGCTATATTTCGTTATCTGATAAATTAATTAGAACCATGCATAAATTAGCGTTAAATAAATAAATAAAATCATCAATCGGGTAATTTTCCCGATTGATGAGGTTATTTATTTAGTTAACGCTAATTTATACATGGTGCTAATTCATTTATCAGAAAACGAAATATATAAGTAAATAAATAACATCATCAATCGGGATAA
Source organism: Chionoecetes opilio (assembly GCA_016584305.1). NCBI lineage: Eukaryota > Metazoa > Arthropoda > Malacostraca > Decapoda > Majidae > Chionoecetes > Chionoecetes opilio. The sequence goes on along the minus strand of JACEEZ010008836.1, from coordinate 50,164 downwards.
TTACCCGATTGATGATTTTATTTATTTATTTAACGCTAATTTATGCATGGTTCTAATTCATTTATCAGATAACGAAATACATTAATGGAAAGCTAATAAAATTGCACTTCTATTGATACCCTTCATGATAAAAGTTGACTCGCAAAGTTTTGAATGGCGAAGAGTTAAGTGAATATTAAGTTCATGCATATTTCTTCATAGTCTCGTAATGGCATTTCTTTAGCGTGTTTTACTGTTTTCTATTTGATAATATTATAGAACAAACATTTACGAAGATTACAGTATATCATATATACTGATAAACCAGTCTATATGATAGTCCATAGACCACTATATCTCTTTGTCGGGCACCCCGCAGGCCCCTATGCAGCCCCGCAACTCAAAACATTGTCGCGTGTGCAGTCCAGGTATACAGTGGTCTATGGATGAGGGTATAAAGAAGGAGCAAGAAGGACTAGGAAGGGAACAAGAAGGAAGACAAGATGGAAGAAGGTAGACAAGGAACTGATAATGAAAAAAAACCATTAGGATGTGGAGGAGGGGAAAGGTAAGAAAGAGAAGACAGAATGAAGACATTTCAAGAAAAGTTAATTTAGATAAGGAGATAACTGAAATTGGAAGGGAATAGAAAAAGATAAAGAATATAATCATGTAAGTAATAACATGAAATGCAAACTGTGAAAAAAAAATGAAAGCATAAAAAAATATAATACTACATAGCAAGGGCAAAAAAAATTAAGTGTTGTAAAGGTGAACCAGAATACAATGTTGATGCTGAGTTGAAAAATATACAAAATGGAAAACTGGAAATACAAGAGCATATTGGACCTCCATGCGTGCCTTGCCCTGGAGGAGAAATACAAATAATAATAATGATAATGATAATAATAATAATAATAATAATAATAATAATAATAATAATACTTTCACACCCTTGCCAGACGCCCACTACATACATCCTACTACACCTTAACCTTCACTGACAAAGGCAATTTCTTTAATTTTTCGTGGGGAGGGAGTGAAGTCAAAGGGAATACAAAGGAAGAACAGACGGCAACAGACCTACGGGGCCAAACGGGCTTACCTGTATGACTATTTTCTACTACTATAGTTTCTACAAGTTAGAAAAGAGTAGGAGGAGGAAGAGGAAGAAGAGGACGAGGACGAGAACGAGGATGAAGATGAAGAAGAGGAGGAGGAAGTGGAAGAAGAGGAGGAAGAGGAGAACGAGGTCGAGAAAGGGAGAAGACGACGACAAATAAGAGGAGGAAATATATAAAACAAGATCATTCGTAAAATAATGGAAATAGACATGAAAGATGTAAGAGAATAAAAAAGAAAACATGACATAAGTAAGAAGAAAGATGGCAGACAAACAATAAGAAGAAAAATACACACATACAAGGAGGAACAAAAAAAAAAAGGGAAAGTAAAATTAAAAAATACACTAAAACGATACATGAAAGGAAAAATGAAAAGGTGGAAAAAAGACTACAATAAAATTATATATGAAAGAAATAGAATATAATGAAAGAAATGAAAAGGTGGAAAAAAAGACAATAAAATGATACATAAAAGAAATGGAATAAAATAAAAGAAATGAAAAGGTGGAAAAAAATACAAAGACTACAATAAAATTATATATGAAAGAAATGGTAAAAAGTACGACAAGGTAATAAAGGGCAAAACAACACAATAAACAAACTCAATAAAAGAAAAACTATAGTCAGCCACGTCTACCCCAAGCTCTGAGCGTCTTTGGCCTGGAGACACGCCTTGCATATTTCATCGGGTGTGCCTTCCCCTTCACCTCACAGCCTCCATCAAGCTCAAGATTCAGTTCTAAAGTCCTGCTCACGGAGTTAATTTCGGGCACCAACTTTCATTCCTACACAGTGAAGGATACGATGTGTGTGTGTGTGTGTGTGTGTGTGTGTGTGTGGTGTGTGTGTGTGTGTGTGTGTGTTTTGTGTGTGTGTGGTGTGTGTGTGTGTGTGTGTGTGTGTGTGTGTGTGTGAGTGTGTGTGGCGTGCGTGCGTGGTGTGCGTGTGTGTGTTGTGTGTGTGTGTTTTACCTTGCTGGTTGCACAACTTTTTGTTTGCACCCTCCCCTCTCTCTCTCTCTCTTTCTCTCTCTCTCTCTCTCTCTCTCTCTCTCTCTCCTCTTCCCCTCTCCTCTCTCTCTCTCTCTCTCTTATCTCTCTACCTTTTCCCCCATCTCTCTCTCTCTGTGTTGCAGCTTGTAACACACTAAAGCGCCACACACACTCCCGCCTTCCTATGGACTGCCATGGTTTGCTCTCCTTGCAGGTATGAGAAAAAAAATGAGAGAGAGAGAATCAGAATCAGAATCAGAATCAGAATTTTATTTCCATTGTTACAATGGCTATTCTTTTAACATAGTAATATGAGTCTTACAATATTTCTGAATAAGATAACAAGTGTTAAAGGTAGAACACTGAACATGGTCTATATACAAATAAAAATATTAGAATACATAAAAATTGTAAAACATTAAAATCCTAATGAAACATAAATAAAAAGTAAGACTTCCTAAAAGTTACAATATAAAAACATACTGTAAAAGTTATAAAAAAGGTGTTAGTTTAGATTAAAATACATTTCAGGTATGGACGTCAAAAATTAGAGTAAGAATTGTTTACATAAAAGGTGATTTTTTAAGTGACTTTTAAAAGTGTGCAAGGAGGTAGCATCTCTAACTTGGCTTGGCAAGCTGTTCCAGAAAGCAGGTCCAGCCACATGAAGGGACCTTGTTCCCAAACATGTATTGCATTTTGGCACATGGAGTTGTTGCTGTTGTCTAGTGTTGTCTGGTTGTTCGTACATATCTCTCACTTTGGGCAGTGAAAACAACCAGTCAGGTACTCTATTATTAACTATATTGTACACGGCTACTCCTAGCTCAAAGTGATATTTTTCATTTATTTCAGCCATCCAAGGTCTTTTAAGTAGGGTGTGACATGGTCGTGCTTTGCAGCCCCTCCTAAAGCAACTTTTGCTGCAAAGTTTTGGAGCCTTTGCACACGTATATGTGTGATGTTGGATGCTCCCCAAATCTTAATGCCATAATTCAGTATACTTAGGACCAGTGACTGTATTATTGAGATCTTGGTGGTTTGGTTAAAATAGTCTCGGAGTCTGTTTATGTAGACAATGGTAGTTTTCCTGTACAATGCGTCGATGTGTTCATTAAACTGCATATGGTTGTCAAAGTGTATGCCCAAGTTCTTTAATGATCTGCTAGGGGTAATTAGATTCCCGTCAACATGCATACATATGTCAGGGGGAATCTGTGACAAAAGTCCTCGTGTTCCTATAAACATACATTAAGTCTTTTTGGCGTTTAACATTAGGCCATTCCTGTGAAAATACTGTTGTGCTTTCTTTAGTGATTGTTCGCTCCTAAGCATTAAGTCTTGTATATTGTTGACATTGCCTGTGTGAATTAACTGGGTGTCATCTGCATATTGTATAATTTCACATTCAGAAAAGAAGGACGAGAGATCATTTGCATAAATTATAAATAAAATAGGACCTAGTACAGACCCTTGGGGAACGCCATGGGATATTCCTGTCTTCTCGGATATGCATTTTTCTATACGTACGGATTGTGTCCTGCCCCTGAGATAGCTTTGAAACCAGGAGTCGATGTTTAACTTGAACAATTTATTTATTAATATGTCATGGCTGACGCTGTCGAATGCTTTGGATAAGTCACAGAGGGTAATGAGGGAGACCTTTTTTGTATCAATATTTGAATATAACTTGTTAGAAAGTTTTAAAAGAGCTGAATCCGTAGACAAGCCGGTCCTAAAGCCATGTTGAGTTTTACTAAGGAGGCGATTGGTCTCTAAGTAATGGGTGAGCTGAGATCCGATTACTTTTTCTAGTACCTTGGAAATAATTGGTAAGAGAGAAATAGGGCGGTAGTTGTTAGGTTCATTCATGTTACCAGCCTTGAAAATAGGAACAACAATAGAGTGCTTCCATGCTGTGGGAAAAACACCTGTTACAATAGAAGTATTTACAATGCAAGTTAGGTATGTTATAATGATAGGGAGGGAGTCTTTCAAGAAACACAGTGGGATGCTATCAGATCCATGGGAGTTAGTGTTCTTCATATGCTTAATAACTAAAGTTACTGTATCCCAATTTGTAGGCACAGGTCTAAACATAGCATCAAAATTATTAGTATAAGTTTCGGTGTTTACTGGCTGTAGTACTGCATCAGAATTACTCAGATTCTGCTGAGATTTCTCAAAGGTGACTTTTCCCACTTCAGAAAAATATTTATTAAAACATTCAGCTTTGCGCTTGATACCCTCTGCGTCACCGTTATTGTTTGCTGATGGCTTAACATTCTTGTTTTTGGCGTTAGGAATCAACTCCCCTATAGTCCTCCACGTGGCTTTACTGTTTACTTTCCTCTAATCTTTTATTATAATATTCTGATCTAGCTCGCCGAAACAATCCTCTGACTTGCCTTTTTATGTTTTTATAATTAGTCTGCAAATTAACATTATTTCTGTCTTCTTTAAGATCTTTCTGTGCACGGTCTCTTTGCTGCATTATAGCTTTAAAGTCTTCAGTGATCCACGGGGCAAAAGGCCTTCGTACTTCTTTTGTTACCAAGGGTGCGCATGAATCCAAACATTTGTGGAAAACTTCATTAAATAAATGTACTTGCGTATCGACATTATCAGTTGCAAAAATTGTATTCAAAGTATGAACTTCTCCTCCTAGTAGATTACACAATGTTTCAGGAGAATAGTGTCTTAGTTGTCGAAAAGTTCTAATAGTAGATTGTTGTCGCTTTGGCTTTCGAATGTCCAGTGTGACGGTAACAAGATCATGATCAGCGACAGGACAAGGAATTACATCGTGATGAAGAGCTAAATCAGGCTTATTTGTCACAATAATGTCCAATAATGTCGTGGAGTGGGAAGTAATTCGTGTAGGCTTATCAATTAATTGGGTCAATTTAGTATTAGTAATAATTCTTTCCATCTTGCTATTCTTCAATAAAATATTACAATTAAAATCTCCAAGTACATAAAATGGTTTGTACGCAAGCGTATAAAATTAAAAACATCCGTTACATAATCAAACGTGTGTAAGCTAGAATGTGGATGACGGTACAGGCATCCTATGATAACAGAAGGTAGTTTACGGCATTGTACCGTGACCCATATGTCCTCCACTCCTTCTGGTCTTTCAACATTTATATCAATTGGGGTAACGGTAAAAATCTCCTTGACGTAGATACAAACACCACCTCCTCTACCTTTGTCACATCTATACACATTGTAATTAGGTATGGTAATATGCACATCTAAAACCTCAGGAGTGAGCCATGTTTCACTCACACATAAAACATCAGTTTTCCGTTCATTAACTAGAAGACATATTTCATCCTTATTGGCTACAAGACTCTGTGCGTTAATGTGATCTATGATTAAGTTATCCCTTTTGTCGACGTTGACTATACCGGCTATACCTTCCTCGCCAACATCCTATGGACTGAAGTCTCGACACAACCTTTGCTTGTGTCCAAATCTATGACAGATTCCACATTTCATCTATAGTCAAACCTACACTTATCCTGGCGATGGTTAAATTCTCCACAATTATAACATCCATGTTTTGTCCCGGTATGGTGGGATGAGTACAGCGTGGGGTGGGTATTGGTGTTGATGGTGTGGCGGTAGTCAGGTCCTGGCCCTTGGTTGTAACCACCGTTCCGTCGCCAGTCAGATGGTGAGGTATGGCGGGCTCCTCCTCCATTGAATACTTGTTGACCCCTTTGTATGGTGTGGGGCCATGAAGTGACGCCGCGAGGTCGCGGCGCGGCATCAAGGTGCACTGAGCTGTATGGACGATCAGGCCCAGGCGGTACAGCACCGCGGGGTATCCACCCGGGTGGAGGGTACCGGGTAAAGGACGGGCCGGGCGTAGGCGTAGAGCGAGGGTTGGGGGGGCCCCGTTGAGGGAACTGTCGTGTGTGCAAAGTTTCATAATTTGTATTCATACTATAGAGATTTTGCGATCTCTTTACTACGTTCCAGTTTTTGCACAATTGGAATTCGGGACATTGTGTTGCAATCGCACTTAATAATCTGATAACACCTAATCTGTTTAACATAGATCTATCTCCGTCTAATTCAAAACACAGATCATCTAGTTCCCCTGTGCTAAGCGTAAATTTTGGTATTGTCTTTATAATTGTTACGCCATTAGATTCACCCCATTTGAGTAGGTGTTCGTTGTAAACTTCTATATTGGCTTTATTTTCTTGTGACACTGTAAGTGGCACTATCTGACATACATATGTTTTCATATTGCAGTTTTTCTCTTTCAAATCACTAAGCAATGAACCTACATTATCTAGAATGTTTTCAGGCGGTGTCTCGTCTAAAATGTCGTTAATGCCACAGTATATAAAACACTCTGTAGGGGTCCGGTTGAGTTGTTCTGTTACCCAGCTTCTGAGTAAATCGATGTTTGCGCCGTCAATGGTCTTAACAGAGCAGTTTTCACCCAGGTCGGAGCGAGAGACTCGTCGTAGGTTAGTATCTCCCAGTAGAAGGCAGTGGGAGGATGGTGGAACAACCGTCGTTGGCTGGGATTGTCCTATGCTGCTACGGTTGTTCTGTTGCTCCAATTCATTCACTCGTTGCTGGAGAACCTCGATTGTTTCGTAGGCCGTCTTGATCTCCACGTTGAGCAGCTCGATCTCCATATCCTTCGTCTCGAGCTTAGCTTTGATATTCTCAATATCTCTGGCCATTTTCTGTACATCCACCTCAGCCTCCTCTCCTTCAGAATCGTCAGATGCCGAACTGGATGCTTGGGGATTCTTGAGTATCATATCTATAAGCTCGCTCTTTGTAACCCATATATTTTTGAGACCCAACTTACGACACTGTTTCTGCAGGTCTGGCTTGTTAAAGTTTGTGTTCAAGAATTCTCTAGTTGGGCATTGCGGGAACGCATCATTTTTTTCTGGCTGATGTGGGTGGGTATGGGTTATAGTGTCTTGAAGATCATCTTCCGACATCCTTGTTTACTGAATTTGCCTCAGTTATATTATATAGGTACTATTCCTGATTGGCCAGAGTGTGCGTGCGCACCAGAGTGTGTGTGTGTGTGTGTGTGTGGTAGGCCTGGGTAGCGTCGCCGTTGCCTTGGCAAAGCTTTGACGTCATATACTTAGTGCGCATGCGCGAACTCGGGAAAATTTGTCGAGGGAAGGGTTAGCCTGGAATTTCAGATCTTCACAGACTAATAAAAGCTAAGTCCCAAACCCATCGACTTCATTAACTAAACCAAAGTGTTCTTACGGTCTTTATATGCCGTAAACAACACCTGGGGCGCCTTGGTGATCCGTGATTCAGGGTTTAGTTGAGTAAAACAGTGGAGCAGGATCCGTCCACCCTTTGTTTACACACACACACACACACACACCTCAGAGAGAGAGAGAGAGAGAGAAGAGAGAGAGAGGAGAGTAGAGGAGGGGGGGGGGGGGGGGGGGGGGGTATGAAGGCATGAGGCGAGGAGAGGCAAGCGCTGAGCCGAGCCTTCATCGACCTTGATTGGTAAAATAAATATGACCTGCTGAAGTTGAGAGCTGGAGGGTCGCCTAGACTACTGCCGACCTTTAAGAATTTACTCTTGCCATACGCTTGTTCCTCTCTAAACACTACTGTCTGCATTGATGAAGCGATACTAATTTGCTTTGTACCAGCATGTAAACCCTTTGATTGAATAAGGGGACAGCTTGGAGCATCTGCGAAATATTCATAAAGGAAATGGATTTGAATGAATACTGAAATGCAAAGGTTTTACATCCTCATTGATGTGCTTTTTTGAATTTAGAAAACTGTATTTGAGACATTTTCTTATCTTTATCATGAATTACTTAGTGCATGTGGTTAACTTCACGCCCAGATCTTTCCTCTGCTATAAAAAAATGTATGTTGTCGAGCCATAAAATTACGAAAAGTAACTGAATATACCAAATTTGTTAATCGACAATGATACTAAACAGGTCATATCTATAAAATATTGCTTATATTCACTAGAAATCGTCAAATGGTATCCAAATTACAATGGAAATTACGCTCTGGGTCTCAAGGGGTTAAGGATATACAATAAGCACTTGGTGTCTATAACATATAACCAATTAACCCATGAATGTGTTGTATCAGCCATTACGTAGTTATGATGGCAAAAGTTGGATTTATTTATTGTGCAGTTTAATCACTACGTCTATATTAATAAAAGCGAAAGTGTGTCTGTCTGTGTGTGTGTGTGTGTGGTATAGGTTCCGCCCCCCGTGGCGCAAACACCTCATATGGCACATTTTTGGAATCGGGGAAGGTCATAAGCCCACTTATGAGATGATCCGATCACTTTTTTTTTTCTTTTTTTTTTAGCAGCCTATTAGCGAGAATTGTGAAAACAAAAGTAGGTTGCGAGAATAGAGGAAGCCTTGATGTAGGGTGATGGGTAATGGGTGAGTGAATGGGTGGGGTGATGGGTAATGGGTGTGGGGTGATGGGTGAGTGAATGGGTGGGGGGTGATGGGTTGGGGGTGATGGGTGATGGGTGAGGGAAATAGGTGGGGGGTGATGGGTAATCTATAATAATATAAGCAAAAGTGTGTCTCTCTGTCTGTCTGTCTGTCTTGTGTGTGGTGTGTGTGTGTGTGTGTGTGTGTGTGTGTGTGTGTGGTGTGTGTGTGTGTGTGTGTGTGTGTGTCTGGTATAAGGTTCCGCCCCCCGTGGCGCAATCAACTCATATGGCACATTTTGGAACCGGGTTGACCAGGGGAAGGTTTTAAGCCAATTATGAGATGATCCGATCTTTTTTTTTTTTTTTTTTTTTAGCAGCCTATTAGCGATAATTGTGAAAAAAAAAAGTGGGTTGCGAGAATTGAGGAAACCTTGATGTAGGGTGATGGGTAATGGGTGAGTGAATGGGTGGGGTGATGGGTAATGGGTGTGGGGTGATGGGTAAGTGAATGGGTGGGGGGTGATGGGTTGGGGGTGATGGGTGATGGGTGAGGGAATAGGTGGGGGGTGATGGGTAATCTATCTATAATAATATAAGCGAAAGTGTGTCTGTCTGTCTGTGTGTGTGTGTGTGTGTGTGTGTGTGTGTGTGTGTGTGTGTGTGTTTTGTGTGTGTTGTGTGTGTTGGTATAGGTTCCGCCCCCCGTGGCGCAAACACCTCATATGGCACATTTTTGAATCAGGTTGACCAGGGGAAGGTCATAAGCCCACTTATGAGATGATCCGATCACTTTTTTTTTCTTCTTTTTTTAACAGCATTATTAGCGAGAATTGTGAAAACAAAAGTGGGTTGCGAGAATTGAGGAAGCCTTGATGTAGGGTGATGGGTAATAGGTGAGTGAATGGGTGGGGTGATGGGTAATGGGTGTGGGGTGATGGGTGAGTGAATGGGTGGGGGGTGATGGGTTGAGGGGGGATGGGTGATGGGTGAGGGAATAGGTGGGGGGTGATGGGTAATGGGTGAGTGAATGGGTCTGTGGTGATGGTAATGGGTGAGTGAATGGGTGGGGGGTGATGGGTAATGGGTGAGTGAATGGGTGTGTGGTGATGGGTAATGGGTGAGTGAATGGTGTGTGGGGATGGGTAATGGGTAATGGGTGGGTAGTGAATGGGTGGGGGGTGAGTGAATGGGTGGGGGGTGAGTGAATAGGTGGGGGGTGATGGGTAATGGGTGAGTGAATGGGTGTGTGGTGATGGGTAATGGGTGAGTGAATGGGGGGGGGGGTGATGGGTAATGGGTGAGTGAATGGGTGTGTGGGTGATGGGTAATGGGTGAGTGAATGGGTGGGGGGTGATGGGTAATGGGTGAGTGAATGGGTGTGGTTGTGATGGGTAATGGGTGAGTGAATGGGTGTGTGGTGATGGGTAATGGGTGAGTGAATGGGTGGGGGTGATGGGTAATGGGTGAGTGAATGGGTGGAGGGCGATGGGTAATGGGTGGGGGGTGATGGGTAATGGGTGGGGGGTGATGGGTAATGGGTGAGTGAATGGGTGTGTGGTGATGGGTAATGGGTGAGTGAATGGGTGGGGGGTGATGGATAATGGGTGAGTGAATGGGTGGGGGGTGATGGGTAATGGGTGAGTGAATGGGTGTGTGGTGATGGGTAATGGGTGAGTGAATGGGGGGGTGTGGTGATGGTAATGGGTGAGTGAATGGGTGGGGGGTGATGGGTAATGGGTGAGTGAATGGGTGGGGGGTGATGGGTAATGGGTGAGTGAATGGGTGGGGGGTGCTGGGTAATGGGTGAGTGAATGGGTGGGGGGAATACATACATTTCTACATCCATGATTTCAGGAAAGTTAGAAGGGGCTATCTGGAGAGTCCATGTTTGGTGGGCCGAAGGCCCACCAAACACAGGTGGTGGGCCGAAGGCCCACCAATAGCCCTCCGCAGGAGCTAGCCAAAAAGTCCGCCCGGAGGGCGGCTTTGCGGCTAGTACTCTAATAAAGTTATACAATTGAGAGGTTTTCTTTGAATCAACGACATCAGGGATAAAAGAAGTTTCATCATATGGACCCACTAGCCGCAAAGCCGCCCTCCGGGCGGACTTTTTGGCTAGCTCCTGCGGAGGGCTATTGGTGGGCCTTCGGCCCACCACCTGTGTTTGGTGGGCCTTCGGCCCACCAAACATGGACTCTCCAGATAGCCCCTTCTAACTTTCCTGAAATCATGGATGTAGAAATGTATGTATTCCCCCCACCCATTCACTCACCCATTACCCATCACCCCCCACCCATTCATCACCCATTACCCATCACCCCCACCCATTCCACATCACCACATTACCCATCACCCCCCACCCATTCACTCACCCATTACCCATCACCACACACCCATTCACTCACCCATTACCCATCACCACACACCCATTCACTCACCCATTACCCATCACCCCCCACCCATTCACTCACCCATTACCCATCACCCCCCGCCCATTCACTCACCCATTACCCATCACCACACACCCATTCACTCACCCATTACCCATCACCCCCCACCCATTACCCATCACCCCCCACCCATTACCCATCGCCCTCCACCCATTCACTCACCCATTACCCATCACCCCCCACCCATTCACTCACCCATTACCCATCACCACACCCATTCACACCTCCCCCCCCCCCCACCCATTACCCATCACCACACACCCATTCACTCACCCATTACCCATCACCCCCCACCCATTCACTCACCCATTACCCATCACCACACACCCATTCACTCACCCATTACCCATCACCCCCCACCTATTCACTCACCCCCCACCCATTCACTCACCCCCACCCATTCACTCACCCATTACCCATCACCACACACCCATTCACTCACCCATTACCCATCACCACACACCCATTCACTCACCCATTACCCATCACCACACACCCATTCACTCACCCATTACCCATCACCCCCCACCCATTCACTCACCCATTACCCATCACCACAGACCCATTCACTCACCCATTACCCATCACCCCCCACCTATTCCCTCACCCATCACCCATCACCCCCAACCCATCACCCCCACCCATTCACTCACCCATCACCCCACACCCATTACCCATCACCCCACCCATTCACTCACCCATTACCCATCACCCTACATCAAGGCTTCCTCAATTCTCGCAACCCACTTTTGTTTTCACAATTCTCGCTAATAGGCTGTTAAAAAAAAAAAAGAAAAAAAAAGTGATCGGATCATCTCATAAGTGGGCTTATGACCTTCCCCTGGTCAACCTGATTCCAAAAATGTGCCATATGAGGTGTTTGCGCCACGGGGGCGGAACCTATACCACACACACACACACAACACACAACACACACACACACACACACACACACACACAACACACACACACACACACACAGGACGACGACACACTTTCGCTTATATTATTATAGATAGATTACCCATCACCCCCACCTATTCCCTCACCCATCACCCATCACCCCCAACCCATCACCCCCACCCATTCACTCACCCATCACCCCACACCCATTACCCATCACCCCACCCATTCACTCACCCATTACCCATCACCCTACATCAAGGCTTCCTCTATTCTCGCAACCTACTTTTGTTTTCACAATTCTCGCTAATAGGCTGCTAAAAAAAAAAAAAAAAAAAGAGATCGGATCATCTCATAAGTGGGCTTATGACCTTCCCCTGGTCAACCCGATTCCAAAAATGTGCCATATGAGGTGTTTGCGCCACGGGGGGCGGAACCTATACCACACACACACACACACAGACAGACACACTTTCGCTTTTATTAATATAGAATAGATAGATAGAAGAAGAAGATAGAAGATAGATGTATGCCCATGTATGGAGTATGTCTCACATGTTTGGGGGGGATCCACTCATACAGCTCTCCTAAACAGGGTTGAGTCAAAAGCTTTTCGTCTCATCAACTCCCCTCCTCTAACTGACGGTCTTCAATCTTTAAATCACCGCCGCAATGTTGCTTCTCTTGCTATCTTCTATACCGTTATTTTCATGCTCATAGCTCTTCTGAACTTGCTAACTGCATGCCTCCCATCCTCCCGCGGCCTCGCTGCACAAGACTTTCTACTCATTCTTATCCCTGATATGTCCATCTCCCTAATGCAAGAGTTAACCAGTATCTTCACCCTTTCATCCTTTTCACTGGTAAACTTTCTTTCTGTTTCTATTTTTCCACCTTCCTACGTCTTAAATCTTTTCATGAGAGGAGTAACAAGACACTTTCCTAACTAAATTGACCCAACCTCTCTGTTCATATTTTCTTACTGTCTTCTTTATAGAGACTGGCAATTAAGCAGGCTATTTGTTACTTCTTCTTTTTGGCCCGTGGCTAGTCCTTTGTGATGTAGATAGAAAAAGAGAAAAAACTAGCTCCATCTGTACACAACGCGTACATAACAGAAGCATCCCTTTACTTCTTGGCCTCGCGGCGGGATGTTTAGGATGAACTACTCGTACATAATAACGAATAGTTTCAATAGTTATAAATCTTTCCCGTTCGGTTCCGTGAACCGAGTTGAAGTTGAAATTCATTTATAAATCAAATTGTTTAGAGAGAGAAGTAGGTCTGTGATTTGCCATTAGATTTTCTTAATCTACAATTACTCTATTATATCACCTTGACGTACTATGAAAATAATATCTTACACTAGTAATAACAATATCCGTAATGTCCTGCAAATATAACCAAAGACTATTTAGTTTATAAGAGTTTAGTCGACCCGTCGTCTCCGTGAAGGGAGGTTGTGCTTTGGTTTAGCTCTCAGGATTAGAATGGCTACGTCTGTGATGGGGAGTGTTGTGGAGGCGGAGAGTGAAGTGGTGTTGTGTGTTGGTGCTGGGGTTGAGAGTGGTAGTGTGGTAGGAGTGAAGGAGGCTGAGGTTAAGGGAGGTAGAAGGGTCGAGGGAGAGTGTAGTGAAGGGTGTGGTGCGGCGCTTAAGACTATTCTGGAGGCGATCGAAGACCTGAAAAGGAGCTTTGCAAGTGAAGTGAACGAATTGAAAAGCGTTGTCAAGAAGCAGGAAATAGAGATACGTTCTCTTAAGTGTGTAGGTGAAGGTCCAAGTGGAGCGAGTGGAGGGGCACATGCGAGTGATGTGCCTGTAGGGGTACCAGAGCGAGATGTGACTCAAGCGACTACTAAGGTTCCTAGTAAGTCACCAGGGATTGGTGCTTGGAAGGTAGTTGATCATGGAGCCCGCCCGCAGGAGAAAAAGGTAAACAATGACCATCTTTTGTGCACGAACTCATTTCAGGTACTCTCGGTACTCTCGGGGCTGCAAGAGGATGATACGGAGGTTAGGAAGGTAGACGATACATCATTACCCGAAGGTAAAATCTTGGTTGTTGGTGACAGTCAGGTTAGGCATCTTGACAGCAGGTTCTGTGACAGAGAAGGGATGCGCATGAAGTCGGTGAGTTACCCAGGGAAGGGGATAGGTTATGTTAGTGACAAGATAGTTGAGTGCATGGCGGACCAAGGGAAAAAGCCCATCGTCTGCCTGAGCGCTGGGGGAAATGATGTTGAGTGTGTAAGAAGTGAGGAATTGCTACGGCGGTTCAAGGAAGCTGTAGGTAAAGTTAGGGACAGGGTGGGTTCCCTGTGGTGTGTGGTGTCCTTCCAAGACGCTTTGTTGACGACATGTGGTACTCCAGGGCTATTGCGGTGAATTGCCGGCTGGCACTTCATTGCAAAGCCAATGGTTGGGCCTTTGTCGACAGCTGGGACCTCTTTTTCGGGCATAACAACCTCTACCGCAGGGACGGGGTGCACTTTTCGAGGAAAGGAGTTCAGATCTTGTCTGAATCCCTTGAAAGGGAGGTAGATGCACTGCAGGCTTTTTTAAGATAGAGAACCGGGGTTTAGACACGGAGGTCGTGGTAAAGGAAACCTGCGACACTAGGAGGAGTTTCAGAAGGCAGGGAACTAAAGTGATTCGTAAGAAGAGAGAGAGAGGAGGGGTTTAGTTAAAGATAAAGGGAAAATTGACAAAAAAAAGAGGAGTTGCTTGAAGGTTTACTATACAAACTGTAGGAGTATTTAAAAAAAGATAGATTTCCTGAGAGGAATAAATAGTGTAGAGGATTTTGATATAATAGCATTAACAGAAACATGGTTGGATATGTCAGGAAAGGTATTCGATCCGGAAGTCGAGATAGCTGGGTATAAGTTATTTCACAAGGACAGAGTAGGCAGACGAGGAGGAGGAGTTGCGCTTTATGCAAGAGATGCATTGCAGTGTTGTGTTAACATGTTATAAAAAACAGATGACAGCATAGAGTCTATATGGGTAGAGGTTACGGAGGGAACTGAGAAAATGGTTTTGGGTGTAGTGTATAGGCCTCCAAACTTATGTAAAGAGGATTCAGCTCCTATATGGGAAGAAATAAACAAGGCCTGCAGATATAATCGATTATGCGTGGTGGGAGAGTTTAATCTTAGGAATATAGACTGGGATTTAATCATAGGTGACAGCGATGCAGATGAATTGTTAATATAATCCAGGATAACTTCCTAAGTCAAGCAATCAAGGAGCCTACTAGAGGAGATAATATCTAGATCTATTGCTGACAAATAGAGACGATTTAGTACAAATGTGGAGGTCGGGGGGAATTTAGATAAATAGCGACCATTATGAGATCAGATTTAGCTTAAAAATGGAAGTTGGAAAATTAAGTGGCAATAGCCATCGAATACTTAATTTCAGAAAGGCCAATTATGCGGGATTAAGAAGACACCTGGAGGTTATAAATAAGAGGTGTGGGATGGAGGAGCAGAAAGTTTCCCAGGACAGGGCGATGACAGCTGGAAAGGGCAATTATGAATGATTAGGAAGGCACCTGGAGGTAATTGGCGCGGTCAGATATGGTAGTGAGGTCGAGGCTGAGGAGATAATTAGAGCGGTTAGACAGGGAAGTGAGGTCAGGGCTGAGGAGGTAATTAGAGAGGTTAGAAGGGGAAGTGAGGTCGGAGCCGAGGAGGATTATACCTCATTTGTAAGGAATATAATTGACGGACAGAAGATTAAATATTCCTTATAGGGAATAAGGTCCAGAAAGAGTGATCCAAAATGGATGACCACCAAGTTAAAACACAACATTGGAGTAAAAAGAAACATTTATTTAAGGTTCAAGGCAGGATTGGTAAACAAAGAACAGTATAACGTGATGGCGAGGACAGTGAAGAAATTAACTCGAGTTGCTAAGAACAATTATGACAATAAAGTAGCAGAACAGGCGAAAAGGGACCCAAAGGGGTTTTATCAGGTTTATAAAACAAAGACAAGGGAATTAGTTGGGCCGTTAAGGTCAGGACAGGGTGAGGTCTTAAATACGGATGAGGATATGTGTAGGAGTCTAAATGATTATTTCTTAAGTGTTTTTACGGAGGAGGATACACAGACGATACCTGATAGTGAACAGATGTTCAAAGGAAGCGATGAGGAGAAACTCAGAGATATTGTGATAACTAGGGAAATGGTGGAGGAGGGTATAAAAAAAATGAAAACATTTAAATCGCAGGACCAGATGAATGTATCCAGGTATTAAAGGAATGCAAGGAGGTTGTTAGTGAGTCGTTAGTGCAAATTTTTAGGAAATCGGTTGAGATAGGCGATGTGCCATTATTGTGGAGGAAAGGAAATGTTGTTCCCATATTTAAGAAGGGAGACAGAGGACTAAAGTCAAATTATCGACCCGTAAATCTAACATCAGTGGTGGGTAAATTATTGGAATCTATTATTGCAAAAAACATTAGAGAGCACTTAGATAAACATAGTTTGATCAATGATTCACAACATGGATTCACTAAGGGTAGGTCATGTCTCACCAATTTATTGAGTTTTTATAGGAAAGTTTATGAGACGGCAGATAATGAAGGATTATGATATAATATATCTGGACTTTAGTAAGGCATTTGACAAAGTACCACACGAGCGACTCTTAAATAAGGTTAGGGCTCATGGTATAGATGGGAAGGTTCTTCATTGGATCAGAGTTTGGCTAAGAAATAGGCAACAAAGGGTTACAATTAATGATTCCAAATCTGAATGGGGACTGGTGACAAGTGGAGTTCCACAAGGGTCTGTTTTGGGCCCATTACTATTTTTGATTTACATCAACGACTTGGATAGTGGGATTAGCAGTGATATCAGCAAGTTTGCTGATGATACTAAGTTAGGTAGGATTATTGGATCACAGTCTGACGTAAACATATAAACATATTGCAGGGAGACTTAGATAAACTTAACGAGTGGGCAGTCAGATGGCAGATGGAATTTAATATTGATAAATGTAGCGTTATGAATGTTGGTAGAAAAAACCCTGGTAATAGATACACCATAAGCAATGTATCGCTGAAAAGATCAGAAGGTGAAAAAGATCTTGGAGTGAGGGTGAGCCCAGACCTCCGACCTAGGAAACAATGTATTGAGGCCAGAAATAGAGCTAATAGAGTATTAGGGTTCATTACCAGAAGTGTTAAAAGTAGAAGTGCGGAAGTTATTATAAAGCTTTATCTGGCACTACTCAGGCCTCACCTAGACTATGCAGTTCAGTTTTGGTTTCCATATTACAGGATGGATATAGTGTTGTTAGAAAAAGTGCAGAGAAGGATGACCAAAATGATACAAGGGATGCGTAACTTTAGTTATGAGAGGAGATTGAAGTTATTAAAATTACACTCACTCGAGAGACGCAGAGTAAGGGGCGATCTGATAGAAGTTTTGAAGTGGATAAAGGGATTTAATAAAGGAGAGGTAGGAAAAGTTCTTACGGCTTTTAACCAGGGTAGAACAAGAAGTAACGGATTCAAGCTGGAAAAGCGTAGATTTAGAAAGGAAATAGGGAAAAACTGGTTCACTAATAGGGTGGTGAATGAATGGAATGGTCTCAGTAGACAGGTAGTTAGTGCTGAGTCATTGGGGAGCTTTAAAGGGGAGCTGGATAGGTTCATGGATGGGGATGAAAGGTGGATGTAGGTAGTGTTAGGTGACAGGAACTACCACGTGTAGGCCTCGCGGCCTCTTGTAGCTTCCTTATTTTCTTATGTTCTTATGTTCTTATGACTACTACGTGAGGGGAGGCGGTAGCGGAGTGGTTAGCGTCTCCGACTGGCGTTCTCGGTGACCCAAGTTCGATCCCCAAAGAAACCCAAAACCTTTCTGCACCGTCGAGTGGCCTAAGAACACCCACATGCCCTGCCCATCAACTCTACCTTCGATTGCGAGTGCATCGGAGGACACAGGGGGCCGGCATGAGCCTCTAATCACAGACGTCATTATAAGAATCCTGCCTGCGTCACTATAAGAATCCTGCCTGCGCCACTACGGGCGCAAAGCTTTAAGAAAAATGGATTACCCGACGGGTCTAGAGAGAGAGCGAGAGAGAGAGAGAGAGAGCGAGAGAGAGAGAGAATCCCCAAGGGTTGCTACTCGTGTGCGGGCGTTACTATAGCAGTGAGGTGGCTTTAGTCCGGTTGCCTTGTTGTTGTGTGTGTGTGTGTCTATGTGGTGTGTGTGTGTGTGTGTGTGTGTTTGATGGTGGTTCAGCCTTCTCCTTTCCATGCAACCAGCCACTTTTTCTCTGCCTGTTTTTAAGATCATTTTGAGATCTTTGTAGATATTGCAGCAAATGAGACTTTTTTGGATATTCTCCTCTCTCTCTCTCTCTCTCTCTCTCTCTCTCTCTCTCTCTCTCTCTCTCTCTCTTCTCTCTCTCTCTCTCTCTCTCTCTAAATCATAGAAAATATATTGCACACACACACACACACACAAGCATACATACGGATTAGGGAAGCTGTCCCTATTGAACCTTCCAGGAAAAAAGAAACATGCTTCTAACCCACACAACTGCCTGTATAGCATTCCTACTTCACGCATAGCCATGGAAAGCCGGCCTGAATAGTGCGTGTGTGTGTGTGTGTGTGTGTGTGTGTGTGTGTGTGTGTGTGTGTTGTGTGTGTGTGTGTGTGTGTGTGTGTGTGTGTGTGTGTGTGTGTGTGTGTGTGTGTGTGGTGTGTGTGTGTGGTGTGTGTGTGTGTGTGTGTGTGTGTTGTGTGGTGTGTGTGTGTGTATGTGTGTGTGTGTGTGTGTGTGTGTGTGTGTGTGTGTGTGTGTATGTGTGTGTGTGTGTGTGTGTGTGCGCGGATGTCGGAGTCAGAAGAGGCATAACACTTAGCGCAGAGCGAAAACCATTGTTAGAGTCTTGTTTGTTTGTCTGTCTGTCTGTTTGCTTTGTTTCGACAAGCGTGGTGGCTGTGTTCTCTTTTTTGTTGAGGGAAGAGGAGAGGGAGGGTAGGCACGTAGTAAGGGGGTCAATGGGGGTGGACTAATGGGTAAGTAAATAAATAGTAAATGGGAAGGCGAAGTGGCTGTGTTCTTTTTTGTTGAGGGAAAAGGAAAAAGGATAATATGAAGTAGAAAGGGATGTCAATGGGGGAAGGGGGGTAAAGGGTAAGTAAATAGATAGTGAATGGGGAGGCGAGGTGGCTGTGGATAGCAAGTCAAGTAGAAAAGGTGATTAGAGGACAAAGCAAAGAGAAGGGAAGTAGAGCGTGAGGGGTTGTAAACAGTAAAGGCATAAAGGGAATAGGGGGTAATGAGGCATTTATGGGTTAAAGGGAATGTGATGGAGGAGAGGGTGAGACTTGAAAGTGCGGAGGAATGGGGATGTCGAGTAAGGGAAGGTACATTGTGCTTTGTTAGAGATTTAATGGATGGGGAAGGACTGTGTGTGGGGATAGTAAGGATAGTAGTAAGGAGAGTCTCATGATGGGATGGTAGTGGGATAGTGGGTAGGCAGGTGGAAGGGAGGAAAAGGTGGACAATTTAACCCCTTGAGACCCAGAACGTAATTACCTCCGCCAACGAAGTTGGAGGGGTTATGTTTTCACCCCGATCTGTCTGTCTGTCTGTCTGTCTGTCTGTCTGTCTGTCTGTCTGTTTGTTAGTGTACAGGATTTCTCGAAAAGTTACCAATAGATTTGGACCAAACTCAGTATACCAAGTCTATTTGGTACAAAGAAGACCTGATTTCATTTTGGATGAAATCTATTGACAACTGTATTCATGGCAACCAATTGATGAAATATTCGGCCGGAGGTATGCGCTCAAAACTGGGTGCATATAATATATATATATATATACTATATATAATAATATATAATATATATATATATATTATATATATATATATATAATCTATAATATAAAATATATATTATATATATATATAAAAGCATTTACGAAGATTACAGTATATCATATATACGATAAACCAGTCTATATGATAGTCCATAGACCACTATATCTCTTTGTCGGGCGCCCGCAGGCCTCTATGCAGCCCCGCAATTCAAAACATTGTCGCGTGTGCAGTCCAGGTATACAGTGGTCTATGGTCATATCTATAAAATATTACTTATATTCACTAAAAATCGTATAATGGTACCAAACTACAATTGAAACTAGGGGGGGTGCACTCAGTAGAGCGCATACCTCCGCCCGAATATTCATCAATTGGTTGCTATGGCAACAGTTGTGATTATATATATTATACTATATATATATATATATATATATATTATATATATAATAATGACGCAGAGAAGGGGCGATCTGATAGAAGTTTGAGTGGATAAAGGAAATTTAATAAAGGAGAGGTAGAAAGTTTTTACGGTTTTTTTAACCAGGGTAGAACAAGAAGTAACGGATTCAAGCTGGAAAAGCGTAGATTTAGAAAGGAAATAGGGAAAAACTGGTTCACTAATAGGGTGGTGAATGAATGGAATGGTCTCAGTAGACAGGTATTTAGTGCTGAGTCATTGGGGAGCTTTAAAGGGGAGCGGGGATAGGTTCATGGATGGGGATGAAAGGTGGAGGGTAGGTAGTGTTAGGTGACAGGAACTACCACGTGTAGGCCTCGCGGCCTCTTTGTAGCTTCCTTATTTTCTTATGTTTTGGGTTTCTTATGATACTACGTGAGGGGAGGCGGTGGGTTAGCGGAGTGGTTAGCGTCCCCAAATGGCGTTCTCGGTGACCCAAGTTCGATCCCCAAAGAAACCCAAAACCTTTCTGCACCGTCAAAGTGGCCTAAGAACACCCACATGCCCTGCCCATAACTCAACTTCGATTGCGAGTGCATCGGAGGACACAGGGGGCCGGCCATGAGCCTCTAATCACAGACGTCATTATAAGAATCCTGCCTGCGTCACTATAAGAATCCTGCCTGCGCCACTACGGGCGCAAAGCTTTAAGAAAATGGATTACCCGACGGGTTGAGAAGAGAGCAGAGAAGGAGAGAGAGCGAGAGAGAGAGAAATCCCCAAGGGTTGCTACTCGTGTGCGGGCGTTACTATAGCCAGTGAGGGGGCTTTAGTCCGGTTGCCTTGTTGTTGTGTGTGTGTGTGTCTATGTGGTGTGTGTGTGTGTGTGTGTGTGTTTGATGGTGGTTCAGCCTTCTCCTTTCCATGCAACCAGCCACTTTTTTCGGGCCTTTTTTTAAAGATCATTTTGAGATCTTTGTAGATATTGCAGCAAATGAGACTTTTTTGGATATCTCCTCTCTCTCTTCTCTCTCTCTCTCTCTCTCTTTTCTCTCTTCTCTCTCATCTCTCTTCTCTCTCTCTCTCTCTCTCTCCTCTTCTAAAATCATAGAAAATATATTGCACACCACACACACAACACAAGCATACATAGGGAAATTAGGGGAAGCTGTCCCTATGAACCTTCCAGGAAAAAAGAAACATGCTTCAAACCCCAAACACAACTGCCTGTATAGCATCCTACTTCACGCATAGCCATGGAAAAGCCGGCCTGAATAGTGGTGTGTGTGTGTGTGTGTGTGTGGTGTGTGTGTGTGTGTGTGTGTGTGTGTTTTGTGTGTGTGTTGTGTGTGTGTGTGTGTGTGTGTGTGTGTGTGTGTGGTTTTGTGTGTGTGTGTGTGTGGTGTGTGTGTGTGTGTGTGTGTGTGTGTGTTTGTGTCGTGTGTGTGGTGTGTGTGGTGTTGTGTTTTGTGTGTGTGGTGTGTGTGTGTGTGTGTGTTATTGTTGTTGTGTGTGGTGTGTTGTGTGCGCGGATGTCGGAGTCAGAAGAGGCATAACACTTAGCGAAGAGCGAAAACCATTGTTAGAGTCTTGTTTGTTTGTCTGTCTGTCTGTTGCTTTGTTTCGAAAAAGCGGGGGTGGCTGTGTTCTCTTTTTTGTTGAGGGAAAGGGGAGAGGGAGGGTAGGCACGTAGTAAGGGGGGTCAATGGGGGTGGGACTAATGGGTAAGTTAAATAATAGTAAATGGGGGCGAAGGGCTGTGTTCTTTTTTTTTGAGGGAAAAGAGAAAAAGGATAATAGGGGAAATAGAAAGGGGATGTCAATGGGGGAAGGGGGGGTAAAGGGGGAAGTAAATAGATAGTGAATGGGGGAGGCGAGGTGGCTGTGGATGAAGCAAGTAGAAAAGGTGATTAGAGGACAAAGCAAAGAGAAGGGAAGAGAGCGTGAGGGGTTGTAAAAAAGTAAAGGCATAAAGGAATAGGGGGGTAATGAGGCATTTATGGGTTTTTAAAGGGAATGTGATGGAGGAGAGGGTGAGACTTGAAAGTGCGGAGGAATGGGGATGTCGAGTAAAGGGAAGGTACATTGTGCTTTGTTAGAGATTTAAAAGGATGGGGAAGGACTGTGTGTGGGGATAGTAAGGATAGTAGTAAGGAAAAGTCTCATGATGGGATGGTAGTGGGATGTGGGGTAGGCAGGTGGAAGGGAGGAAAAGGTGGACAATTTAACCCTTGAGACCCAGAACGTAATTACCTCCGCCAACGAAGTTGGAGGGGTTATGTTTTCACCCCCATCTGTCTGTCTGTCGGTCTGTCTGTCTGTCTGTCTGTCTGTCGTCTGTTTGTTAGTGTACAGGATTTCTCGAAAAATTACCAATAGATTTGGACCAAACTCAGTATACCAAGTCTATTTGGTACAAAGAAGACCGATTTATTTTGGATGAAATCTATTGACAACTGTATTCATGGCAACCAATTGATGAAATATTCGGCCGGAGGTATGCGCTCAAAACTGGGTGCATATAATATATATATATATATAAATATTATATATATTTTATATATATATATTTTTATATATATATAAAATATATAAAAATATATATATATATTTTATATATATATATAAAAACAAGCATTTACGAAGATTACAGTATATCATATATACTGATAAACCAGTCTATATGATAGTCCATAGACCACTATATCTCTTTGTCGGGCGCCCCGCAGGCCTCTATGCAGCCCCGCAATTCAAAACATTGTCGCGTGTGCAGTCCAGGTATACAGTGGTCTATGGTCATATCTATAAAATATTACTTATATTCACTAAAAATCGTATAATGGTACCCAAATTACAATTGAAACTAGGGGGGGGCACTCAGTAGAGCGCATACCTCCGCCCGAATATTTCATCAATTGGTTGCTATGGCAACAGTTGTGATTATATATATATATATATATATATATATATATATATATATATATATATATATATATATATATATATATATAATCACAACTGTTGCCATAGCAACCAATTGATGAAATATTCGGCCGGAGGTATGCGCTCTACTGAGTGCAAATATATATATATATATATATATAAAATCACAACTGTTGCCATAGCAACCAATTGATGAAATATTCGGGCGGAGGTATGCGCTCTACTGAGTGCCCCCCCCCCCTAGTTTCAATTGTAATTTGGGTACCATTATACGATTTTTAGTGAATATAAGTAATATTTTATAGATATGACCATAGACCACTGTATACCTGGACTGCACACGCGACAATGTTTTGAATTGCGGGGCTGCATAGAGGCCTGCGGGGCGCCCGACAAAGAGATATAGTGGTCTATGGACTATCATATAGACTGGTTTATCAGTATATATGATATACTGTAATCTTCGTAAATGCTTGTTCTATAATATTATCAAATAGAAAACAGTAAAACACACTAAAGAAATGCCATTACGAGACTCTAAAGAAATATGCATGAACTTAACACTTCAACTCTCGAACTCACGAACGAACACAACTCACGAACACTTCAACTCTTCGCCATTTAAAACTTTGCGAGTCAACTTTTATCATGAAGGGTATCAATAGAAGCGCAATTTTATTAGCTTACCATTGCTACATTTCTTTATCTTATAAATTAATTAGAACTATGCATAAATTAGCGTTAAACTAATAAATAAAATCATCAATCGGGTAATTTTCCCGATTGATGATGTAATTTATTTACTTATATATTTCGTTTTCTGATAAATGAATTAGCACCATGTATAAATTAGCGTTAACTAAATAAATAACCTCATCAATCGGGAAAATTACGCGATTGATGAGGCTATTTATTTATTTAACGCTAATTTATGCATGGTTTTAATTAATTTATCAGATAACACAATATTGCAATGGAAAGCTAATAAGATTGCGCTTCTATTGATACCCTTCATGATAAAAGTTGACTAGCAAAGCTTTAAATGGCGAAGAGTTGAAGTGAATATTAAGTTCATGCATATTTCTTCAGAGTCTCGTAATGGCATTTCTTTACCGTGTTTTACTGTTCTTTATTTGATAATATTATAGAACAAACATTTACGAAGATTACAGTATATCATATATACTGATAAACCAGTCTATATGATGCGTATATATATATAATATATATATATATATATATATATAATATATATATATATATATATATATATATATATATATATATATATAATATATATATTATATATATATATACTATATATATATATATATATATATATATATATATATATATATATATATATATATATATATATGAATCCGAGCGGCCCTCCGACTTCAGGGCAAGTTCAGGTCTATGTGCAACAGGCCGATATTCCGTGCGCAGTCCAGGTATACAGTGGTCTATGATATGACCTATTTAATATCCATGTCCACTATCTAATTTGATATATGAAGTTGCTCTTTCGTAATTTTATGACTAACAACAGACAATTATATATAGCAAAGGAAAGATCTGGGTGTGAAAAGGTTAAGGGTGCCATTTGAACCACAATCATAAAAGCCACTTGTGTTTTCCCTCACTTTCCCTCCTCACATCTCTGTTCGGTATTCTACATAAAAATCAGTCATGCAACTCCACTATTTCCGCCAGTTCACCACCAACCCTGAACGGTATAAAGAAAGGAAGGGCAGATAAAAAAAGGAGACAGCAAAAACGATACACACAAAAGAGGGTGTGAGGTTATGGGAGAGGCAGGAAACAGGTCAAATACTTCAGCCTCAAGTAACATTATCCTAAGGCAAACACTCACTTCTCTCCTATAAGAACATAAGAAAATAAGGAAGCTACAAGAGGCCGTGAAACCTACACGAGGTAGTTCCTATTACTTAACACTACCTACATCCACCTTTCATCCCCATCCATGAATATATCTAGCCTCCTTTTAGAGCTCTCTAATGACTTCGTACTAACTACCTGTCTACTGAGTTCATTCCAATCATTTACTACTCTATTTGTGAACCAGTTTTTCCTTGCCTTTATTTTTCCTTTTCCCTATATATTTTCCTACTTATGAAACACTCTCCCAGATAAAAAAGAAAATAACAATAAGGAAGGAAGCAAATATGTAGATGAATATGCATGTAAATTAATGAATACATGAATATAAAACTGATGAATGGTGACAATGAATGATGAAATGGTTAGATAGGCCGTCGCTTTCCTCTTCACATAGCTCATATTTTGTTCTCCCTCAGCAAATTTTTCGTTGGCTTTTCCCATCGGCGAGGAAAATGTGTATTGTTGGTTGATTGTTTACTTTCCAGCCCGTCAACACAATATCCATCGGAAAGGTAAAGGATTCTGCCCCCTAATACCTGTGTTTTGTTGTGACGTCATTGTTGATATTGGTGGCAATGTTTATAAATTAACAGCGACGGTGATTGGGCGTCAGTCTGTGTGTATGTGTTTGTTTACCTGTGTGTGTGTGTGTGCTATTCACCCATGGTCTTGTCCATGCGAGCTGGCTCGCGATCGCCAGTTTTCACCCTCTCAGTGCGAGCTTGGAGATCATTAACACCGATCTTTGGGCAATGCTGGGACCTCAAACACCATACACCCCCATCCCCTTGCTCAAGGGGGACAGTAACCGTCCGAATTTGTCAGTGAAAAATCCCCGGGAGCGCGAGGATTCGAACCGCCTACCCACTGAATTGAAGACCAGTACGTTATCAACCTGACCATCACGCGCGTGTGTGTGTGTGTGTGTGTGTGTGTGTGTGTGTGTGTGTGTGTGTGTGTGTGTGTGTGTGTGTGTGTGCGCGCGCGCGCGTGTGTGTGTGTGTGCGCGCGCGCGCGCGTGTGTGTGTGTGTGTGTGTGTGTGTGTGTGTGTGTGTGTGTGTGTGTGTGTGTGTGTGTGTGTGTGTGTGTGTGTGTGTGTGTGTGTGTGTGTGTGTGCTCTTGTCCTTGTTTTGTATTTGTTCCTTTTTGTCTGACCATCCCTTCGCACCTCTCTCTCTCTCTCTCTCTCTCTCTCTCTCTCTCTCTCTCTCTCTCTCTCTCTCTCTCTCTCTCTCTCTCTCTCTCTCTCTCTCTCTCTCTCTCTCTGTTAGATGGTCAATTACTCTGTGCGTGCGTGCGTGCGTGCGTGCGTGTGTGTATGTGTGTGTGTGTGTGTAGGTGGGTATTGGTAGACAAAAGTATGTATGCATGTACGTACGCAATGTATGCCGTCCTCTGTATTTTGTATTCATAGTCTACAAAAGTCATTACGAAGCCGCACATTCCAATAATTGCTGGCGGGTAGTTATTTGGGATTGGGATTACAGAACCTCCAGCCTTTCTTTTTTACATTTTTTTTCTTTAATCTACATTTTGAAATTTCTCTCCACATAAAAAAATTAAGTCACAATATTGATTTTGAAGACCATTGACCTTTTTTTCTTCTTACTTTTAGTTTTTTTTCCCGTCATATTCGTTTTATTATAAATCGATATCTTTCATTTTTACTTGTTTTCTTTAATATGCATTTTGAAATCTCTCCACAAAAAATAAATACATTATTGATTTTGGAGACCTGTGACCTTTTTTTTCTTACTTTTAATGTTTTTTCGTCATATTCAATATAATATAAATCGATATCTTTCTTAATGGTTTTCTTTAATCTACATTTTGAAATCTCTCCCCACACAAAAAAAAGTTACATTATTGATTTTGGAGACCCGTGACCTTTTTTTTCTTACTTCTAATGTTTTTTCGTCCTATTCGTATTAATATAAAGCGATATTGTACGCTAACCTTTGCTCTTTTCCGTCTTCGTGGTATTAGTGTAGTTAGTTTGCCTGCGTATGTGACATCATGGCACCATAGTTTGCCTTCCTTGTGTTTCTTTTTGTGCCCAATCATCGTCACTCTGTAAAGGACCAGAACAAGATACCTGTTTAAGTTCATATCCTTCCAAGCACAAGAACATAAGAACACAAGAAAATAAAGAAGCTACAAGAGGCTATGAGATCTACACCTGGTAGTTCCTGTGCATGAGGGAATTCAGTCATCTTTCAATAGATATAAATATGGACGTGTGTGTGTGTGGGGTGTGGGTATATGTGTGTGTGTGCATATGGGTGTGTTCACGAAAGCTAACGGTTATCAATCTTATCATATTTGCAAGAAAGTTTATGATACAGTAATATTTGCGCCAAGGTATAAAAGCTAAATATTCAGATACATATTGCTGTAACCTTGCTTTTCCTCATCGAAACAAACAGTTCTGTAGTTATTAACAGATTGATTAACTAGTTTGTTGAGGGCAAGTGGAGGATACAAACATACAAATAATACACTCGAGAAACACATAAAAAATATACATGACGTAGGCCATTAATCAAAACATTAATTACATATATATATTTCACTGGTCACTTTCAATTTATTTCTCGAATGATATATTTCCTCTAGAATTATAATTATATCAAGCAATATCCGGTCTTCCTCTAAAAGCAACATACATTTTCTGACTATTTATTTTGCCTTTCTTTTTTCTTTTCGTCTCCTTCGCTTCCACCATGAGTCTTATTGGCAAACTTGGGTACACAGCCTCTTCGGTGGTTCATTAGTGGGCAGGCGAGTGGACGGAAGAGGAGCCAGAGCCAGGTGGAGAGGAGGAAGGTGGAAGAGGGAGA
Source organism: Chionoecetes opilio (assembly GCA_016584305.1). Classification (NCBI taxonomy): domain Eukaryota; kingdom Metazoa; phylum Arthropoda; class Malacostraca; order Decapoda; family Majidae; genus Chionoecetes; species Chionoecetes opilio. The sequence goes on along the minus strand of JACEEZ010008836.1, from coordinate 22,331 downwards.
CGAAGAAATGAGAGAAACGATAGGAAAAAATGATAATAAGAAAAGAAGGTAAAAAAGACATGCCTAGGTATACACGAAGAGGAGAAGCAAGATGTATTATGAAAATATAACGGGAAAATGTTTTTTGTATAATTGGTCTTTTTATTATTACCAATTGAAGCTTTAACTTTTTTTCCGGCTATGTATGTCTGTCTGTTTATCTATCCGCGTGTGTGTGTGTGTGTGTGTGTGTGTGTGTGTGTGTGTGTGTGTGTGTGTGTGTGTGTGTGTGTGTGTGTGTGTGTGTGTGTGTGTGTGTGTGTGTGTGTGTGTGTGCCTGCCTGTCTGACCCAACATGACCTGACCTGCCTGCTTACTAGCCTGACCTCTCTCTCTCTCTCTCTCTCTTCTCTCTCTTCTCTCTCTCTCTCTCCTCTCTCTCTTCTCTCTCTCTCTCTCTCTCTCTCTCTCTCTCTCTCTCTCTCTCTCTCTCTCTCTCTCTCTCTCCTTGATCTTTTTATAAGGAAAAGGCATTGCGAAAAACTTTACATGTTAGAGTCTTCATGTTATGTTGCAATGTCGATGAACAATGAATATTGAGATTATTCCATCTGAGGTGGAACACATAAAACATAAAAGATTTACGTTTCTTGAAATATGGACTTGAAACACACGTTGCTTTGTACCGATGTCTTTTGAGATTATTTTGGTCATGCAGGAATTCAATATGCCAAAAAACTTACCCGTTGCCATGGGACTCTTGATTGATTTACTGTACCAGGCAATTCTAATTTCGAAACTATAGGTGATTATTGGTGATACTAACAATCAAATAGCACAATAAGTTTTGTTCATACAGTCTGAAGATACACAGTGGCTTGCGAGATTATTTCTCAGTATCCTTTTTCCCAGCCATTTTTCGCTGTCCTCCAAAGATTGCACATTTACAAGATTAAAGATGTAATTTCAGGGTAACACGAAGTTTGCTTTAAAAAGTCACAATCAGTAAATAAATCATGCTGTCCCAGACGTGTATGAGTTGTCCCTAAGGATTAGAGATCTGACAATGTGCTCCAATGAACTAGAATTTTCAGTATTCAGAAATCTTCGTATCGCAATAAAATTTATGTCTGTGAAATGAGTTGGGAAATATGTTTTTTTTTCTAATTTTATCCAGAGGGTTTAATAAAAGAAACAATAAAAAATACCGCAATAATAACTTACAAAATGCATATCAATAAAATAAAAGAAAAAATGAAAGTTTTATTGGATATTGTTTATTGTTGTGAATGACTAGAATGGACTCAGCAGACAGGTAGTTAGTGCGGAGTCATTAGGGAACTTTAAAGAGGGGCTGGATAGGTTCATGGATGGGGATGAAAGGTGGATGTAGGTAGTGTTAGGTAACAGGAACTACAACGTGTAGGCCTCACGGCCTCTTGTAGCTTCCTTATTTTCTATTGCTGTGAGAGAAATTTAACCTAGAGATAATGATTCAGGCCCGTAATAGAGCATTTGCTCATCGGGCCCTGCCATATAACTCACCATGTATTCATGTACTGAATTGTAACTTGACGGCCAATAAATTATTATTATTATTATTATTATTATTATGTTCTTCTTATGTTCTTATTGGATATTTTAATGTTATTTTATGAGAGGCACAAAACATCTACAAAGGAATCCACATCCGCCACTCTTGATGCCCTTCAGGACAGTCTGCCAATATCCGCCGCCCAGCGAACAGGTTTACGAAGACTTATGGCTCAAGGTCACCCTACTTACGGTTTGAAGAGGTGCCGTGGAGTCTGCGTCGCAATACATTCATTTCGTGTTTCGTTCAGGTCTGTGTAATACTTGCTATATATACATGAGTTCCTTGCTTCAACCTCAAGACCAAGATATCGAGTCTTTTTCGTATGATATTATGATTTATTTGATAGCCAATCGTGCTGAACAACAAGGCAGGTCCATGAGATCCTCTAAGACTATTAAAAATAAATTTACAAGAATGACAGACTTTCCACAAACCTCATTTTTGAGTAATTAAAGAAACTAAGTGACAATGAATAAGTTAACTGCTTGTGGTGCACTGCGGACGAATGTTGGATAATGTTTGTGTTCGTACTTTTAGAGGTTCGTTCTGACGACTGGCTTTACAAAATTTGGAAATATTAGGCAATTTCTTATCGGTTTTATGTTTCTGTTATTTCACATTGTTCTCTACAAGTCAGGATTAAAAACAAATAACCACCTAAGACTTTCTGCACCTTCCCTGTGACTAGCTTCGTCCTGCTTCCTTGTTATCATGTAGCGATCAGTTATAACCAACCATTTCTGTTCATTCGTTAT
>JACEEZ010008836.1:10000-12500 GCA_016584305.1 Chionoecetes opilio | reverse complement strand
AATCAAAGACGTATACATCCCATGGTTTGCACAAGACAGCCTTCGCCTAAATCTAAATAATAATGACCATAACAGTGAAATAACGATGTCTCAAAGGAACACCAAAGCATGTAGGTATCGGGAACAGCTTATCTCTTCTACATAACATCGTTAGTAGATAACTAGATAAGTTGCATACATATATCTTTCTATGAGTTCCGTACTTTGACTGCTTGTTCGCTGAGCTGTAAGGTGAGAACTGGAAAATATACTATGTCTGTCTGTCTGTCTGTCTGTCTATCTTGTATGTCTCCTCTTCTTCTTCCTTCTTATTATCTTCTCTTCCTCCAAAACGACGATGATTGTACATGGAAAAAATTCATATAAGATAACCTCTCTCTCTCTCTCTCTCTCTCTCTCTCTCTCTCTCTCTCTCTCTCTCTCTCTCTCTCTCTCTCTCTCTCTCTCTCTCTCTCTCTCTCTCTCTCTCTCTCTCTCTCTCTCTCTCTCTCTCTCTTTCCCGCACTAACAAAACAACTCAGAGAGAACATGGGGCGGAACATGAGAAGCGGAAATTAATAGGAAAGAAAAAATAAAGAGAGATAAAGAAAGAAAGAAAGAAAAAGAAAGGGAAGAATTCACCAGCATAGCCTAAAGCGAGTTATTCGCTCACCACCCTGGAACTGGAAGACCAAGTGTTTTAACCCCTTGAAGCCCAGAACGTGATTTCCATTGTAATTTGGCTACCATTAGACGATTTGAAATGAATATAGGCAATATTTTATAGATATGACCTACTTAGTATACTTGTCGACTAACTAATTGTGTATATAAAGTTAGTTTTCGTAATTTTATCACTAACAACAGACAAACTTTTATAGTAAAGGAAAGATCTGGGCGTGAAGTGTTTTAACATCCCGATTACAGGTCAGCATCCCATAGGCGCGCCATAAGTGCTGCCGTATCGACCGTTACAGGGCAGTGGATGGGCAGCTGTGTTGGCCTGGTGCAGCTGTCACTCCTGGCGAAAATTCAAGCCTGGATTGGATTGAACCGTTATGTCATCAGCCAGGAACACTACCCAACGTTTGGAGATAGTCATGTGATATTGCCTTGAACTGTATATACGCTGATTGGTAGCATCTTAGTTACATAAGAACATAAAAAATAAGGAAGCTACAAGAGGCCGTGAGACCTACACGAGGTAGTTCCTGTTACTTAACACCTACATCCACCTCTCTTCCCCATCCAAGAATTTATCCAGACTCCTTTTAAAGATCCCTATTGACTCCGCATTGACCACCTGACGACTGAGTCCATTCCAATCATTCACCACCCTATTTGTGAACCAGTTTCTCCCTATTTCCTTTTTAAATCTACAAAGTTGTCTTTCCGTTTGTAAATAGCCAATTTAACTGCAATTAATTCGATGTCATGACAGTCACCTTAATATTCAGGGAGTCATTTTCTTCTTGATGTCTTTCCACATTGAGTGGTTTCCAAATTTCGCAATATCTTTCCCAAAGTAGTTAAACTACAAACCATACGGTAACTTCCAAACATAGTCCCATTAATTAAGCTTTTCTGAAGAGATCCTTTAAATAATTCTTATAAAAAAGTTAAGCTATTCAAGACCAGGATGCTATTGTCATTATTCACTGCATTACTCCATAGCAGGGAAAGCTCAAAACTTTTACATACGGCAACATTAGATTTCACTACATTCCACACGATTCATAAGCAAATATGTGGAGGCGTGGAGCTTGGAAAATTTAGAGCTAGCTTGTATCTAAACAATTTCCCTTGCAGCCATGTAAAACCAGCGGCAGGTCTTGCTCATACTTTCATCAGTCTTGGTAAAAGGTAAATATATGTTTTGAACTCTAAGTATCTTTTTCAATAGAACCATTACTTTATCAGCATCCATAATGTTATGACAGTGTGTTGAGAGAGAGAAAAAAAAAAAAAAAAAAAGAGAAGAGGAGAGAGAGAGAGAAAAGAGAGAGAGAGGAAAGAGAGAGGGGAGAGAGAGAGAGAGAAGAGAGAGGAGAAGAGAGAGAGGAGAGAGAGAGAGAGAGAGAGAGTGCAGAGAGAGGGGGAGAGAGAGGGGGGGGAAAAAAGAGAGAGAGAGGAAAAAGGAAGGAAGCTACCAAACAACCCCCACCCTTGCCCCTTTACCTTTACTAAAACTGCCAAGTAAAAAAATGTCATTGTGTTGAGCATGGAGACAAGACAGAGAAGTCAGGGCGAGGAGGCACTTAGGTTTTAGGAGGACAAGGGACTGACGACAAGTGGGGTGGTGGTGGTGGTGGTGGTGGTGGTGGTGGTGGTGGTGGTGGTGGTGGTGGTGGTGGTGGTGGTGGTGGTGGTAGGGGGGCGGTGTCGGGGCGTTGGGTCCGATGGTGATGAGAACATAAGAACATAACATAAGAAAATAAGTAAGAAAATAACACATAAGAAAGAAGGAAGAACACACATTAAAAAACACATAACACATGTATAAGACACAAAAGACTTTAAC
>JACEEZ010008836.1:0-7500 GCA_016584305.1 Chionoecetes opilio | reverse complement strand
GCTTTTATTTAACTAGCATGAGAACTTTTCATCTTTTTTATCTTCTCCTCTTCCTCCCTCCTTCCTTCCCTCCTTCCTTCCTTCCCGTCAGTTTCGTTCTAGTATTTTCGTCATGTTTTTCAAGGGTTCTTCTTTTCCTTTTTCCTGCTTCTCTTCTACTGCTTCTTATCATCAATATTCTTCTCTTCTGTTTTTCTTGTTCTTCATTTCCTGCTCCTCTTTCGCTTCTTCCTTGCCCTTCTTATCATCATAATTATAACTACAATCACCATCATCAAATGTTTCCTCTTTCATCATCATCACAGTCATTTTCTTTCATCTTCTCCTACTCCACCTCTTCCTCTCATCTCCTTCCTCTCCTCTTCCTTTTGATCTGCTGTCAAGAGGAGGCAGCGACCAAGTGGTTTTGGGTTGTTAAAAGAAAAAAAATGAAGAGGGAGCCTTAGAGAGGAATGAGTGTTTTGATCACAGCAAATGCATGTGACTTAAAACAGGTAAGTTGGACCTCTTCATGGCTTCTTTCATTTCCTTCATGCGAGACCCTCCTTCACACAGTTCCATGGAGGGAGTGGCACCAAGGAAGTCACAAAAGCACCAAGGGCAAGGGCAGTAAGGGCAAGGGCGTGGGTCGGGGGAATGTATCGTCCTTTCATCTCAAAAGCGACCATGTAAACAAGAATCCATGTTTGCTTGTATCATTTGTGTGTGTGTGTGTGGTTTTTTTTTCTGTTTTCTTTCTTTCTTTTTTTACATTTGTGCCTATAGCGCCTGTAGGCAGTGGTGACCCAGGGCTCGGATGGTAGGCTCTGGAGGTTCACTTGAGGGCTGTGATGATGGTTGGTCCTCGCCCGTGGTGGCGCAGGCAGGATTTTTATAGTGACGCCTGTGATTAGAGGTTCATGCCGCCCCCCTGTGTCCTCCGATGCACTCGCAATCGAAGATAGAGTTGATGGGCAGGGCATGTGGGTGTTCTTAGGCCACTCGACGGTGCAGAAAGGTTTTGGGTTTCTTCGGGGATCGAACTCGGGTCACCGAGAACGCCAGTCGGAGACGCTAACCACTCCGCTACCGCCTCCCCATTGTGTGTGTGTATGTGTGTGTGTGTGTGTGTGTGTGTCAAAAGTGAATAAAGCCGAAGTATGTGAGGGGGTGAGTGAGGAAATATAGTTATTTGTTTTCATTTCAGAACAGACCTGTTTGAAGTTTTGATAAGTCTTCATCTATCTCGATTTCAGGCAGCTCTCTCTCTCTCTCTCTCTCTCTCTCTCTCTCTCTCTCTCTCTCTCTCTCTCTCTCTCTCTCTCTCTCTCTCTCTCTCTCTCTCTCTCTCTCTCTCTCTCCCTTTCATCTCCCCAAGCCTTTCATATCAACTCTTCACCTCTAAGCATCCCTCACAAATAACCTCCTCATTCCACACATACACACACACACAAACACACACACAAACACACACGGCATTGACAACACGCAAAGCACCAACAAACACGCCAACGCATCTCCCTTTCAAAGACTCCTCATCATTTTAGCATAACACCAATAAAACCAGCGAAGCACCTATGATAAACAAGCTAGTTAGACGGGGTAGGAAGGAACGGGAGGGGAGGGGGATCGTCTCGTCTCAAGTGGTGACGTGTACGGGAGAGAACGGTGGCACGGGGGCACGGCAGAGCTATAAGCACGGCGGAATACGTACAAACCAGCATAGCATCCATCGCCTGTACTCTCATAACCAGGCGAACCAGAGCTACCGATTACCTTCCCGGGGTGATATTAGTCGCTTCCGCTCAAGGGGAAGGTTAGTGGTGGAACAGCTGACGCGGAGATGCCTGAAGACTTAAAGGGAGGAGAGGGGAAGTGGGGGAGGAGAGGGAGAGTTGGGGAAGAGAGGGAAAGTGAGGGAGGGTAGGTAGGGCTGTGAGGGCTGATATCTGAGGAACTGGGCGGTTTAAAGGCTGACGTTTTGGAAGATTAAGGGTCTTCTAACTGAGAACGTATGAAGACCTGCCGGAGAGTGATGTCTAAGGCTATGAGTGATGAGCTGGAAGATTGAAGGGAGGGCACTGCGGGGACTGATTCAAGGGAGACGGAGCGGGTAATGATAAGTGATCAAGCATGGCAAAGGAACGGAAGTGACTGGTGATATAAGTAAGAAGAAATGGAGACCCCCAAGACGAAGGATGATGGAAATAGAAATTGATGAGAGCTACTGGGAACTGAGGGGGGGGGAGAGAGAGAGAGAGAGAGAGAGAGAGAGAGAGAGAGAGAGAGAGAGAGAGAGAGAGGAGAGAGAGAGAGAGAGAGAGAGAGAGAGAGAGAGAGAGAGAGAGAGAGAGAGGAGAAGAGAGAAAGTAAGAAAAATGGAGACCCCCAAGACGAAGGATGATGGAAATAGAAATTGATGATAATGAAAACGAGGACAGTGAGAGAGAGAGAGAGAGAGAGAGAGAGAGAGAGAGAGAGAGAGAGAGAGAGAGAGAGAGAGAGAGAGAGAGAGAGAGAGAGAGAGAGAGAGAAGGAGAGAGAGAGAGAGAGAGAGAGAGAGAGAATGAGAGTGTGTGTGTAAGAGAGAGTGAGAGAATGTAATACCGACTATATGCAATAAAGAAAATCACTCACCGTATACGAACAAAGGAAAGAGAACAAAAGGAAAAATTAAAAAAAGGCAAGAAAATAATAAGGGAAGGGGATGTAGGGAAGAAAACATAGAAAGGAAAAAAGTAATAAATGAGATGAGGAAACGTGAAAAAACAGAAACAAACCACTCAACCTGAACGCAAGGAAAAATCTGAAGCTGTTTTTTTTCCCTTCTTCGTCCTGCCTCTTCATCATTTCGACGATTTCCTGTTTTTCGCGGCGTCAAGTTGGGCGGCATAGTTAGCCCTTCTTGGTGTGTTTTGAAGCTGAGGGGAAAAACACCTCAGTCGCCGGACACTGCCACGCCGCCACGGGGAGGGGAAAGACCCAAGTTAAAGAGACATTCCTGGGTTGAATTATTGTCTTCCGTCTGTCTGCCTCTTCTGTCTCAAGCTCTTTTACTTCTCCCGTCACTCTTGTCTCCAACACTTCTTCTTCTGTCGAGACTTTTACCGTCACTGCTGTCTGTCTATTGTTGTGGTACCTTTTGTTTCTCTTCCCCCTCGCCGCTCTTCCTGCTTCTCCGTCCTCTCTCTCTCTCTCTCTTCTCTCTCTCTCTCTCTCTCTCTCTCTCTCTCTCTCTCTCTCTCTCTCTCTCTCTCTCTCTCTCTCTCTCTCTCTCTCTCTCTCTCTCTCTCTCTCGTCCTTCATATGCCGCACCTCCATCCTTCCTCCCCCAGCCCTTCTTGCGTCGACGGTTCGTGGTTAACAAAGTTTGTATACACGTGCCAAGAAAATAAGTGACTTTTACACTTTCAAAACTTTCCTCATAACACCAGCAACAACATCAGCGACATCAGCAACAACATCATTATAGCTCATGAATAACCACTTAGGGTTACAGGTTACAAAAAATACTGGGTGTGGTTTCCCACTATCAATACTATTAAAATCACTATTATTATAATTATTACTACGTATGATCACGGCTGTTTTTCTAGTCCAAATTACGATATTTACACTGTTCACCTTCCTGAAATAAGACATCTGGCATAACCTACATAACCTACATAACATACATAACCTACTAAAACATAACCTATAACCTATATATAACCTACATAACCTGGCAAAACTTACTGTACTTCGCCTGTGAGAGGAGAAAGGGCGCGAGGGATGTGTAGGGTTGTTGGCCTTATAGGTACATATGTTTATCCCTACATTTATATTTAATGCATGCACCTTTACTGCTAATAATTTCCATGTTTAAGATATATAATATATATATATATATATATATATATATATTAATATATAATTATATGCTGTTAAATATGTCACTAATACCATTTCTGAGCTTACATTATCTAATTTCTCAGAATTGGAAACAGCCGTGCAGGACTCTTTACCTGTCTACCTTAACCCAGCTGTTCATTTTCCTTCAATGATTATGCCAATCATAATTATCATCATCATAGTAATTCCACTTTGCCTTGTTGTTAGGAAGGCCCTATCTTTGTATGTTCTCCTGCAGGGCAAAATCCGACAAAATCAGGTAAATACATAATTGTAACATGGTTAGGTACATGTCTTTAGGACGGCGCGAGGACGCGCCAGGTAGGTGACCGAGCGATGTTGGCCTTATAGGTACATATGTTTATCCCTACATTTATATTTAATGCATGCACCTTTACTGCTAATAATTTCAATGTTTAAGATATATATATATATATATATATATATATATATATATATATATATATATATATATATATATATATGACGTATATTGTCCATGCCCATATGCCCATACGCCCATGCCACGTCATCTGCATCACACGCCACCAGAGGACACCACTTACTGGACAGGGTCACACCCTGTTACCTGATACCCAGACAGCAGGCACCCCCCAACCGCGCCCTGCCTCTGGGAGGAGAGTACACAACGCTGCAGAGCAAGATATACATTCGTGTGGTTAGGACGTGTGTGTGTGACGGGAACATTTTGTTGTGGTGAATAACTAATGTGCATTGATAAGACTATTTGAACATTATTATTATATCGTGCTGCACAAGGCCGATACATGTTCTGTTAGTATTAATAATAATTATAAAACCACCTTCAGTATTTGCTTAGCCCCGCTCGGCTACTATTCTTCCACTCTTACCAAACAGTAAGTGTATGTTAGTGATACATATGGAGCTAAGAGGGTTGCAGACACACACCACCTGCCTGTCTGCTGGGATGCTGCACTCAAGCCCTTCAGTGTTTTCTAGATCAATAGACTTTTAAAAATAGTCAGTTAATATTAAGTGTTTTGGTCCTTGATGACAGAGCGAACGAAATTATCCGGGATTTTCTTCTTATCGTTTTGTACTACAAACAAATCATGCCAATAGTTCTCTTTAAATGCTCAGCTCACTGCACTGTGATTTTTTTTATTTGTCACGTAAATACACACGTAATCTGACTTTGTAGTTACCTAACTCGGCATTGCTCGGCATATTTTCGTATTCGTTTAAGGCTATTTTTTCTTCTTTTTTTCATTTTTGTTCAGCCACCTCTCCCCCCGATGACTGAAGTATGCTTTCGTGACTACTGTGGCAGCAATTGTTCAGGACTATACGTAAACCTCGTAAATTTCCATCATCCACTACACCTCAACATTTTAACTATCACGCATTCTATAGTTTCCTTCTCTCACTTACACTTCCAAACTGTTATCAAAATCTGCATATTTTTCTCTCTAGCATGTCCAACTACGCCTGTCACACACAAACCTTAACTGACTCACTTTTCATTTTTTCCAGCGTTCCATTCTTATTCAGTTTCATGATTCAAATTTTTACATCCCTCAACATTCCATCCATGAAGATTATAATTTAGTCTGCATGCCAACATCGCACAACCATGTCGCATCCTATACTTATTTATAAATATTCCTCGTCCTCTACACTACTGCAGCTATCTTATTTCTGCCATGTCATGTACGTTTATTCCATATCATATTATACAATTCGTTCGATCTCCCCCCCTAAGCATGACACAATAAAATGTTCGCAACAGTATCCATGTACAATAACTCTTCCAGTGCACAATAAACAACGTGACCAACCAATCACCTTTCAAGTAGTTTCAACATTTAAATAGTTTCAAGATCATCAGTAAATAGTTTGAAAGTCATCAGTAAATAGTTTCAAGGTCATCAGTGTTCGTAATAATATAATCATATGAACACCTTTATAATCTTTAGCCTTTATACATGTAAGTTTCAACAGCCAACCTGAACTTCTACTCTACTTCTGCTACATTCTTATTTACTCATTTTATGAACTCAGAATATTCATCCCGCCTCTTTAATAATACATTTCTATAACTTTTCAATTTCGGTATAATACAACCAATAATTTTCAAATCAACTAGACAATACGAAATAATTTGCTTTCTATATTATCCTTGATTACTTTCTTCCCACATCATTAATCAAAATATTACTTCATGAACATTCCTCTTCATTTCCATTGTCTTCTAGTGCCTTTCAGAGAGCTCTTCCTTCGCTGCAAGACAAGAATCAGTTCTAGGAATCTTTTCTCTCTAATTGGCTTTTCCAATTATGTTTTAATGCCAGTCTTTAATGGTCTTTCACCTTCCGCCACCTCATCACGCCAGTCTTGCACTATAGTCAATTTTTTTTAACGAGGCAAAAAATCCATTCTATCTTAAGGTATCATGCTTAGAATTATGTATATATTTACCAAATAATATGGTTAACTATGATAAAATACAACTGCAATTAAGAAGAACCATAGTATTCCCTTCTCCTGGCATCAAATATCAGTCAGTAAGCAGCAAGGGGCCAGGATTTTTCACCTTGTTAAAAAAAACAGAGTATAGTAAAGCCCGGTTCCCACCATCCCGCTTGTGCGGCCGCCATACAACAACAATGACGTCACCATCATCACCGCTTGAGTGGTATTTGTGGTAACTGGGCACAGTTGGCAACTTCGCTCGAGCGGACACCGCCGAGCGGGAGAGATGACTTGAATTTAACTTTGTACGGCGGCCGTACAGCGGTACGGCGGTGCGGTAGACTTTGTTGTGACGTCATTGTGACGTCTTTGTTGTTGTACGGCGGCCGTACAAGCGGGATGGTGGGAACCGGGCTTAAGTGTTACCTCCTCAAACACCCCTTCCTCATCCATTTCATTCTTTTCATTGGTTACTTCATTTCACGGTTCATCTATCAGCTGCACTTTATATTTACCCGAGCATGTATCTTATAGTATGCTTTCAAAATCTAGTCCATATTTGTTTCTTTGTTGTACGCGATATGAGGGGAGGCTGATGCATTAGGCGGCATTCAAAGGTATCCATTACGGGGTATTTTCACGTGAAATGTCGTGGGCTGAGATAAGAGTTGTGCGAGTGGAATCTTCTGTTGTCAAGTATAAAATTTCCCAAAAGGCATCTCAAATTAATGTGGCAAGAAACGCAACGTAATACATATAACGTATTTGAAAAGACCTTCCCCCAGAGATCGAAGTAATCATCACCCTCTTTAACACATCAAATATGCACAAAATGTTCACAAAAGGTCCTCATCATCATAGTAATCAAAACGCTGGAGAAAACCATGAGAAAAAGAGTCAGGGTTAAGAAAAAGTCTCTCAAAGATGGTGATCTACACATAATAAAGTAAGTCATCGAGAATTTCATAGAAAGTTATAAATGATTGTTCTTAGCTTACACGGGCTACACAAGATTTCTTAACTTTGTACAAGAACCAACTTTAAACTTATTGCGTAAACACTACAATTATGGTGGTTTCGTAGCGAACATAACACATCGATTCCTTGACAATACCTACGAAAGATAAGTATCAAATTACATACAGATAAACAAAATGAACACCGAGAAATTAAAAA
>JACEEZ010008833.1:0-22846 GCA_016584305.1 Chionoecetes opilio | reverse complement strand
CGGGGGGAAAACAGGGGGTAGATCCAGGGGAGGAAAGATAAGGCTGTTGTCTCTGGGACAAATACTTTTCAAGGGTTTTTAAAAAAAAGGTAAACAGTGCACTAAATAAAAACACTCTCACATAAACCAAAAATATGGTCAAAGTAAGATAAGAAAATACTAAAAGGTTGTGCAAGGGTTTATTCACGAAATAAATAAGAAGAAAATTTATAGTTTTTTTTTAGGTTTTATGCATTATAATTTCTAGGATATTGTATAGACCAAGATAATACATGAGGCATAATTTTTTTTCCCCAGGTTAATTCCCAGCCCAAAGTTTTTTGAAATGCCATAATATATGGATTTTCAACATTTGACCCCGACAAGGCGGGAAATAAAAAGTAACAGGGAAAAGTCGGGAAAGTGTGTCGGGAAAATTATTGATAGCCGGTGAAGCGGGCGTGCCCCCCCCAGAAACCCCACACACACCACCAACCACACACAAAAACAACACACACACACACAAAACCACCACCACCCAAAAACACACCACACACCCACACACACAAACACACACACACACACAACACCACCCACACACACACACACACCCCACACACACAACCACAACACAACCCACAAACACACACACACACACACAAACCCACACACCCACACACACACCCCACACCCCACACACACAACCACCCACACACACACACACACACACCACACACACACACAACACACACACACACACCACCACACACACAACACACACCCCACACACCACAACACACACACACACACACCCACACACACACACACAACACAACACCACACCACACAAAACAACACACACAACACACACACACACACACACACACACACCACACACACCCCCACACACACACACACCACACACCCACACACACACACACACACACCCACACACCACCCCACCACACACCACACCACACACACACACACCACACACAACACAAACACACAACACACACACCCCACACACACCACACACACACACACACACACACAACACACACACACACCACACACCCCACCACACACCACACACACACCACCACACACACACACACACACACACACACACACACACACCACACACACACACACACACCACACACACACACACACACAGCACACACACACACACACAAACCCACACACACACACACACACACACACACACACACCACACACACACACACACACACCGACACACACACACACACACACACACACACACACACACACACACACACACACACACACACACACACACACACCCACACCACACACACACGACCACAAACACACACACACACCCACACACACACACACACACACACACACACACACACACACACACACACACACACACACACACACACACACACACACACACACACGACACACACACACTACACACACACACACACACCGACACACAACACACACCACACACACACACACGACCACACACACAGCACACCACACACACACACACACACACACACACACACACACACACACACACACCACCCACACACGACACCGCACACCACACACCAACACACAACACACAACAAGTCAGATCTTCAGATATTATCATACGTGACCCCACCTAAATAAGTTCTCACCCGAATCCCGCTGAGCTTCCTAGATGAATGAGAGGTACATTCACCGACTCATTAAGCGTATCTCTCGCTCTTCATTAGCAAGGAGTCAGCGGGAGGCACAGCGAGACATAGCGAGGCATAGCGAGGCATAGCGAGGCATAGCGAGGCACAGCGAGGCACAGCGAGGCACAGCGAGGCACAGCGAAGCATAGCGAAACATAGCGAAACATAGCGAAGCATAGCAAACCATAGCAAGGCATAGCGAGCATAGCGAAGCATAGCAAGGCATAGCAAAGCAAAGCGAGGCATAGCGTGGCATAGCGAGGCACAGCGAGGCATAGCGAGGCACAGCGAGGCACAGCGAGGCACAGCGAGGCACGGCGAGGCACAGCGAGGAAACGAGGCACAGCGAGGCACTGCGAGGCACTGCGGGCACGCGAGGCACAGCGGAGGCACGGCGAGGCCACAGCGTGGGCATAGCGGAGGCACAGCGAGGCACAGCGAGGCGCAGCGAGGCACAGCGAGGCATAGCGAGGCACAGCGAGGCACTGCGAGGCATAGCGAAGCACAGCGAGGCACAGCGAGGCATAGGGAGGCACAGCGAGGCACAGCGAGGCACAGCGAAGCATAGCGAAACATAGCAAGGCATAGCAAGGCATAGCGAAGCATAGGGAGGCACAGCGAGGCACAACGAGGCACAGCGAGGCATAGCGAGGCACAGCGAGGCACAGCGAGGCACAGCGAGGCATAGCGAGGCATAGCGAGGCACAGCGAGGCACAGCGAGGCATAGCGAGGCACAGCGAGGCACAGCGAGGCACAGCGAGGCATAGCGAGGCACAGCGAGGCACAGCGAGGCACAGCGAGGCACAGCGAGGCACAGCGAGGCACAGCGAGGCATAGCGAGGCACAGCGAGGCACAGCGAGGCATCCCCGTTGAGGCATTGTCGTAGGAATGACATATTATTATGACGCGTTTCAGTCTTGATGGAGATTTTGATCCCGTATTATACCCAAGAGTGTGTGTGAGTGTGTAGTAAGTAAGTAAGTGTGTAATATGTAAGTTAGTAAGTAGTAAGTAGTTAGTGTTTAATGTGCAAGTGAAGACCATATGCTTCATCGCCTTAATATTGACATGTGATAGTGTGTTAAGATATATCTATATATGCCTTTCATATCCTATTCTAGTAACAGATAACAATAGGTTAATAATACTTGGAATATTAAGCTGATACATTTTAATAGAGGACAGATAGATATTATTTTTAGATAGATTTTGATAGATAGACCTCTGTTTCACATTCTGATAGACGGAGATGAGCTTTGTAATAGCTGTATTATACAAAAAAATATATATTGTTATTAACAACGTTGATTTTATCCATATATATATACCGAGAGAGAGAGAGAGAGAGAGAGAGAGAGAGAGAGAGAGAGAGAGAGAGAGAGAGAGAGAGAGAGAGAGAGAGAGAGAGAGATGTAGTGGCCTTATTTTTCTGTATATATGAACATAGCTTCTGCCAATTAGTTAGTGTTTCATAGCGTGATACTTTGTCATAAAGTTATCTCGTGGTGCAGCGAGTAAGCTTCTCCCTCCCTTCTCTCCTCTCCCATCTCCCTTTCTCTCCCTCCCTGCCCTTCCCTTCCCTTCCCTTCTCTCCCTTCCCTCCATTCCCTCACTCCCTCCCTTCCTTTTCCTCCTCTCCCCTCCCCTTCTCTCCCTTCCCTCCCCTTCCTTTCCTTGCTCTCCTTGAACCTCCAAACAACACTCACTAATGAGAAACCTCGAAGTGAAATGTATGTTTTTCGCTCGACAAAGGATATTCATAACTACACTTTTTTCTTATTATTATTTACTTCTGTTTATTCATTCTACATCACGTAGAAATTATACTAGTACACGTATATATATAAACCTTCCTTCTAAAGTCGTAAGGCCTACTACTATATCTCTAAAGCATCATAATTATTCATAGAGAAAATTCATAATACGAATATGCATAGACCACTGTATCTCTGGACTGCGTACGCGCAAGTGTTTTGAAATCGCCGTGCTGCATACCGGCCCCAACGGGAGCGTCAGTTTCCCTAGAACGCTCGGTGAGGGAAACTGCACTACCGCAATAGTCTCCGTAAGTGTGTTTTTTTTTTTTATTTGTTATTGCTCCGTGCACGTTTTTATTAGTGTGACATAAAAGGTTGCTAACCATTCAAGCCTGTGTGTCAAAATCCATTGTTACGTGCCGGTTACCTGGCACGTTCGGTCTTAAACATTCACATGTGTAGGTCCTATTATGACCTCGTGAACAAGGAGACTTCATGTAATCATGCCGAGGTGAACGTACAACTGGGTGACGACGGAGATGTGGAGTTATACGGGCAGGATGTGGTCGTCGTCGTGAAATTATTCACAGGTTTCTTGAGTCGGCGGGAGGGCTGGTTGATTCCCCTCCCAGTTCGCTGTCCTCTCTCCACCAAGGAACGTGTGGCTACATATACAGGTGGCTTTGTGGAAGGAGAAGGTGACGAGGTATGCCCTGTTCGGTCTGCACCAAAGCCCAAAAGCGGGGGGGCCTTCCAAAGTCATTGTCACCTCTTGGGAGGAAGACGACCCAGCTGGCCAATTGCGCTGTGCCAACACCACTATTGTCTCGAGAAGGTGTACTTCTCAATGGCAGGTGCCCTGTTCAATGCTTTCACATTATTACAGCAAAGAAAAGAACAGTGAAGTGCATGCCAGCGTAACAACAGTGCAAGTGTGCTCGCAAACAGAACACAGCAAGAAGAAAAGCTGACTGTTGCAAGTAGTAGAAAACTAAAAGTTAAGGCTAGTGTTTTGTGTTTATAGTTCATTAGAGTGTAGCTCACACACAGGTGAACGCTTGTGTTGTTGTGTAAATTTGCGTTTGAGGGGAAGTCGATGATCTCTGATGGCTTTGCATTGGTAGAGTGACCAGGCTGTTGACCCATTTCACTGGGTGAGTCTTTACTACTTCTACTGTTTGTTCCTCTTTCCTGAGCCCTCTACCCTGCCATCCTTGTAACACGGAACGGGTTTGTTTTTATAATGATATGAGAGTGTAGCCTGGTTATCGTTAGTTTATTGTTTTTTGTTATTGTGTACTAGTTTATTAAATATTTGTTTTATTAGGTAGTTGTGTTGCCTGGCATAGTGAATTTATTGTTTGTTAGTGTGTGTGTATGTGTGTGTATTCATCTTCTAGTTGTATTCATCTAGTTGTATTTTACAGGGCCTGAGCAACGCTCGTATGGCCCTGGTGAGAGAGAGAGAGAGAGAGAGAGAGAGAGAGCAGAGAGAGAGAGAGAGAGAGAGATAGAGCAGAGAGGAGAGAAGAGAGAGAGAGAATGAGAGAGAATGAGAGAGCGAGAGAGAGAGAGCGAGAGAGAGACCCCCCCCCCCCTCTACCTTCCTCCTACTTCGCCAATCCGCCTTCCCAGCCTTATTGGGATGACTTTTAAAAAAAACCCCGCTTTATTTGCTCCGTGGAAAGTCGAGTTTCTTTCACGTCTTTTCCTTCCTTACTTAACTGTCGTGGCTGTAAAACCTTGGTAGTGGTAGTAGTAGTAGTAGTAGTAGTAGTAGTGGTAGTGGTAGTGGTGGTAGTGGTAGTGGTTAGAAAGAAAATACAGCAAGCTAAAGAAAAACGTATGGTAGTCATCATCATGAGATAGTGATGTCAATTTATCAGCTGAAGTGGACGTGTTTAGACATGTGATGATGGAGGTTATTAGTGGGGATCGAACTATGTATACTGGAGAGAGTTCAGGGCCCTTGGTGGGTGGGGTATTGTTGGGTTGGTGGTTGTGTGGTGGGTGGGTGGGGGTGTGGGTGGAGTGGTGGGTGTGGGTGGGTGGTGGGTGTGGGGGTGGTGGGTGTGGGGGTGGTGGGTGGGGTGGGGTGTGGTGTTGTGGTGTGTGGGTGTGTGGTGGGGGTGGGGGGTGGGGTTGTGTGTGTTGGTGTTGTGTGTGTGTGTGTGGTGTGTGTGTTGTGTGTGGTTGTGTGTGTGGTGTGTGTGCTTCGTTTTTAATGAGCCATTTCTCTCTTCCTGTACATTTATAATTATAAACCTTAAAACAGCCATTAATTACTATTAAATTAGCAATATCTCAGGCACGTAAATAACTATTATTATTTATATAACGTAAATATTGCAATGTAAATTACTAACATGTTTAAACGATTCAAAACGAAAACAACTTTACTTTCACTGAGATTATGTCATGATGATGGAGGAGGAGGGGGAGGGGAGGAGGAAGAATGATGATATGAAGAAAAATAGAGGAAGAGGAAGTTCTAAAGGTGTTGGGGAAAGGGCAGGAGGCGAGACAACGAATAAGAGCAGCAGCAGCAGCGTAAAACGCGCCAATATTGGAAATTTATTGAGTTATGTTGAGAGTGGAAATTGCTTGTTTGTCGCAATGATGGATGGAGCGAGGTGGTGACAGAGTTGCGCTTTTGCTGCTGCGCTTGCATGCTTAAACGTTGAAGAGGCGTGGGCTGTAATCATAAAAATAATAATAATGGTAATACGCTCTAAGTATTAATTTCCGACCTTGGGGGGCCGAGGTAGGTCGATAATTGGATAGTCGGATGTTCGGATATTCACAGTAAACCATAAACGTAAGGACAAATGTATAGAACATAAAAAAGGGATGTAGTCTTGAGGCCGATCCAGTGGTGTACCGAAAGTAAATTTCAGCAATAAATAAGCCACAAATCAATGTTTTTCTAAAAACTAACAAAAACTAAGTAAAATAAATGGCCAAAACAAGACCAATTGTGGTGGTGAAAAAAGTCGGTTGTTTGGACAAGTCGGATGTTTGGAGGTCGGAAGTTGTTGGGAATTTTGGCTGTACTGAAATCATGATAATAATCATGTTACAATAATAGTTTGTACGTACTTTTGTGTGTGCACAGGGGTACTTACTGTCCCGTGTTCGTCATATAAATGCGTATATATAATAATAAAGAATACATTAGCCTTACGTACATTTCTTTGTTTAGGAAATGAAATCGAGGTAATTTTTATTGATCATCACCATTTTGATTTAGCGCTTCAAGTAATAAAATCAATGGTACGTCCATAGAGTGGTGTTTTATTTCTGCGTTTTGACCGACTTTATTATCTTCTCATATTTTCACTACTGATCACACCTTCCCTTCACATCAAGATTTCAGTAGAGTTTCGTTAAAGAAATTCAATTAAGAATATAAACCATCCTGAATTTAAGCAGTTTAACCTTTTTTTTATTGTTTATACGATTAATCCTGCCCTTTTTTCATCTTTTTTTTTTCTCCTATTTATCACGACCTTCAATGCAAAATTCCTGCCTTCGAGCGTGAACAATATTGCAGTCACACATTGATCCGTTTATTGCCCTCATATTTCTAAGATGCTGCAGATCATACCTTTAATATCTCAAAACGGAAGAGCTATTCACTATTTTTCCTATAAAGTACTTTATGAACATAAAAGTAAGGCTACTTTATCGAAGCCAGGATCGTTGTTTTCATTGTATGTCGTGTCCGCTCTGTGTTATGAATGGAAACTGGAAAAGCTTAGGTTAAAAAATCAATCGGGAGAAACTGGATCACAAATAGGGTGTAAATGATTTGTAATGGACTCAGTCGTTCAGGTAGTTATGCGGAGTCGATAGGGAAGCTTTAAAAGGAGGCTGGACAGTGTTGTGGATGGGGATAAGGTAGATGTAGGTAGTGTTAAGTAATGGAACTACTACCACGTGTAGGTTTCATTATTTTCCTTGATGTTCGTATGAATGCAGATTTTGTTTAGCTAATTAAAATTTTTTAACGAGTACTCTGGGTCAACAACTGTGCTCTTTTCATTCCCTCCCTCCTCCTCTCTCTTCCGTTTCTGTCCCTCTCTCCGCTATGTAAATTCCACCATTCATTCCTTTAGTGGGAATTTGTGTTTTTTTTTGAGCAGCTTGTTGTCTAGAATCCCCGGGGAAACATTCACATATTCTCAGTTTGTTTATATTATATAGCATTTTTGCAAGAGAGACAACGGAGATGGAAGCAGAGGGGGGGGGGGGGGGGGGGGAGAATCGTGGTTTTTATTTAAGCTTTTCTTGGTCCAGTGTTCCGTGGCGTGAGTCGGACTGTCAATGCATCATGCGGCGATATTACAGTGTTAGTTGTTGTGTGTCATTTTGCTGGAGGGGCAAGTGGGCGTGTGAGGCAAAGTGGGGTGGTGGTTGTGGTGGGTGATGGGTGGTAGTGGTGGTGGTGGTGGTGTGGTGGGTGGTAGTGTGTGGTGGGGTGGTGGGTGATGGTTGTGGTGGTGGTGGGTGATGGTGGTGGGTGGTGGTGGTGGTGGTGGGTGTGATGGTGGTGGTTGGTGGTGGTGGTGGTGATGGTGTTGGTGTGGTGATGATGGTGTGATGGTAGTGGTTGTGATGGTGGTGGTGATGGTAGGGGTGGTGATGGTGGTGATGGTAGTGGTGTTTAATGGTGGTGGGGTAGTGGTGGGTGGTGGTGGTATGGTGGTGATGGTAGTGTGTGGTGGTGGTTGTGGTAGTGGTGGTGGTGGTGGGTGTTGGTTGGTAGTGGTGGTGGTGGGTGATGGTGGGTAGGTGGTGATGGTTAGTGGGTGGTGATGGTAGTGGGTGGTGGTGGTGATGGTGGTAGTGGTGGGGTGTGGTGGTTGGTGGTGTGGTGGTTGGGTGTGGTTGTGGTGTGTGGTGGGTGGTGGTGGTGGGGTGTGGTGGTGGGTGGTGGTGGTGGTGGTTGGTGGTGGGTGGGTGGGTGGTGGTGGTGGTGTGTGGTGTTGGGTGGAGGTGGTGGTTTTGTGTGGTTGTTGTGGCGTGGTGGTGTGGTGGTGGTTGGTGGTGGTTGTGGTGGGTGGTGGGTGTTGTGTTGGGTGGTGGGTGGTTGGTGGTGGTGGTGGGTGGTGGGGGTGGTGTGGTGGTGTGGTGGGTGGTGTGGTGGGTGGTGGTGGTGGTGGTGGTTGTTTTGTGGGTGGTGGTGTTTGTGGTGTGGTTGTTGTTTGGGTGGTGGGTGGTGGTGGTGGTGGTTGTGTTGGTGGTGGTGTTGGTGGTGGTGGGTGGTGGGTTGGTGGTGGTGGGTTGGTGTGGTGGTTGGTGGGTGTATGGTGGTGGTGGTGGTGGTGGTGGGTGGTAGTGTTGTGGTGGTGGTGGTGGTTGGTGGTAGTGGTGGTGGTGGGTGGTAGTGGTGGTGTGTGGTGGGTGGTATTGGTGGTGGTGGTGGGTGGTGTTGGTTGGTGGTGGTGATGGGTGTTGGTGTGGGTGGTGGTGGTGGTGAGGTTGTTATGGTGGTGGTGTGGTGGTGGTAGTGGTGGTGGTGTTGTTGGGTTTTATTGGTGGTGGTGGTGGTGTGTGGTAGTGGTGTGGTGGTGGTGGTGTGGTAGTTGTGGTGTGGTGGTGGGTGTAGTGGGTGGTGGTGGTGGTGGGTGGTAGGGTGGTGGGGTGTGGTGTTTTGGTGTGGTGGTAGTGGTGGTGGTCCGTCTGGAATTGAAATATCTAATCACTTTCGCTTTTTCTTATGAGAAAAGTTATGCGTCGCTGCTTTTTAGTATGTGAGGTGCAAGCGTGTGGGCAGGTGTTTCGAACCTTGCTTTGCAGTAATGTTGTTTTAGCGCTATATATATTTCTCTCCTTCTTTAACGTCTGCATATGCAAGCTGTGATGTGAACACCACTTAGGCTCGGCAACAACAACCACACACACCACACATCACACAACACCCACCACACAACCCCACCCACCCACCCACCCACCCACACACCCACCCAACCACCCACCCACCCCACCCACGCCACCCACCCACCCCCGCCACCACCCGACCCACACACCTCACCCACCCACACCCCAACCCACCCACCCTCTCCACCCCCCCACACCACCACCCCACCCACCCCCCACCCACCCACACACACACACCCACACACACACACACCCACACCCGCAACACACTACACACACACACACACACACACCAAAGCAAATGTGTGGGGAAAGTTGCTCGTTTTTGTGGTTTTAGAAAGCGCTTCAAGCTTTATAAAGTTTGCAAGCGGCAATGACGAAGGAATGTTTTATTATGAGGAAGAAAGGCGTGTATATTGAGTGCCTGTTCACTGTGGCATGCCTACGTAGCCTACACCGATACATTGTTTGCAGAGGTTTTGTACATGCAGGCATAGACGTCACCTATACGTTCATACACATATTGTACTGTATATATTCAGCCATCTTTCTTTCTATACATTAGTCTAGCTCTACATTTGCATATTCACCGTATCTTCAGTTAGTGTTTTTGTGCTTTTTCTGTCCCTTTTACATATATTAGTATTTATATTAGTATTGCTATTTTTATTATGTCTCTTTTCGTTTCCGTCAATATCTAGTTAATAACAATTTCAATAAAACAGAAACATAACCTAACATAAACTCATGCATAAGCAACGAGAGATTAATCCTACAAAATATCTACAAATTATAAAAGTAATATTAAGTGTTCATATATATATATTTATACGTATATGATTTAAACTCGCTACTCTGGAGGGGGTCCGATGGGACAATTAAACAAAGTAGCCTATCACACTTTTCATTACAGTATATTCAACACTGTATAAGAACATAGAACATAAAGAAATAAGGAAGTACAAGAGGCCGTGAGACCTACACGAGGTTAGTTTTCCTGTTACTTAGCACTACCTACATCCACCTTTCATCCCATCCGGCCATGAATTTTCCAGCCTCCCTTAAAGCTCACTAAGGACTCCGCACTAACTACCTGTTTACCTGAGTCCATATCAATCATTTACCACCCTAAAGTTGTGCCCAGTTTTTCCCTATTTCTTTTTAAATCTACGCTTTTGCCCAGCTTTAATCCGTTACTTCTTGTTCTTGTTTTTTTTTCTTCTTGTTAAAACGCTGTGCTCCTTTTCTTTAATGAGGCGAAGTGGGAGGCGTCGGGGATTGAAAGTGTTTGCATGAGCGTCGAGGCATTTGTGTTTTGGCCTGCTGCGTAATTCCAATGATCTGAAAAACTCGAGAATGAGGTGTTTACTGAAGTTGTTACTGACGTTGTTACTCCTACAACATGGGAGACTCCCGCAAGAGGAGTCTCGAAGAGCGTCCGCAGCCGACCGTAATACACCCAAATCTAATAATATTTTTAGATTTTGATACACGACCCGGCTGCCTCCACCCAACCGCTAACCCGATCTCACTTCATTACCCTTGTGTGAACCTGAGTGGCGCCACAGATCATTGCAGCAAACCCCGTGTTCCCAGCCACACTTTGCCCTTCAAACCAACCATGTCCCCACCTCGCACCTTCATCACACAGGATCATTATCATTGTTGTTGTATTATATTGTTATTATTTTTGTGTTATTGTTATGAGTACTTACCTAATTTTCTCTGTTTGCAGGTGAGTGTTTGCTTCTCCTCGCACTGCAATTGTTAACAAGGGTAGGTGAGAGCGAGAGAGAGAGAGAGAGAGGAGAGAGAGAGAGAGAGAAGATAGAAGGAGAGAGAGAGAGAGAGAGAGAGAGAGAGAGAGAGAGAGAGAGATAAGATAAGATAAGTACTTTGATCCTATCTAGACACTTTGCAAGTACCAATACAAGGTTTTGCCTATACAAAGCGCCACCGACGTCGGACGAACTTGGTGGGCTCGAAACCACTGACCGAATGCAGCACGCTACACGCGAGCCCGCAGCTTCTACCACCGTAGGCCACCCTGACGGGTAGAGAGCGAGAGAGGAGAGAGAGAGGAGAGAGAGAGGAGAAAGAGAGAGAGAGAGAGCGAGAGGAGAGACCCCCCACAACTCCTCCTTTCCCTCGTTTCCCCTTTCGATTTCGATGGTAAGGGTGGTCAACAACGCTGACCTAGACCGTAGATGAATAACATGATAATTTATCCCAACATAAACAATAACACATTTCCTTTTCTTTTCTAGTCCCACGAGCAACATTTATCATTATGTGAATAGAACAAACTTACAAAAAAAACATCTTCTCATTTAAGGGGGAATCCCATACCTCGAGGTCGAAATCGTCAGAAATGACGAAAATGTGAAACCTCCTGCTATTTGCCCCGAGGTAGGCGCGTCAGCCGCCGCTGTCCTTTAGTGCCTATGACGAAATACGCATTGAAATACCATTAAAATGCCCCCCCCCCCCCTGATCCACGCCCCGGCCTAATCGTGGATTCTCTACATAGAAATAAGGCATGTCTTTCCACTTTATGTAACTTTGCATGTCATTCCTTTTACTTGTCGATTTAAAGTAATGTCTATACGACACTTCGGGCTGTGTGGCGCGAGGCCCTGCTCAAGTCACTAGTTAGGAAAAGAGACGGGAAAAAGGGCGCTCCTTTGACCTTACTCTCTTATTCTTATTAGTGAGAACCCCCTCCATCGAGAGGAGAGAGTTTTCTGTGAGTACCTGAGTAGGTAATTATACTCGGGTTTACTCACAGAAGGAGACCAGGTACCATTAGAGCTGCTTCTGTCATCCCTCACCCAAGTGACAGGTCGCCTCTCGCACCATCCCCAAAGGGTGACATGCCCATCAATGCTTGCCCAAAAATTATCTGTTTGGTAGCAAAATGGTCTCATTCAGTCATACTAACCTTTTAGTATTGTTTTACTAACAAATCCAGCCATTCTTTTTCATTCTTTTCTTCTATTTCAGTTTTGCAGGAGTAAGAAAGAAGTATCATCTTGCTTGCACAAAAAACTGGCTCTCCTGAAAAGTTGCCTTTTTCAAATTAAAAGTCTTAATAACTTTGCAAGGAATGCACATATTTTATTCTTTTTGGTGAATATATCTACCTTTGAGGTTCTCTTAAATTGGCAGATGGAAATTTACATTGGATAATATTTGAACATTTTCAAATTTTTTTAATTCAAAAAATCGCAAAATTTGGATTTTTCTTTTTTCTCTGATGATGTTATTTATTTACTTTTTATATTTCTTTTTCTGATATAAATGAATTACCCACCATGTATAAATTAGCGTTAACTAAATAAATAACCTCATCAATCGGGGGGAAAATTACCCGATTGGTGATTTTATTTATTTATTTAACGCGAATTTATGCATGGTTCTAATTAATTTATCAGATAGCGAAATACATCAATGGAAAGCTAATACAAATTGCGCTCTATTGATACCCTTCATGATAAAAAGTTGACTAGCAAAGTTTTAAATGGCGAAGAGTTGAAGTTTAATATTAAGTTCATGCATATTTCTTCAAATCTCATAAAAGGCATTTCTTTAGCGGTTTTTACTGTTTTTTATTGATAATATTATAGAACAAAACATTTACGAAGATTACAGTATATCCATATATACTGTAAACCCAGCAAAAGGTCTTTTTTTATAAATTTTTATATATATAAAATATATATATATATTAATTGAATCCGAGCGGCCCCCCGACTTCAGGGCAAGTTTAGCCCGGCCCATGTTGCAACAGGCCCCGATATTCCGTGCGCAGTCCAGGTATTAACAGTTTGGGCTATGACTGAGTCAAACTCCTTTTTGAGATCAAAAATAGACTGCAAGATCCCCTGTCGAAACTCACGTCGGGCGTTCCACCAGGAGGTCAGTTCCTGACGCCCTTATAGGCACGGGTTCGATACAACCAGCGGCTGCCTTACTCAAAAATAATGAAAAAATTCTGCTCATGAACATTTGAGACACTCAGAAAGAAGCTAAAGTGAAAAACATGGATGTCCAAGGCTTTTCTGTGTTATTTTTCTTTTCCTGTTATTATTTTCGACATATACATACAAATTGTTGAACCTCCTCAATACTCCTCACTGTCATCAATTAGTATCTGATGAATTTGTCATCTGTTTATTAGCGTCTCAATTTACTAAAAAAGAATGCAAAAGATGTGATTTCGAGGATTTTGGGTAGAATGAAGTTGCTTTGTGGGGTTTAATAGGAGAGGAGGGCGATGCGATAATGATGAAGACGAAGGGCTCGCTCGGACGCGTTCTGTGTCTCGTGAATCGCGGGTCTTCCTTTCATCCAGTCAGTCTGTCTCGTGAATCGCGGGTCTTCCTTCATCCAGTCAGTCTGTGTCGTGAATCGCGGCTGTTCTTGGGGTCTTCCTTCAACAGGTCAGGTCTGTGTCTCGTGAATCCCGCGCGGTACTTCCTTCATCCAGGTCAGTCTTGTCTCGTGAATCGCGGGGGTGTCTTCCTTCATTCCAGTCAGTCTGTTGTGCTCGTGAATCGCTGGGGTCTCCTTCATCCCGGCAGTCTGTTCGTCTCGTGAATCGCGGGTCTCCTTCATCAGTCAGTTCAGTCTTCTGGTCTCTGAATCGAGCGGTGGGGTCTTCCTTCATCCAGTCAGTCTTGTTGTCTCGTGAATCGCGAGAGGTTCGGGTCTTCCTTCATCCAAGTCAGTCTTGTCTCGTGAGAATCGCGGCGGTGGTCTTTCCTTCATCCAGTCAGTCTGATTTGCTGCGTGAATCGCGCGGTCTTCCTTCAGCCAGTCAGTCGTGTGTCTCCGTGAAGAATCGCGGCTGTCTTCCTTCATCCAAGTCACCTGTTCGTGTCTCGTGAATCGCGGGTCTTCCTTCATCCAGTCAGTTGGGTCGTGGAAGCGGGTCGGGTCTGCGGTCGGGGGGTCTTCCGTCATCCAAGTCAGTCTGTGTCGTGAAATCGGGGCGGGTCTTCCTTCATCCAGTCAGCTGTGTCGTCCGTTGAAATCGAGTCGGGTCTTCCTTATCCAGTCAGTCTGTTGTCGTGAATCGCGGGGGGGGTCTTCCTTCATCCAGTCAGTCTGTGTCTCGTTGAAATCGCGGGTCTTCCTTCATCCAGTCAGTCTGTCTCGTGATGGAATCGGGGCTTCCTTCATTCAGTCAGTTTGGTCGTGAATCGCGGGTGGGGGGTCTTTCCTTCATCCAGTCTAGGCAGTCTTCTGTGTCTCGTGAAATCGCGGGTCTTCCTTCATCAGTCAGTCTGTGGGTGTGTCTCGTGAATCGCAGGTCATTCCATCATTCCTTCGTGAGGTCGGGGCCCCCGATGCAGGAGTGTCAGTGAGCACCGCTGGACCGCCGCCCGCGCTGCCGCTCCGCGCTGCCTGCTCGACAGCTAACTAACCCTCCGCCTCCCTCGCAACATCCTTGTTATCAGAGGGTGAATATGAGAACAAAATAAATTGCGGCTTTTTCCAACCCCGACCTTTTTTGGGCAAGGACATGTAATTACGGTGGTGCTTGACTCTCAATTTTGCTCGGCCGCATGTGTAAAAGTTTTGAAAACATCAACAGGAAAAAAAACCAACAAATTAATTGATTGATGATCTGAATTTTGATTAAACAGTGGTTCGTGGGTTTTGTCTTTATTTCAATTATTGTAGATTCTCTTTTTCTATCATCGGGTTTTGCCTTTATACAGTAATTCCTAGACTCGGTGAGTATTTTACTACAGATGCGTTATCAGTTTATCATCATCATCATCTGATCATCATTCATCATCATCAAACCTTCATTCCTGATAGGTTCAAGGTTTAGGGAACAAAGGAAAAATCTGAAAAATATAATGCAAATCGTTATCTAGTAAAAAAAAATCGAAACAAAAAAAAAAAAAAGCAAACTTCGTCTTTTGTTTGGCTTATTCCTTCCCGTTGTTCCTTCGATTACCTTCCTTTATACACTTTTTTCTTTCGCCACCGTCTTGGCAGTGGGAGTATGATATCATAATTATCATTTATCATCATTATATTATTGTTATCATTAGTAAAAGGAAGGACTTAAGACATTCATAATTTTCGGTCTTTTTTTCATCGTTAGTTCTCTCTCAGAAATGCGAAGAGAAAAAAAAGTTACACGGTGGGTTGAAGGTCGAGAAAATAGACGGTCGTAATCAGAAATTAGATGGGAAGAAATACTAGAGGAGGAATAATAATAATAAGAAGAAGAAGAAGAAGAAAGACAACAGTAGCAACACTAACAAAAAAATAATTAATACACATACGACAAAATATCAAAGTAGACGAAAGGAAGAGAGTGGAGAAGGGAATAGTAAGGGAGAAAGAGGGGGAATGGATAGATTAGAGAAAAGAGAAGCAGGAATGAAGATAGACAGAGAAAGTGAAGAAAGGGAAGTAGTAAGGTAAGGTAAAAGCCGGCAGATTATCTCTCTTCTCCTCTTTCTCTCTCTCTCTCTCTCTCTCTCTTCTTCTATCTCTCTCTCTTCGCTCCTCTCTCTCTCGACTCTCGCTCTCGATTACGCTCTCGCTCTCGCTCTCGCTCTCGCTTCTCCTTCCATTCTTTCCATGACAAAATCTGCGTTGAACAGTGGACTACCGTCGTTCCTGCTCTTCTCTCTCTCTCTCTCTCTCTCTCTCTCTCTCTCTCCTGTCTCTCTCCTCTCTCTCTCTCTCTCCTCTCTCTCTATCTCTCTCTCTCTCTCTCTCTCTCTCTCCTCTCTCTCTCTCTCTCCTCGCTCTCTCTCCTCTCTCTCTCTCTCTCTCTCCTCTCTCTCTCTCTCTCTCTCTCTCCGCTCTACTCTCTCTCTCTATCTTTTTTTTAAATTTAAAACAAACTGAAATGGTATTAGCTCTCGCTCTCGCGCTCTCGCTCTCTCTCTTCCATTCTTTCATGACAAAATATGGTGGAAAGTGGACTACCCTCGTTCTGTTTTCTGCTCGGGTATTGGAAGGAAATAGGATTGGGGAAAAAACTCCATTATTGTGCCCGAAGGAAATGTCTCCACCTTTCCACCGTCATTTGTTCTTGCCGTGTTAAGTGTTTCGGCGATTTTCTTTCCATGTATCTTTCTGTATATTTTCTCTCTCTTCTTGTATTACTATTTCAATTTTTTTTTTTTTTTTTTTTTTCGCATCCTCGCATCTCTCTTCTCTCTCTCTCTCTCTCTATACTCTCTCTCTCTCTCTCTCTCTCTCTCTCTCTCTCTCTCTCTCTCTCTTCTCTCTTCTCTCTCTCTCTATCTCTCTCTCTTCTCTCTCTCTCTTCCTCTCTCTCTCTCTCTCTCTCTCTCTCTCTCTCTATCTCTCTCTATCTCTCTCTCTCTCTCTCTCTCTTCTCTCTCTCTCTCTCTTCTCTCTCTCTCTCTCTCTCTCCTCTCTCTGATTCTCTCTCTCTCTATCGCTCATGTAACTAATACACACTCAATTATCCCAAAACGCCCCAAATTACTAACAATTACAACCTGATTATTTTCCTTCCTGAATACTCGGGTCTCCATCTTACCCCTACCATCAGATAACTCAAATATTCGTGATATACATAATTGTGGTGCCCTAAGCATTAATAATAAACAACAAAAGAAAAGGTCGGTATGGAGATGTGTCCTGCCGGCGTGACTGTGGTGCCCTAAGCATCAATAATAACAACAAGAAGAAAAGGTCGGTATGAAGATGTGGTCCTGCCGGCGTAGATGTGGTGCCCGAAGTCACTTAATAACAACAACAACAACAAGAGGTCGGTATGAGTTGTGGTCCTGCCGGCGTGGAACTGATGGTGGCCTCTAACATTAATAATACAACAACAACAAGAGTCGGATGAGTTGTGGTCCTGCCGGCGTGGACTGTTGGTGCCCATAAGCTTAA
This sequence comes from Chionoecetes opilio, assembly GCA_016584305.1. Taxonomy (NCBI): domain Eukaryota; kingdom Metazoa; phylum Arthropoda; class Malacostraca; order Decapoda; family Majidae; genus Chionoecetes; species Chionoecetes opilio. The sequence goes on along the minus strand of JACEEZ010008833.1, from coordinate 5,599 downwards.
TATAACAACAAGAAGAAAAAGGACCGGTATGAGAATGTGGTCCTGCCGCGTGACTTGTGGGGCCCTAAGCATTAATAATAACAACAACAACAAGAGGTCGGTATGAGATGGGTCCTGCCGGAGCCGTGACTGTGCGTGCCCTAAGCATAATAATAACAACAACAACAAGAGGTCGGTATGAGATGTGGTACGCCGGCGTGGACTGTGGTGCCCTAAGCATTATAAAACAACAACAAACAAGAGGCGGTATGAGATGGGTCCTGCCGGCGTGACTTGGTGCCCCAAGCATTAATACTAACAAACAACAACAAGAGGTCGGTATGGAGTTGGGGGTCCTGCCGGCCGCGTGACTGTGATGCACCCTAAGCATCAATATTAATAACAACAACAACAAGAAGAGGTCCGCGTAGGAGATGTGGTCGACTGCCGGGCGGTGGAATGTAGGTGGACGCCTCTAAAGACATTAATATGTAAGTAAAACAACAACACAGAAGAGTCGGTTATGATGCTGAGTCCTGCTGGCGTGACTAGTGAATGCATATTAGGACGCAGCTTATTAAGGTAACAGGGGATTGATAGGTGTCCCTTTCCTATTTTGGTGTCGGTGAAAATTACGAACTTGAGATTCTTTGAAAATTAAGATAAGTTGTTAGAGACATTATTTTAGGTACAATCTAGTTTACTTTGTATGTATTTTATTGTGTGTGTTACATCTAGTCTATTGGACCCATGTCATAAACACGGTAAGACAAACGCTGATATAAATATTATAGAGAATACCACTAGAGCGTTTCATTGTCATTCGTCGCGAACTCATCATATTCACCTATAAGCTAAGAACACAGAGCAAGTCTGCGTAAAGTAACATTGTAAGCCTTTCTTCCTTAATATTGATAAACACTTGCCGTTTTACTTATATTTTCGTATATTCAGCATCAATGCTTATAGGCCAACGGCTGTGTGTATTACTAGTTGTATGTTCACACAGTTATTACGTTGTATGTGGTAATTGTATACCTAGTAGTGGTGTTAGGGTAGTGTGTGTTTACCTATTAGGTACATCTTAAAGGTTTCACTCTACATGATCTTTTCGCTCTTCTTCGTTCTAGGGCGGCATGTCTCGACCATCAGGGGAGCGTCAAGGAGGTGGCCTTGCAGGTAGCGCGCGGGTACGCCAGCAACAAGTGATCGCAGCTGCTGGCCCAACGCGCGGCTACTCCACCCATATCGTAGAAGCATCCCGCCCAACGAATCCTTCAGGGGACTCCAGCGAAGGTAGTTAGGGCGGCCACCACAGCTCGATATGAGCGGTCATTAACAAGCTTTATTCTGCACAGCGTCCCTATCTGACTGCTATTATTTCTAGCATTTTCGACTGTTTTCCTTTAGAATATAAACAAGAGCGTTCACCCCTGGATGTAGTTGGTCTATAAGTTTTCTACTGTTTTTTAGAGGACGATTAACAAAGATGGCATTATGTCACTAAAAGAGTGTTTCTATAGATGAATTACGTCTAATAGATAACGCAGGTGAATTTCTTGTACTTATCCTCTAAATGTATCTGGAATGGCGGTCTTCGCTCGAGTGTTGCTCCCCTTTTTTTCTTGGAAGTATGGCGTGGCAGCCTATCTTTCGGGCCACAGATCAGGCCGAGACCTTCCGCCCACGTGCAGTACCATCTGTGACTCGCCTGGAAGGTGCCGCACCATAGAGAACAGGGGGACACTCAGGGCTGACTCGCGAGCTTACTCGCGTCAACCTTTATCCCGCACCCCGTCCACGTATATCCAGAGCGTGAGGATCCCTTTCTTGTTGTGACGCGGGAATCAAATAGAAGGCGAGAAATATAGAAGATGGAATTAATAGAAAAAATTAAGCATGGGTAATGAAGAATAAGAGTTAGATTGCAATAGTATGTGAAAAAAAGGGGAGGTGGGTGAGTAAAATAAAAGCGAGGATCCCCCTAACTGGACCATAAATATCCCCAGGTCGGATTGGACTCTAAATGTAACGATTTCGAGGTGTCTTGATATTTCCTCTAACTTCTCCTTCCTCTTAATTTCCCTCTAACTTCTGCAACATTCGCGCGGGTCTTAGATCTAGTCTCAATCTGTGAAAAACATATCTCTCGCCTCCTCTAAACCCTCATCTCTTGTCCTTATACTGAGATCTGGAAAACCAGTTGCTGTGAGCACTGGACAGCACAAGTTTTCCATTTCACTGTCTCTTACTTACTGGTCTCTATTCTCATTTATCAATCCAAAAGTGGCTGTTCGAGAGATGTGTCAAACGGGACATCACTTGCTCTCGTGCCAACGGTCTGAATCTTCCGAATTTTCTACCATATGGCTTTGATTTCAAGGTGTCACCTCTTTTAGTAAATTCAATCTGTGTAGTGTATATCTACTCACCTGAACTCCTCGGACTATGTAAGAAGTCTGCGACTATTTTAACAGTCAAAAGCTGGGCACATCTCATATCATTTCCTTATAGCAGAAATTTATATACCTTGGGTGATTTTCCAATGGTTCACACCAGCATTGGCTATCATCTTCTTTCAACTGAACAGGCCTGGTGAAACAAGCATACAACTTTTCTATCCTCCGCTTAAGGACCTAGGAGCATGGATGAGGCGCAGCAACCCTACCCGGATTCCTGGACCGCCTTGGAGACACGTCGTAAATTCTTGAAAATTTTTACCAATCTACTAACCTTCTGCTTAATCTGGTGAAGAAAGCATTCTCTTCCGTCGGGCTTTTCACGATCTATCAATCTTTAGTTCTGTAACTGTACTATCGCTCCGTGGCCGCCTACGGGACCCACAAAGCGATGGTCCTGATGCTGCGTCATTTTAACTCAAGACTGAAGTGGTGAAAGACCTAAGGCGTAGTATGCTTACTTGATTTTCATGGAATGATTACTGCTTCCATGGTCAGAGACCATCTCTTGTTGCCAGAGCGGCATAACTGATGTCATTAGTCCTCTGGGCCTCTCGGAGGCGTACAGTTTCACACACTTCTCTAATCTAAAAGCCCGGCAACTTGGTGTAAATTTATGGCTTTGTTTCTGCTGTCCAAGATAGAAAGGCGAGCTCATCGTGTACGGAACCGTATCCATCCATATCCTGAAAACTCATGCCATTTTATATATATTTATATGCCCGTAACATGCCAAATCTTTACTATTATCTTACAAAAAACTCCTGTTACGTTAAGAGAAATTGTCAAAACTCTGTCTGAAATCGGAATTCCTCTCGTGATTTTTAGCATCTAAGCTTACACTAACATCTCTAGACAATTTTTCGTCTCAGCTTCCCTCCTATGCTTACGACATGCCTAGAGGGCCATCCACAGCTGTTTCATCTACTATTCAAACGTCTGGAACACTCTTCGCTCAACACCTTTGTGGAAATATCCACTCTGGTTGATGAATAGGGTCTTTGTTACCTCCTCTCCTCCACACTCTGCGACATATATCTAGCACGTGTTTTATTAAGATCCGCTTCTGTAAAGATGTTCTTTGCCTCTTCTTTACCGAGTCTAGGGAAAGTATGAGGGGTCCTGGGGGTGACAGGGGTAAAAAGAGTTCCGCTTCCTGATTGTTATCTTCTAAAAAACTCGCTTCTGTGCTTGCAACCCTCCTGGTCAAACTTTGCGTCTTTTTGTCTATCTGGTTTCACACATTTCTTCTTTGCTGGAAGTCTTGCTGTCACAGTCCAACCGGTTCCTAGAGAGGGTGACCGTTCTAACTTCAAGACTATCGTTCCTATAGCTTTGATCCTGTTGCCTTTACAGAGTTTTTGTATCTAATTACTTAATTAAGATAGATTCTTAGCATCATCGGCTCACATTCTTCTATCTTTCGTCAGTACGGTTTCCGTTAAAAGAGCTATCTAATTGCGATCTTCTCAGCTTAGCCTAACTGAATCTTGGTCAATCATCTAAGGGTTTTGGTAAAAACTTTACTTTTCCCTTTGAATAACAAAGCTTTTCAAAGTCGCCAAATCTTTATTTCCCCAAACTACCCTATTCGGTTTCTACCCTTCTCTCTGTCCCTTTAATTTTAAGTTTCCCTTTCAAACCTTATTTTGCCGCTACTGTTGACGGACATTGTTTTCTTAAATCTATCAAAGTGGTGTCCCCAGGGTTTGTCCTTATCACCCCCCACTCTCTTTCATTATTTTTAATGATTTTCTAAGTATAATAAAAAGTCCATCACCCCTACACCGATTATTACCCTGTTTTTTTAAAACGTAGTTTTTTAGACGCCAACTCAACAGGAACAAGTGTTTCCGGAGAGATGCCCCGAGCGCCTAACTTTATCTTCAAAATTTTCTGTTTGGGACAAAGCAAACCTGGTTTTGTCAATGCTCAAAACCCCAATTTTTTCACTATCTACTCGACAAAAACCTACCAGATCTACCCCCTCTTTTCAATGACATAACTATTTTTTCCCAATGAACATTATTTGATTTCCCTTTTATAAAACATTGAACTGGAAATTCACATAATCCCTTTGCTAAACAGCTTCTAAGAATTTAAGGTCCTGTGCGTCTGCGTCCTTTTTCTTCCCCCCCGGGTTTTTGTCGTACAGGGGCTTATCCGCCCATTATGGAGTATGTCTCCTTTTTTTGGGGGGGACCCCACTCATACAGCTTCCTAAACAGGGTTGAGTCAAAAGTTTTTGTTCATCAATCCCTCCTCTGATGACTGCTTCAATCTTTAAATCACCGCCCGCAAGTTGCTTTCTTGCTATCTTTACCGTTTTTTTCATGCTCATGCCCTGAAAATTGCTAACTGCATGCCCCCCCCCCTCCCGCGGTCTCGCGCACCCCAAGACTTACTCATTCTCACCATCTGTCCATTTCCTAATACAAGAGTTTAATCAGTACCCTTTTCCTTATCCCTTCACTAGTAAAAATCTGGGAAATTCCTTCCTTTTCATTTTTCCCCCTTCTACGACTTTAAAACTTTTTAAGAGAAGAGTGACAAAACACCTCCCCAAATAAATTGGCCACCCCTCTTTTTTTACTCCTTATTCTTTTATAGGGACTGGCAAATAAGCGGGGTTTGGTTCCCTTTGTTTGCCCCTTGGCCAATCCTTTTTTGTTAAAGAAAAAGAAAAAAAAAAAAAACAAGATTATCTCTCTCCTCTAATTTCCTAATCACAGTATTTGGAACGGGAGAGGCTATCGCGGTGGCCCGGACCCTAAATATATAAAACAATCACACTATTTTTTTTTTTCTCTCCGCAAAATTTTAGCCCGGTTGAAAATACGTAAACATTTCTTTAAAAAGGGAAAATTTTGCTACATTTTTTTATATACCCCCAAAAAGCATAAAAATTTCCCCCCTTTCAACTTTTTTTCCTTTTGGGGCGAAGGGGAACCTGCTTTTTAAACGTCAGGCACAGTCACCTACCAATGTTTTTCTTTCCGCAAGATTTAGCGGTTAAAAATAACGCTTAACAATTCTTTGAGGAAGAGAAATACAGTTTTAATATTTTTATTTTTGTTGTTTTAATAGTGTTCTTTTGCAAAATGAAGCCTGTAATTTTTTTCACGCCATTTTAAAAAAAAAATTTTTTTAAAAAAAAAAGG
>JACEEZ010008832.1:45000-87565 GCA_016584305.1 Chionoecetes opilio | reverse complement strand
GGGGGGGGGGGGGGATTGGGAAAAAAATTTTTCGAAAAAACGTTTTTGGTTTTGGTAAATTACCGGGAAAAAAAAAGTAGAAGGCCCGGCCGAAACTGCATTGGATTTGTAATTAAACCATTTTGGAAAAATAACAGACCGTTATAAAAAGGGAAGGGGGAAGTCCGGAAACTATTTATATGGCCGATCTGACTGACAAAATAAAGAAAAAAACGGATTAAAATAAATCTTTTAAGTGTCTATGGTTCAAAACCTAAATAAGGGGTTTGGGGGGAGGCATCCCCACCAGAAATTTGAAAAAATAGAGTTCAGTTCGAAGTTAAAACGGTCATAGATTTGATGAACCCATTCTTGGTTCCGTAAAGTAAAGTTGAATTTCCCGAAACGTTATTCCTGAAGAATTGGGATTGTAATTAAATAGAAAACTTTTGAAATATGAAACCAGGGCCCAAGTTAAAAATATAGTTATATGAAAACTAAGAAGTTCCCCAAATTGAAAAAGTTATTGGATTATAAACTATCTTCTAAACTGGTTGTGGTTTCCCCTTGTGGGTTGGGGTGGGGTTTTTGGGGGGGTGTGTGTGTGTGTGTTGGGGGGAGTAAACGTATGTAGATGGGTTTTGGGTTGGTTGGGGGTGTTGGTTTTGTTTTTGTTGGGTTTTTGGGTTTTGTGGGTTGTTGAATTTTGTTTGGTTTTGTTTTATGTAAATTTTTGTTCTCTTGGGTTTTTTGTTTAAGTTTATGGACAAAAAAAAAATTTTTTATAATTTTCGGGTTGTGTATGCTTGGCAAAAAAATTAATACAAAACTATACCGGTGTTTTGGTTTTGGGGTTTGGTTTGGGTTTTGGTTTTTGGTTTTTGGGTTTTTTTTCCCAAAGCCTTTTGTGTTGGTGTGTGTGGTGTGTGTGTGTGTGTGTGTGGTGGTGGTGTGGGTTTGGGGTTTCGGGGTGGTTTTTTGTTGGTTGGGCCGTTGTGGTTGTGTTTTCCCCTTGGGGTTTGGGGGTTTTTTGGGGTGGTCCTTTGGTTGTGTGTGTGGGGTTGTAGGTGGTGGGGGGCTTTTGGGGTTTTTGGAGGGAAAGTTTTTGGGGTTGGTTTGTGGTTTTGGGGGGGTGTTGTGTGTGTGGTGTATTTGGGGTTTTGGTTTGGGGGTTTTCCAAAGGGTTTTTTTTGGTTGTGTTGTTTTGGTGGTGAAAAAGTGTGGGGGTTTAGGGGTTGTGATTGTTTTTGTACTTGGGTTTTGTGAGGGTTGTGGTTTGGGTTTTTTTTTGTTGGTGTTTTTGGGTGTTGGGCTGTAATCCTTGTTTGGGGTGGGTGTTTTTGTGGTTAAAGGAAGTAAAAAATCATGCCAAAGGCCCCCAAATTAAAAGAAAAGGTAAATAGGAATTTTCAGGATTCATAAAAGGTAAATTTATCAAAAACGAGTTCATATTTTCTCTTCCAAATGCCAATCACAAAAAAATTTTGGTGTGTGTGGTGTTTGTGGTGTGTGGGGTGGTTTGGGGAGAGCCCCAGCCGCGCATTAACCAAGTAAGTGATGAATTTTGTTGTTGGGAAAGGCCATTGAAAGAACTATTTATGATCCCTTTCCAATTACACCGTCACTAAATAAATTTTCCATTTCATACGGTTCACAGTTTAATGTTATTAGTTTTACAGGAAAACAAAATTGACGTGTTATGTTATAGAATGTCGTGGTCAGAGCTGTTATGCTGGTCAATAAAAACACAGCTACAAACTATACTCCGGCTATGTTAATTTTTTTGTGGTGAACTGTGTGTGTGGTGAATGTGTCCCTTTGTGGGCTATGTCAGTGTGTGTATTGATTTTTTTTGGTTCAGTGTTATGCACCCTATCAAGTTGTAGCTGGTATGATATTGTGTGAAAGTTGTTGTGTGGGGATGTCGTGTACTGTTTGTGTGCTTGTGGTATGATCTTGGTGGTGTCGTGAGTCTGTGTGGTGTGTCTGTTTGTGTGTTGTGTGGTGTGTGTTTTAAGGGTGGGTACTGGTGTCATCTTCGCTGTGATGGGTCAATAGAATTTGAATGAGTGTTTGTTCCCCGTGTGGGGTAAATGTCTTTGTGTATCCTATTTTTGTGGTTGTTCAGTGGCTTGGTGTCGTGTGTAAGTGTAAAAAATGTGTGCGTTTTATGTCGTGTGCTGTGGAGTGTGTGTGACCAGAATGGGCAAGAATTTTGGGGTGGTGTGATGTGCCGGTAATATTGTAAAAATGCTTGTGTGTACCTGTTAAGGATTGCCCTGGGGTGTGTGTGACGTTTCCTGTATGACCTGTTGCTTTGTGTATGTGTGTAATCTAATGTTGTTGTAGCTCTGATGGCTCCCGTGGTCGTTCATTTCGTCTGACACCTTCTCGTGTGTCCCTGCCATTCTCGTGTGTCCCTTCGCCTGTGTTCTGCTCCTATTGCTTCTCCCCTCGCTGTTGTCGTCGTCCTGTCGCTCCCTTGTGACACCTGTGTGGCACGTTTGTGGGTGTGGAATGTATAGATGTGTTGTGCCTGCTGTGTAGTGATACGTGAGTGTGTGTGGTGTTTGTGTTTGTGCCCTGTCTGTGATGTGTGGTGGCGTGTACGTTTGTGTGATATTGGTAAATGTGGGTGAGTGTGTGAGAGTGTGGTGTGTGTGAGTAGAGGTGTGTGGTGGTGTGGTGAGAGAGTAGAGATAGAGAGATGTGGAGTGGCTGTGTGTTGTTGACTTGAGGATGGTTGTTGTGTTGAGTGTGTCGCCTGTGACGAACCTGGTGGTCGACCTGACAATGCGAGTGGATGTAAGCGGGCTCTCAGTCGTATGTGAGCCTGACGGGTGAGTAGGAGAGAGAGTAAGAGATGATGGGGGCGAGTGAGTGAGTATGAGAGAGGAAGAGGGGAGAGGAGAGTGTGGCAGCGTGCGCAGTGTAGGTAGACGACGTACTCTCCCAGCTCACCCGCAAATGGTTCTAGAGGGACAACTGTAATGTTGAGGAGGTGAGAAACAAAATGCAAGGGACAATCAAGTAAAATGAAATGAGTAAATAGACTTCAGGACATAAAAGGAGATTATAAGGAGTTCATATTTCCCCTTTTCCCAAAAAGGGGGGGGGGGGGGGGGGGGGGTTCTTTAAAAAAAAAAAGGGTTAAAAAAACGAAAAAACTTTTATCCCAAAAAAAAGGGGCCCGGAAAAAAAAAAAAAATTTCCAAAAATAAAAAAATTTTTATCGGGCCCCAAAACCCCTTTTAGCACTTTTGGGGGGGAACTGGACTGTCTCTAGTCAAACTAGGTCAAAAAATAAAATGGTCCTTCCAATCACACCCCTTTTAAACCATTTTTCTTTTTTTCCCTATTTTTCCAAAGACGCTTTCAGATACGGTTTGGCTTCACGCCCGATTAAAACGAGAAGCCAAAATTTAGCGTAAACTCGACTGGCTCCGTGAAAGTCCGTGTGACCAGAAATCGGCAAGAAATCGGCTTGGCCGAATATTGCCGGCTAAATATTCTCAAAAAAAGCTGTCGTGTAACCCCATCTTAAGGAATAACATCGCCCTGACACAACCCGCCCTCAACGCCCACCTCCTAACTGAACAACCTGGTAACCTGTCTTTCTTTATGTATCAAATCTACATACGTGTCTGCAGACTCCCATGCCATCCCTTGCTCCCTTCCCATCACACTTTCCCCTCCTGACACTCCTCACCTCGTTTTCCCCTCCCATCACTCCTTCGATTCCCTATCATCAAGCCTCAGTTACCTCACTCCCCATCCTATACCGAGCCTCACTCTCCCCTCACGCCCCTCCCGCACCCCTCACCCAGCTCCCCTCTGTACACACACTGATCGGCACGTTTGGAGGGGCTGGAAAAGTATACACAAAGATATCAGACTCGTCCATAGCCTCTCCATTAATCGAATACGTCATGTGTTGAGTGTTTGATTTACTGCCCTGTACAACATAGCGGATGGTCGGACAGAACCAGCCTACGTTTACACACACTAGACAATGTAAATACAGAGAGAGAGAGAGAGAGAGAGAGAGAGAGAGAGAGAGAGAGAGAGAGAGAGAGAGAGAGAGAGAGAGAGAGAGAGAGAGAGAGAGACTTTGATCCTATCTAGACACTTTGCAAGGACCAACTACAAGGTTATTGACTATATAAAGCGCCATCACGCCAGGACGAACCTGGTGGACTCGAACCGCTGACCAAATGCGCAGGGACGCTGCACACGCGGGCTCTCAGCTCTACCAATCGAGCCACCCTGACGGGTAGAGACAGAGAGAGAGAGAGAGAGAGAGAGAGAGAGAGAGAGAGAGAGAGAGAGAGAGAGAGAGAGAGAGAGAGAGAGCTGCTGCCAGCAGCTGCCAGCAGTCTCGGCTTACGCTGATGACTGTACTCTCTCCTGCTCCTACCCGCGACATGACAGTGGCGTTGCTGCTGATGAGGTCAATCAGCAGCTGAGTGTTATACAGGAGTGGGGTACACGTTGGCAGGTGAACTTTGTCCGGAGAAGACACAGGCAATGGTGGGTTTCTCGGTCCCCCGCTGCGGGCCAGCAGTGGAAGGGAGGTGCGGTTTGGTGGCGTTCCTCTCCCACTCCAGGAAGCCGACAAGGTTCTGGGAGTAGAGGTGGACCGAGAGCTAAGGTTGACGGCCACATCAAAACACATTGCAAAAAAGGCCTCTCACAGGGTCTCTGCCCTGCGAAGGGTAGCCAGATTCCTCGACAGGGGAGGGAAGCTCTTGCTCTATAAGGCCCATACGATACGATACGATACGGCCTTACTAGAGTACGCCGCCCTTCTGATGTCGTGCGCAGCCTCGCACACTCGGAGGCTGGACAGCATCCAGCGTCGAGCCCTGCGGACTGGTGGATGCTGCAGACCCCCCAGACCCCCCAGACCCACCAGCCTGTTCGAGCCGGTGAGTCCTCTCGAATCACTGGAACACGGCAGGGATGTCGCGGCGCTTGTGGTATTCCACAAGGCACAGGTGGGAGGAGTGCCACACCTGGCTGGGGGTTTCGACAGCCTCCGAGAGTCGCCCCGCGGAGCACGAGAACTGTGCTTACCAGTGGGGGATGCAGTGGAGGTGCCGCGTTCCGTGCCAGCCAGCACCAACGCACCTTGTGGGCCCGGTCTCCAGGATGTGGAACATTTTTACGGCCGCTGTCCCTCACATCCAGGAGATGAACACACAAAGTGTAAAGTTGGCGGCCAATCGGGGAGACTGTTGAAGCCCACCCGCTGAGCCTAGTGATACTGTGACATAGTGACAGCAACAGTGCCTCAACAAACACTTTAGTGTACATAAATGTATATAATGTTAGTTTTTAGGTCTTTATATTTATGTGTAAATTGCCCTTAAGATAGGTAGCACACGACAGTGCACTTTGGGCTTTAGTTATATGTATGTTAAAAAAAAAAAAAAAAAAAAAAAAAAAAAAAAAAAAGGGAGAGAGAGAGAGAGAGATTTTCCCATTTCCCTTTTTGGCCCCGGGAAAAAAATAATTTGACATTAAAAACATTTATGAAACTTTTGGGATAATTTTTTACGTGAAATTAAAAAAGATAACCATAAAATTTACAATCAACCCTTATCAATAGTATCTTAAAAAGTTGAAAAATTAGTTTATTCTCAGGGTTAAATTCGTTCTCCAAAAAAGTGTCTTTCGTGTGCTTTTCCATTGTCCCCCTGGCGCCCCTCATCGCTTTTGGAAGGATGGGTTTTTTTCCCAATTGCATTGTTCCAGTGCCGTGTTATGTACAGCTGTTTAATCTCTCATATCAAAGAATTTTTGCAAATTATGACAAAAAGATGAAATTTCTCCCCAGTGTTAGTACATGCCAAAAGCTTTTTTTTTTTCAAAATCGGGGGGTTTAAGGCAGATTTGCCCTTTGGGGACCGTTGAATATAAATGCCCTCAAATTTTATCAAAAATTGATTTTTGGCGTCATTGGTTAATAAAAAAACCTTTTTATGATGTAAAACCTTTGCATTTTCTTTTTTGGGGGGCCCGAAGGCCCACCAAAACACGTTCCAAAAAAGGGTCTAAATATTCCAAAACAGTTTTGGAAATTTAAATTTACAGGTGTTGGGTTTTTGCCCCTTGAGGCCCAAGTGAGGGGGTAATTTCCCTTTCAACATTTTAAATTTGATGCCAAGGAATGTAAACGGGAGGGTTTGGGTACTAACACAATTGTTTTTTTATTTGGGTGTGTTGAAAAGTTTCCCTGCGATGATCGAACCCAAAGTACAAGCACCCCCAGGCCTGATTTTAAATTTTGGGAAAAAAGCTTATCCTAAGATCCAGCCCAGCCCTCTAGGGGCCAAAAGCAACCCAAGACCCCCCCCAAGGGGAATAACGGGAGTTTTGTATTCTTTCCCCCAAGCAGAGACAGATGAACCTTTGAAAGTGCCATTTAAGATTAACCTTTTAAAACCGGGAGTGGGTAGGGGGTATGCATAAATTGACAAAAAGGACCTCCTCCAGTTAAAGGGGACTTCGGCAAATGCAATGGAGCTAAAAGTGAAAGACTGGTTTGGAGGGGGATGGGGGTAGAAGCTACCTTGGGGAACACAGTGCCAGGGGCACAAAAAAAAGGTCTTTTTTAAAGGGTTTAACAAAAAAATGTTTGCCCAAAGCAGAGCAGAGTAGAAAAAATTTTCGGGCCCAAAACAATCCAATCCCCGGTACCCCAAAACCGTGCACCACCCGTCAGCAGTTTGCCCACAGGCTTCCAAAAGTAAAACCAAACCTATCGTTCTTCGGGCCAAAAGCCAGTGGCATGCAAAAATTGCACGAAGCACCCTTTACAAAGGGAAATAAAAAAACAAAAAAAAAACGTTTTCCGGAAAAAAAAATTGTGCCAGGGAATTGGGGACACTGAACTGCTGGCCAAGCTGCCCCTCCCAGGAGGATGATTCCATCAGGCAAAATACCATCGAAAATTTTTCTCCGTGCATAAAAAACCAAAATAAAGACCAGCCGCACTCAAGGACGGGGATGCGGATGTTGGGGGGTAAGGCCTTTGCGGGTGGTGGTTTTATGGGGGAAATCCCATGCAGATGGGGGACAATGCCCCTGTTTTTTAAACTCTCAGACTTTTGGTTTAACCCCACTACATGACGAGACTGGAGCAGGGGGGCCACGGTAACCAACAAAATAACAAAACCCAGACTGAAGAAACAGGACTTCCTTTTCCGTGTTTCCGATCTGAAGCCCATTTCAGGGCCGGGGACCCCCTTCTTTGTTTGAAAAAGGGATTTTTAGGTCCCGCCCTGAAAAAGGGGCCTGTGATCATGACAGGATGCCATGCCCCCCTTTGTAAGAGCACCCACGGGTAGTACGTAGAGAAATGTTTAGACCGGGGTTCCCCCTTTGAAAAGTGCGTTCCACGTGACTTGCCAGAAAGATTCGGTGACACCATCCCCCTTTGCTCTTTTTGGGGAACAAAATCCTCGATGGGGCGAACATCAAGACCGGGGATAATTTGGCCCAAAAACACAAGCACCAAAACTGGCTTTTACAGTATCGCAGTACTGGTTTTAAAACAGTGAAAAAGCATGAAACCAGTGGGGAGTAAACCCTAAAGTGCCCCACAGCCGCGAGAGAGAAACCCACTGCCACTCTATTTGTCCCTCAAGATTCCCGGCTGTGACCAGGAGCAAGGTCTGTTTGACCCATTTCCCACCCTTTAGGGATGTTTTTGTTTTAATGATAGTTTACTACAGCTCACGGGCGGGACATTCCCAAATTTGGTGTTGCCAGCCCCAAAACAGGGAAGAATTTGAACCCCATCAAGCGGGGCATCTCCCGGGGAAAATTGCGGGAAACCCAAACTTGGTCCTGAATCCAGAGTTCCCAAAATAAAAATCTGACGGGGGGACAAAAGGACCCCTCTGGGTGGCGGGCCTTTTTTGGACGCCCCTGCAGAGCATCAAAATCATCCCAAACAAAACTGACCCCACTGCGGCTGCAAAAAGGGGAGCCCGGGCCCGTTTGCTAAGGGCACCAAGGCTGCACCCCAAAGTGCATTTGCCTTATGGGCATTTTTCGGGAGACTGTTGGGTGCAATCAGACCCCTTTTATATTTTTTGGGCTCTTATGGAAAATTTGTGTGGTATTACAGTCCCGGTATGTTACTAAAACATGTGTTTTGAGGAAAATGCCCTCACTGTATTTTAAGCTTATAGACTATTTTCCCAGTGCACTTTAAAAAAATTAAGGTTGCAAAAGATGATCTTACAACAGGGTTTTGGGGGCAAGCTGGCGGGGACACCACAATAACCTAAATGTGAATTTCAAAAAAATTTTTTTTCTGGGGTCACGACCTCATTTAAAGAAACTTGTTCAGTCAGGGTTTGGCCCCCCTGGGGATTATTTTTTAAAATAGGCTCTCCAAAAAAGAAAAGGGGCCCAAAACCATGGAAAAACCCTTTTTTAAAAAAAAAAAAAAAATTTGTTTTTCCCCAAAACGGGACAAACTTCCCCAAAATCTTTAAAAAAAATGACAATTTCAATAAATTGAGGCAGGACCTTTTTACTATCCTCAGAGGTCAAATCGCCCTTACCCCCCCGATCTAAAAAATTAAAAACCTTATGGTATGTACAACACTGGTAAAAATTTCATGCTTTGTCAAAATTTTGCAAAATTTGTTAGTTATTGCGCGAGAGAGGAGAGAGAGAGAGGGGGAGAGAAAAAGGAGGAGATTGAGAGAGAGAGAGGAGAGAGGGGGGGGAGGGAGGAGGGGAGAGAGAGGAGGGAGAAGGGGGGAGAGAGAGAGAGGGGAGAGAGAGAGGGGAAGAGAGAGAGAGAGAGAGAGAGAGAGAGGAGAGGGAGAAAAGGAGAGGGAAAGAGGAGAGAAAAGAGAGAGAGAGAGAGGAGAAGAGTAAAGAGGAAAGAGAGAGAGAGGGAGAGGGGAGAGAAAAGAGAAGAGAGAGAGAGAGAGAGAGAGAGCCCCCGGGAGAGAAAAGGAGGGAGGAGAGAGAGAGAGAGAGGATTGTGAAAGAAGAGAGAGAAAAGAGAGAGAGGAGAAAAAAAATCAAAATGAGAGAGAGAAAAGGGGGTCCTGCCAGGGCCCTACCCCGATTCAACAAAAGGGCTGACACAAAACGACCCTCGCCCCAAAAAACGGTTCTCGCCGGCCAACGAGCCTGCCTATAAAGGAAGACACGGCGGAAGGTTGTGAAATGTGAAAAAAAAGGGCTTTCTTTTCAAGTACTGGATGGTGCGCCACGGCTATGCGGGAAAGGGAAAGGGAAGAGAGGAAGGAAAAAAGGGAAAGTAAAAAGGGAAGGAAGGAGGGGGTAGGAAGGAAGGAAGGGGGAAAAACGGGGGATAAAAGAGGGAGCCAGGGTAGAGGAAAAACCCTTTTTATGCCTTTAGACAAACTTTAAAAAGCCTTTTAGTACACGCTCAAGCTACAGGGGGTTTTAAAGGGAAATTTTTGGGAGATAAATTTCATGATTAAAAAAAGGGAAGTTTTTGACCTAAAAAGGAAACCAACAAAAACGGGAACTTTGGTAGAAAACAGAGCACAACAACAGGCTGGGGAGCACCCGGGTTTAGTCACCCCAGTAGTCCAGTAACCCGCGAAGAATATAATATTTTTCCTCGTTTATCATTAGAGGGGGTGAACATTGTCGTTATTTTAAAACAGTGATGAAAAAAAACTATCACGTACAGGTCTCCCCTTCTCTCTCTCTCTGGGAGGAGGCAAAATTTTTCTTGAGTGCACGGTTAAGAGCACCCAGTTAAAAGGGGAACCCTTCCTTTTAGTGTTCGGGGTTTTGGTTTTTGAGGCGGGCCCCCAATCCCGGGCCCCGGGGGGTTTAACAGATCCCGGGGGGGGGGGGGGCCCAAACAGGAAAAAAAAATTTTTTTTTTTTTTAATTGGGGTTTAAGGGGAAGGGGGGGGTGGGGGGTAATTAAAATTTTTTTTTTCAAAAAACCAAAAAATTTGAAAAGGGTGGGCTAAAAAAAAACGGTTTTTTTTGGGAGAAAAACCTTTTTTCAAAAAAAATTTCCCCCCTCCCAAAAACACAGGGAAAAAAAAAAAAAAACATTATTTAAAGGAAAAACCCAAATTTTTTTTTTTCCAAAAAAACCCAGGGAAAAACCGTTTTTTTTTTTCTGAAAAACCCAGTTTTTTTTTTTAAAAAAATTTTTGGGTTTTTTTTAAATTTTTTTGTTTTAAAAAAAAAAAAAAAAGGGGGGAAAAAATTTTTTTTTAAAAAATTTTGGAAAATTTTTCTAAAAAAAAAATTTAAAAAAAAACCTTTTTTCCCTTTTTTTTTTTTTTTTTTTTTGGGAATAAGGTTTGGGCAGGGAGGGGAAAAAAAGGTAGGGTGGTTTTTAAGGGCAAAAATGAGTAAAAATTTTCCCCTTTTTGTGGGGGGGGGCCGGTAATTCCGGGCCGGGGGGGGGGACTCGGGGGGGGGGGGGTTTAGGGGGGGATTTTTTGGGGGGAGGGGGGGATTAAAGGGGGGGGGAGGGGGGGGGGGGGGTTAATTGGGGGAGGGGAAAAATTTGGGGTGGGGGGGCACCGGGGGGGGGGGGAGGTTTTGGTTTGTAAAATTGGGCCGGGAAAATTCTTTAAAAGGGGGGAAAAAATTTTTGTAATTTGTTAATAAAATTAATTAAAAATTTTAAAATAAAAATAAAAATAATTTTTTTTCCCCCTTTTCCCCTTTCCCTTTTTTCTTCTTTGTTTTTTTTTCTTAAAAAGAAAAAGGGGGGGGAAAAAAGGGGGGAAGGGGAAGGGGGCCATTATTTAAAGTTTTTGAGTGTGGGGGAAGGGGGGGGAGTGAAAAGTTGGGAAATTTAAAAGGGGCCCCAAGTAAAACCCCCAAGGACCTGGGGCCCCGCAAATTCATCTCCCAATTTTCCCCATTAAAAAAAAAAGGGGAAAAAGTTTGAGTAATTTTGGACACGGGGGGGTTTCGTGATACGGTTTTTTCCCAAAAAGATTCCCAAAAAATCCCAAAGTCAAAAATTTGGGAAAGTTTTGGGTTTTTAAAAGAGGGGAAAAATAATGAGGAAGGAGGGAAAATTGAGGGGGGGAAAAGGAAAGGGATAACAAAATACATAACATCCCAATGGGGGTTTAAATTTTTATTAGGTTTTTTAATTTAGGTTTTTTAAATTTTTTGGAGGGGGAAAATTCAATTATTTGGTTTCATCTCAGAAGGGCGCCCACCCTTCCTTCCCTCCCTAAACCCCAAGGGGACGCGCCCCACTTGAAACCCCTACGAACTCTATGAAAAAGAATGCCCTCCCCCCCCCCTCCCCCCCAAGTTTTTTGCCCTTTCCCTTTGCCCCTCTTCCTCTTCTCCTCCTTTGAATTTCTTTCCTTTTTCTTTTTTTCTCCTTCAACCCCCAATTTTTCTTCCCCCATTGTTTCATCCCCTTTTCCTCCCCTTTTGGCCTTTTTTTCCTTCTCCCATTTTTGGGATAAACCCAAGCGCCCCTATGGGTTTTTGGGTTTATTGCTGATTTTCCCTTTGTTTTTTTTTCCCCTTTGGGCTTTTTTTCCCTTCCCTTTCTTTACTCTACGGGTTTTTTGTTTTTGGATTTTAAAAAAAATTTCCCTAAACAACCCATAAATTTTACTTCCCCTTTGGCCCCTCGGAATGGTGACACTACATCCACCCACAAGATGTGGTGTATTAATTAGTTGTATTTTTTTCATTCTAGTTTTTTTTATTATCTAGTTGATTTTACGGGGCCAAAGAAAATGTTTTGTCCCCCCCCCGTCCCCATATCAAACTTTTTTTAAAATCTTTCTTTCCTTTTAGTGCTTTGTGTTGGCCGAGGCCCAGCACCCCCGGGGAGCAAAGGGCACCAAAACCCCGGTAACACCAGGTTTCCCCTTACTGCCGGGTGGACAGGGGCTCATGGGTTTTTAAGGGGAAAAAACCCATCTGTTTTTCCCCTCCCCCCGGAGATCAAACCCCGGGACTTCTAGTTGTGGACCGAAACGTGCATCCCCTTTCACCACGGGGTAACCCCCCCTTTTAAAAATAAAAATTTAATTTAATTTAAAGAGTGTGTGTGTGTTTTGTGTGTTTGTGTGTGTGCATGTGTGTGTGTGTTTTGTGTGTGTTTTGTGTGTTGTGTTTTGTGGGTGTATTATCTTGGTTTTATTATTTTAGGGTATTTACAGGGCCAGAGCAAGCTGTAAAGGCCCCGTCCCATATCAAAATTTTTTCTCATTTATCCTTAGGGGTGGGCCCAAACCACCACCCCGGGAGGGGGGGCTCCCCCAAAACCCCCCCGGGAACACCCGGTACCCTTCCCCTGCTGGCGGGGAAAAGGGGTGGGTTTTAAAAAGACCGCCCCCCGGGGTTTTCTTTTGCTCCCCCCCAGGGATCGAAACCCCGGGGTTCTCGGTTTTGAGGGGGCGGCTAAAACCCTTTCACTACGGAGTTCCCCTTTGTGTGGTGTGTGGGGGTGTGTGTGTGTGTGTTTTGTGTGTGTGTGTGTGGGTGTGTGTGTGTGTGTGGTGTGTGTTTTGTGTGGTGGGTGGTGTGTGTGGGGGGTGTGTGGTGTATGTGTTTAAAGGGCAGTTTGCCTCAAAAAGCGTCCCATTATGGGGGGCAATAATTCTAAATGTTTTGGTTATGAGGGGTTTAAATTTTTTGAAGACCCAATTTACCTGGTGGAAAAATAAATGTTTTCCCGCCCTCTCCCCCACCTCGGTCCTTTCTCCCTTGCAAGTGGTTCCCCAACCCCCCCCTTTCCGTCTTGCTTTTTCGACATTCGGGGGCCCCCGGGGAGGAAAAAGAAGCGAGGGCGATAAAGGTGAAGGGGGGGCCCCCTTTGGGGATTCATCCCCCTTGTAATGGGGGTGAAAGTGACGCGTCAAAGGGTATCAGGGGATCCCCGGATAGCCACACGTGCTCACCCCCCTCCCCCCCCCCAGCCCGGGGGAATATTTAAACCCCAGATTCATGGCCGCACTTAAGCGGGGGAAAAAAAGAAAGATTTCCTTCCTTCTCTGTCCCATTTTCGCGTTTTTTTTAACCCAAAATTGTTTTAAAAGGAATTTTTTCCCCCTTTTTTCCCTTTTGGGCAGGACGCGGCAAAGGGGCCCCGGGCCCGGCCCGGGGTTTGGCCCCCTCGTGCCGGTGACCCCTCTGCCCCTTAATGATACATTGGGGACCCCTGCTTTTTTGGTGAGGTTTATGGGGGCTGCTTTTTTTGTGTGCCAAACGGGGGCCTTGGCCCCCGGTGACTTCCCCTGCCCCTTTAATGATACATTGGGAAAAAGCTTTTCCGGGGAGGTGATGGTTTCTGGGGTTTTTTGTGTCCATCGGGACCCTTTTCAAGTCTTGGGGCCCCTGAGTTTTTGGCCCCGGGAAGGGGCGCGGCCCCCCGAGGCTTTTACCACAAGGCAAAAACCCAAAGGGGAGATTTTGTCCCGAATGCATTAAAAACGTGCTTTTAAAATGCCCATGAATGATATTTTTCCTGCTAAAGATATTCGGTTTTCCAAATTTAAATTTTTTTTAAAGTTAACAAAGTAAAAAAAAATTTATTTATTTTCAGTATTTAAAACTCAATGAAAATAAAAAATTAACGTTTAAAAAGCAAAAAAATTAGGGGGGGACCCCTTAAAAGTAAATTCCTTTTTCTTTTAAACTTTTCCCTTTTTCCGGCGTGAACCGGCGTTTCCCAAAATCACGACCCCGCCCTGTCCCCGAACACGTCAAAACGTTTTCTTGACAACTCATTTCAACCTCTTCCCTTTCCCCTTCCCCCTTCTCTTTTTCTCTCTATTTAAGCACACATGGGATGCTTAAGTGCAGTGTAATCAAATGCTAAGGCGGAAAACGGAAAACTAATATCTTTGAGGAGGGGGAGGTATTTTAGTGATGGCGTAGGGTTTGTGGCCCCGGCGGGGTCCGGGGGGCGGCGGGCGGGAAAAACATGATGGCAAGGTGAAGGCAGGGTGAAGGGGGAAGAGCAGGAAGGTTTTTGCGGGTACCCGGGGTGCGGGGGGGGGCGTCCTGATACACCTGAGGTAATGCGTTTTTATCAGCCTTTGGCCCCCCCCGGGGAAACCTTCACGCCACCTGTAAGGGACCGCTGCTCGGGCCCGATAGTAAACCGGGGGCTCCCTGCCTTTCCCCACCCAAAACGACCCTACACTCCAAAGGGAAAGGTTTCTGGGGGTAAAACCCGCCTTTGGGGTTTTCCCCGGAGCTGTTTGGGCCCCAAAAACAAAAACACCATCACCACCATGGCCCCACACCACCAAACCCCCACCACCATTTAATTTCCCTTTTTCGTTTCCCCTCCCTTCCCCAATTTTTCCTGTTTGATATTTTTCCCCGAGCACATGAGACTTTATGCAAGAGGTCGCTGGTTTTGGTTTCATTGTTTGTCCCTTTCATTCTCCCCTCTCTCTCTCTCTCTCTCTCCTCTCTCTCTCTCTTCTCTTTTCCCCCTCTCTCTTCTTTCTCTCTCTCTCTCTCTTCTCTCTCTCTCTCTCTCTCTCTCTCTCTCCTCTCTCTCTCTCTCTGCTTTTTACCCCAAATTCATCAAAAAAGACCCAAAAATCACGGAAAAATATTTCTATTATCAGTTTTACGGACTAATTTTTGCGAGTAAGCTTTCCCCTCCCGGGGGGTAGAGGTGTTGTATTTTAGATCCCTGCCATCTTTCGTGGTATATCATACAAAAAGTAAAAAAAGTTTCCACCATATTAGTTGGAGAAAGGAGAAAAGGGGGAGAGAGAGAGGGGGAGAGGGAGAGAGAGGAGAGAGGAGTGAGGGGGAAAGAAGGGGGAGAGAGAGAGAGGGGAAAAGAGAGAGAGAGAAGAGAAGAGAGAGAGAGAGAGAGAGAAGGAGAGAGATGAGAGAGAGAGAAAAGAGAGAATTTTGGAGAAGGAAAAAAAAGAAGAGGAAGAGAGAGGGGGAGAGAGGAGGAAAAGGGGAGGGAGAGGAGAAGAGAAGAGAGAAAGGGTGGCCTCCATATGGGGAGCTTGGGCCCGTATGTTTCGGGCCAAGTACCCTCCCCTGAGGGCGTCCCGGGGGCCCGGGGGGTCGCCCGGGGCGGGGCCCAAAAGACCGCCGGAGGAAGCGTCAAGGGCACGCCACCTTGCTGTCCCCTCCTAAAGTTTTATAAATTTACGTGGGGCGCCCCCCAGAAGGACGGCCCCGGCCCTTTTCCCATGCAGAAACGTCACCTTAGCCCTTTGGGGAGAAAAATTTTTCCCTCAAATAACCAAAAAAGAAAAAGGAAATTTGTAAAGGGGAAATTTAAAATGGATAAATGATCTGGATTGGTACATTGTCCAAGTGATACCAGGCGATCGCCTTTTTCCCCCTTTTTTTTTTGGGGAAAGAGGAGGGGGGGAGGAGGAATACAAAAGGGGGAAAGACAGAACCGCCCTACTGGGCCAAACGGGGCCTTTCATGGGGGACACTTTTTTCAGCCTAGTTACTACGTGTTAGAGGAAGAAATAGAAATTGAAAGGGCCCCCCCCCCAACCATTCCCTCCCGGGCCCAGGGGCCGGGAGAAAAAAAGGGCAAAAAAAAACCATACAGTATTGAAAAAAATGCCCGGGAATTTAAAAAGGAAAAAAGAAGGGGAAAAGTAATCTAAGCTACCCGCTAAAAAAAAAACCCGCAACAAATTTTTGTAGGACCGGGAAATAAATTTAGATGGGCAATTGATGTTTTGTATTTTATCTAGTTGTTTTTAAAAGGGCCCCAAAATGTTGGGTTTAAAAATAAAATACTTGTTTGGAAGACAGTTTTAAAAATTCCCCAAAAAATGTATGAAGAAAAAAGGGGTTTTGCTTCGTTCCTCCCGCACTACATTTAATTAAAATTTAAAAATTTTTCAAAAACTATGCTCACTACAAATTTTTTAAACATTTTTTTTTTTAAATTTTGTTACGGGAATTCCCTTAGGGAAAATTATATTTCATCTGGGGGTAGTAAAAGTGGTTTGCGGTTTTCCAGGGGCGTTTTTCGGTGGGCCCGAGTTCGCACCCTGACGGAAAATTTTAAATCTTTTTGTACCGTCGAGTGGCCCCAAGAACACCCACCCTGCCCGCCCCTTTAAATTTTACCTTCGAGGCGAGTGCATCGGAGGGGCACAGGGGGGTGGCATGAGCCCCAATTTACAGGCCGAAATATAAAAATCCTGGGCCTGCGGCCCTCACAGGCGAGGGGCCCCAATCATCACAGCCCTTAAGTGAAACCTTTAGGACCTTTCCATCCCAGCGGCCCTTTGAAGTCCCCTGCCTACAAGCGTTTTTAGGCAAAAAAAGAGAAAAAAAAAACTAGGAAAAAAAGTTGCCCGTCTTGCATTTAAAAAAGGGTCAAAAAGGTTTTTTGGCCCCCCGCCTTTGACACTACCCCACCAAAACAAATCGGGAACAAGTACAAAAAAAAAACTGCGGGTGTAAATGGGACAGTGGGAAAAATAGGGAACAATAATTGCTTTTTCTAAAAAATGTAATTACCCCACGGGTGGGCTGCCACTCCCCGCCTCACCCCCCGCCCCCCAGGTTGGTGATGGGACCAACACCAACACCGCAAGGGAGAACAATAACGGGCCCCAAACTTACTGTTGCAGCACCCCCCTTCCCCCCACAACAACAACAACAACAGTAATAACATAGACAAATCCCCCTCTTCCTCTCCCCCCCCCACTACTATTTCTACCCCCTCACACATCACCACCAACAAACAAAAAATTACAAAAATATCACCTTCATTCACAACAAAAAACCACCTACACCCCCAGGGAAACACCAATAAAAACACACCCACACCCCAAACCTGCGAGGGTGAAAAAATGGCGATCGCGAGCCCGCTCGCTGGACAAGACCATGGGTGAATTTAAAACAAACACACACACACAACCCCACCCCACACACACCCACACAACACACACACACACACCCCAAAATTTTTACGAGAAAACCTTCCCAAAAAAAACCCCCCTTTGCGGGGCGCGAGGCTCAGCGAGGGGAAGGAAGCAATGGGGGGTTGGGGCCCTTTATCTTTACGGCCAGAAAGGGAAAAGGGATTATCCGGGCCGCCCCCCCAATATCTAATCCCTTATGCAGCGGAGAAAATACGCAATACAGACAAATGAGGTTTTAAAGGGGGCACGGGGAGGGAAGGGTGAGAAGGGAAA
Organism: Chionoecetes opilio; assembly: GCA_016584305.1. Taxonomy (NCBI): domain Eukaryota; kingdom Metazoa; phylum Arthropoda; class Malacostraca; order Decapoda; family Majidae; genus Chionoecetes; species Chionoecetes opilio. Next base: position 70,418 of record JACEEZ010008832.1, on the reverse strand, counting down.
GGGGGAAAAGTGAGGAGTGGAGACAAGCTGAGGGGGAAAGACAGGTTTTTGTCTGCATGGGGGGGTGGCATGGGGTTGAGATTTGAAGGGGTTAATTGGGAGGGTAGGGGGTGATAGGGGAGGGGAAAAGGGTTTCACATGATGGTGGGAAGATTTTGAAAATTTCCTTTTTCTCATGAGGGTTAAACACCATTCTGTCTCTCCACTTGTTTCATATCCTTCCTACCCTTTGCCTTCTTTCCTTCTCCACTTGGATCAACAAGCGCACTATAGTGTGGTATTGCTGAGTTCCTTTGTTTCTTTCACATTGCGTTTCCTTCTTTCTTTATCTCTACGGGTTTTCTGTTTGTGACTTTAATTAAATTCATAACAGACCTCAATTTAACTTCACCATTGGACCTCGTGAATGGTGACCTATCAGCACCCACAAGACTGGTGTGATTCATCTAGTTGTATTATTTATCATCTAGTTGTCTATTTTATTCATCTATTTGTATTTTACAGGGCCAAAAGCAATGCTCTTGTGGCCTCGTCCCCATATCAACATTTTTAATCATTCACTTAGTGCTTGTGTGGGCCGGAGGCTAGCAACCCCGGAGAGCAGGTCACAAAACACCGGCTAACACCAGTTTACCCATTCACTGCTGGGTGGACAGGGGTACATGTTTTAAGAAAACAAAACATCTGTTTCCGCTGCGCACGGAGATCAAAACCGGGACGTCGCTCAGGTGTGGACCGAGCGTGCTATTCCTTACACCACGGGTACCTTTAAATAATAAAAAATAATTAATGAAGTGTCGTGTGTTGGTGTGTGTATGTGTGTGGCATGTGGTGTGTGTGTGCTGTGTGTTGTGTTTGTGGTGTGTGTTGTGTATCATCTATTGTATTCATCTAGTTGTATTTTACAGGGCCAGAGCAACGCTCGGTGATGGCCCCGTCTCCATATAAACATTTATTCTTCTCATTCACCTAGTGTTCGGCCGAAAAAAACCACCACCCGGGAGGGCGGCTCAACAAACCCCGCGATAACACCCGGTACCCCTACTGCTGGGTGGACAGGGGCTCGGTTTAAGAAGACCGCCCGTCTGTCTTAGCTCCACCATTGGGATCGAACCGAAGTTTCGGGTGTGAGCGAGCGTGCTAACCCTTTACAAACGGAGTTCCCTTGTGTTCGTGTGTCAATGTGTGTGTGTTGTGTTAGTGGGTGTGTGTGGTTGTACGTGTGTTGGTGTGTGGGTGTCGTGTGTGTGTGTGTGTGTGTGTGGTGTTTTGTGTCGTGTGTGTGTGTGTGTGTGGTGTATAGTGTAAGGGTCAGTTTGCCTCAACGCGTTCCCTCATTATGAGGCAAAATTCTAGTGTTACTGGTTCAGAGAGTAATCTTATCTGACAAGAACCTAATTACCTGGTGGAAAGTCCACGTTGCCTAGCTCCTTCCCCCACTCGGTCATCGCTCCTTGCAAGATGTGTTCCTGACCTCCCCTGCCGCTTGCTGCGGACATTCGGCGTCAGAGAGGAGAGAACGCGAGGACAGATAAAGGTGAAGGAGGAGCGCTTCTGGGGTACTCATCCTCTCGTTAATGGGATGAAGTGGACGCAGTACCGGATATCAGGGGATCCCCGGATAGCCCACGTGATCACCCCACTCCCCCTCAGCCCGAGGAAAAAACTATAACCTCAGATTCATGGCCAGCATTAGCAGGAATAAAGAAAGATTTTCATTCCTCTCTGTCGAGTCTCGCGTTTTTCCTTTTTACCCATATGTTTGAAAATGATTTTTCCCATTGCTCCCTGGTTAGGATCGCGGCCAAGGGTCCGGCCTCGGATCGTGTCGCCGCCTCGTGCCAGGTGGACCACTTCTGCCTGCCTTAAATGATACCTTGGCACCATGCTTTTGGTGAGGTGATGGTTGCTGCGTTGTTTGGTGTGCCCATCGGGACCTGCACCGTGACTCACTCTGCCGCTAATGATACATTGGCATCATGCTTTGCCGGTGAGGTGATGGTGCTGCGTTGTTTGTTGCCATCGGGGACCTTTGCAGTCATGGCCACTGATTTATGGGCCGTCAGACGCGGCCCACGAGGCTTTTACCAAGAGGCAAACAAGGTGAGATTTTTGTCCTGAATGCATAAAACGTGCTATATAAAATGACGATGAATGATATTTAGCCTGCTAAAGATATTCGGTTTTCCAGTTATTTATGTACGTAACACGTAAATAAAATTTATTATTTACAGTATTCAGGCCACTCAATGAAAATAAAAGTTAACGTTAATAGCAAACAAATTAGGGGGATGGACACTAACGTAAATACTTATCTTTTATCTTTCTTTTCTGGCGTGACCGGGTCTTCCCAGATCACGGACCCCGCCCTGTCCTGAACCGTCAATAATCGTTTACTGACAACTCATACAAAACACTCTTCCCTCCCAATACACATTCTCTCCTCTCTATATCAAGCACACATTGGGAAGTGCTAAGTGCAGTGTAATCACTATGCTAAGGCGGAAACACGGAATACTAATATCTTCTGAGGAGGAGGAGGTATTATAGTGATGCGTAAGACGGTCGTGGCGCGGCGGAGGGGCTCGGGGCGCGGCGTACGGGAAGGGACAATGGATGGGCAGGTGAAGGGCAGGGGAGAGGGGGGAAGAGCAGGAAGGTGTGCGGGTACCGGGGCTGCGGAGGGCGTCTGATTACACCCAGGTAATGCGTATGATCAGCCTCGGCAACCGGGGAAAGCCTCACGCCCACCTGTCCGGCACCGCTGCTCGCCTGAAGCTACCCTAACGGAGGGCTCTTGCCTCCACACCAACACGACGACAACTCAGAAGGTACTGGGGGTAAATCCTGCCTGGTGTCCTCAGGAGCTGTCCCCCCCCCCCCCCCCGGCCGCAACAACAAAAAACACATCACCACCATGGCCACCACCACCACCACCAACACCCACCATCAATCCCTTTGTCGTTTCCCTCTTCCTCAATGCTCCTGTCTTGCTATTCTCAGAGACATTGAGACTTGGATGCATTGAGGTCGCTGGTTCTTGGTCTCATCCTGTTTGTCCTGCATCTCTCTCTCCTCTCCTCTCTCTCTCTCTCTCTCTCTCTCTCTCTCTCTCTCTCTCTCTTCTCTCTCTCTCTTCCCTCTCTCTCTCTCTCTCTCTCTCTCTCTCTCTCTCTCTCTCTCCTCTCTCTCTCTCGCTTTCTAACGCCAAATATCATCAAAATATGTACCTAAAAAATCACGGAAAAAATATTCTCTATTATCAGTTTTACGGGACTTATTTTGCGAGTAAAGCTGCCACTGGTGGTTAGAGTTGTTTGTATTCAGATCACTGCCCATCTTACGGGCTTATCATACAAAAAAAGAAAAACAGTTGCCACCAATAGTACGTTGGAGAAGAGAGACGAGAGAGAGAGAGAGAAGGAGAGAGAGAGTGAGAGAGAGATGGAGAAAGGAGATGAGAGAGAGAGAGAGAGAGAGGAGAGAGAGAAGAGGAGAGATGAGAGATAGAGAGAAGACGGAGATGAGAGAGAGACGAGGTGAGAGAGGAGAGAGAGAGAGAGAGAGAGATCTGAGAGAGAGACGGCGAAGGGAGAGACGCGAGAGAGGAGAGAGGAGAGAGAGATCCCACGAGGATAGAGAGATTGACGGAGAGAGAGAAAGGATGTGCCCTCCATATGTGTGAGCTTGCCTGTATGTACGTGTCCAAGTCACCCTCCCGTGAGACGTTCCGGGGTACAGAGGGTCGCAGGACGGGGTCAACAGACCGCGGAGGAAACGCGTCCAAAAGGGGGCATCGGCCCACCTTGCTGTCCGCTCCTCAAAGTTTTATAATGACGTGGGACGGCGACAGCAGACGCCAGCGGCCCATACTAGCATGAAACTCACCGTAGCTTGTAGGGGAGGAAAATTTCATCAAACATAACTCAAAAATGAAATGGAAATTAGTAATGGAATGAAGTGGATAATGTACTGGATTGGCAATACCATTGTCCAAGTGAGACAGGCGATCCGCCTTCGCTGAGGGGAAAGAGGAGGGGGAGAGGAGGAATACAAAGGATGGAAAGACAGCAACAGCCCTACTGGGCCAAACGAGGCTGCATGGGTGACTACTTTCTTCAGCCATAGTTACTACGTGTTAGAGGCAAGATAATAGCAAATTTGAAGGCTCCTCCCCACCAACCATTCCCTCCGGCCGAGGCCGGTAGAAAAAAAGTGACAAAAAAACACCATACAGTATTGAAAAACTGCCAGGGAATTTAATAGGAAAAGTAGAAGGAGAGATATACTCTAAGCTACAGCTAAAAAAAAAACCGCAACAAATTTACGTAGGACCGAAGTAATTCAGATGGACAATTGATGTTTTGTATTTTATCTAGTTTGTTCTTAAACGCCTCAACTGTGTTAATACTAACTACTTGTTCTGGAAGACAGTTTCAAATATTCACAACTGTATGAAAGAAAAAGTGTTTCGCTTCGTCTTTACCATGCACTACATTTAATCTAATTAACATTTTACAACACTATGCTCACTACAGTTTTGTAAACATTTTTTCATGATTTAGTTACGCTAATTCCCTTAGTAAAATAATATATTTCATCTGGGTGGTAGTAGAGTGGTTAGCGTCTCCGAGTGGCGTTCTCGGTGACCCGAGTTCGCACCCTGACGAAAGTCTAAATCTTTCTGTACCGTCGAGTGGCCTAAGAACACCCACATGCCCTGCCCATTAACTCTACCTTCGAGTGCGAGTGCATCGGAGGACACAGGGGGGTGGCATGAGCCTCTAATCACAGGCGTCACTATAAAAATCCTGCCTGCGCCATCACAGGCGAGGGCCAATCATCACAGCCCTTAAGTGAACCTCCAGGACCTACCATCCGAGCGAGCCTTAGAAGTCACTGCCTACAAGCGTTATAGGCACAAAAGAGAAAAAAAAATCTAGGAATAAAATGTTGCCAGTCTTGCATAAAAAAGGATCAACAGGTATTTGCCTCCGCCTCGACACTACCACCACCAACAAATCGGGAACAATAGTACAATACAAAACCAAACTGCGCTGTTAAATTCGTACAGTAGAGGCAACAATAGTGAAAAACAAATAAGTGCTGGTTTAAAATGAATTAACCACATCGATGACTGCCACTCCTGCCTCACCACCGCCACCATGGTAGGTGATGGTGACCAACACCAACACCGCAAGGCAGAACAATAACAGCCTCATACTCTACTGTTGCAGCACCCCACTTCCCCGCATCAACAACAACAACAACAGTAATAACATAGACAAATCCTCCTCTTCCTCTCCCCCCCCTACTACTATTACTACCATCACACATCACCACCAACATCAACAATTACAACATATCACCTTCATTCACAACAAAACACCACCTACACCTCCAGAATCACCAATAAACACACACACACACCCACACACTGCGAGGGTGAAAACTGGCGATCGCGAGCCAGCTCGCGTGGACAAGACCATGGGTGAATAACACACACACACAACACACACACACACACCACACACACACCACACACACACACACACACACACATTATCACGAGAAGGCCTTCCCAAAACAACCCTTATGCGCGCGGCTGAGGCTCAGCGATGAGAAGGACAGCAACTTGTTGCATTCATCTTGCGGTCAGTAAATGAAGAGGTGAGTATCCGCGCCCGCCACCCAATATCTAATCCTGATGCAGCGGAGAAGTACGCAATATCAGACAGTGAGGTAAGGCGGCACGGGGAGGGAAGGATGAGAAGGGACGGGGAAGAGTGAGTGAGTGGAGACACGGCTGAGGGAATGACAGGTGGTGTCTGCATGGGAGGGGGTGGCATGGGGTTGAGATAGAAGGGGTTAATGTAGGGTAGGGGAGTGATAGGGGAGGAAAGGTGCACATGAGTGGAAGATAGAGAATTTCCTATTCCATGAGTAAAATAATTAGACCATTAGGTAAATCTGCTATGCTATGTGCGTGATTCAACGAAAAGAGGTATAAAACAAGGATGAGATGCAAGTTTTCTTACTGACCACTACATAGACAAGCTGATCACAGGACACGGATATACACGACTTGATTCTAGACGTCGGACAAGGGGGGGGAGAGAGAGAGAGAGGAGACGAGAAGAGAGAGAGAGAGGGGAAGAGAGAGAGAGAGAGGAGAGGAGAGGAGAGCGGAGAGAGAAGAGAATGAGATGATGAGAGAACGAGATGAGAGGAGTAGCGTGAGAGAGAGAGAGAGAGAGATTCAGATTCAGATTCAATACTTGTTATTCTACAATTGAATAACATTTGTGAAAAAGACTGTTTCGAAGATAAACAGTCTTAGAGAGAGAGAGAGAAGGAGAGAAGAGAGAGAGAGAGAGATGAGAGAGAGAGAGAGAGGTGAGAGAGAAGTAAGAAGAGAGAGACGAGGAGAGAGGGGAGAGAGGATGAGGAGAGGAGAGAGAGAGATAGAGAGACGATCGAGAGAGAGAGAGGAGAGAGAGAGAGACGAGAGGGAATGATGATAAGGAATAAATGGATAGAAAAGGAAATGGGTGAATGTGGCGGAAAAGGAGAGGAAAAGGGCGATAAACATGGTACGAAACCACCAGAGTTGCCAAGGATGGAGTGATAACATTAAGTATAAACACAATCTGCCGACGCACACCCTTATATTCCCCAAACTCTCCCAAGAAAAACTCTTCCAAAAGTTAAATTCTTCACCCTCTCCCCTGCGGGCCTAACTCGGAATCAGTGGTAACCCTTACGCCTCGTACGCAATGTAATAAACAAAAAGCCTAACACAGATTTCCAAAAAACACTATTTCTAGCTCGCTCTCTCTATCTGTCTGTCTCTCTTTTCTCTTTTCCTCTGACACACACACACACACCACACAACACACACACACAACACACACACACACACAACACACACACAACACACACACACAACACACAAAGACACACACAAACACACACACACAACGCGCACACCCACACACACACACACACACCCACAACAGAAGGCAGCTATTCGTCCTCAAACCCACACACCTGCCGAGAGGAGCAGATGGTGGTATTAAAGCGGGAGGGGGAGAGAATAGGCGAGATAAGAAAAAATAAAGGACAATGAAACATATATCGACACACAAATGTGACCCAATTACTCACTTGAGGTAACGGAAGATTGAAATCTTCAAGCTTCATATATATAATTGGGCAGTGAGGTTGATTTTTTTATGTGGAACAGTATTTTGAATGATACAGCCAATTTAAGTTACAGGGAACATTTATACGCTCTAAAACGACTGGCGCCATGTTCTTACGACAATACAAACCACAGGACTACAGAAGCAACACACAGCTGTGAAGCGGCCGACGCCGCTACTATGTACTACCTACTACCAACAAACTTGTGCATTACCCCTACTACCGCAAGATGACCAGTAATCCCTCTTTCAAGTGATGTGTAGGTATTCACTGTGTTTGTGAATATCTCAGTTGTAGTTTATAAAGGAAGAAGTGGATAGACAGGGATAAAGTGGATCGTGACACCAGGCAAGGATTACTTTTGAGATCGGATTCCTTATAGGGGGCTTAAATGAACCTGCAATGACATTTACCGCTAGACAGATAGACGAACTCTGAAGGAAAAATAATATAATGAGATTATATGGCTTTCTTCCCCATATAATCAAAACATAACACCCCTTCGTCACCCTAACACATGCATGCCCACAAAACCACAAAACTACACTCCAGATAAGTTGCTGTCATTATTCTGGTTAATATTCGCCACTAGGCGGAGGGTGCAGCCCAGGTCCAAGTAAGGTAAGTAAAGGTTGTAGTGGTGGACGAAGGGGGTAGTAGGGTGGGGAACGAAGGGTGTATGTTTTTGCTTATGTGGGGAATGATGAAAAGCAAATATTCTCATTTCTAATCTGGTTCCTCTTGAGTTCGTCATCCTGTTTAGCTGTACATGGCAGTGGCAGGTCCATTTAAGCCTCCCGGTAAGGGAATGCCGATCCCCAAAAGTAATCACTTAGCCTGGTGTCATTGGGCCACTTTATCCTGTCTAATCCATTCTTCCTATAAATACAACTTATATATTCCACAAAAAAACACAGTGCCATACCTACCGCATCACTGAAGGAGGATTCCTGGTCATCTTGCGTAGGAGGGTGTTAATTACAAGTTAGTAAGGCTGTTAGGTTAGTAAAATATAAACATAGACATTTTACAAGATCACGGTTAGGTTAGTAATGGATTTTTTTTGAGGGGGTCCGCTAGGAGGTTATTAGTGAGGTTGGGTTATAATGAGGTTAGATTAGTAATATTAAAAATATATATTTTGAGAGTTCCAGGGGAGTCGTTAGGAGGAAGGGGGGTGAAGGGGGAATCTCTCCCCCACTTTATAATTCTTTAGAGGTATCTAATGAGATCTGGGAAGGTCTGGATGGAAAAAAAACACTTTAATAAGGGCGGGAAAATACTCTAGAATTTACGGTAAACTCATTGCGTGTTGTCATACATTAAATATGAATAAACTAAGCCTGTATCATCCCTAACTCAAAAGGCGGCCATAGTGGCCTACCGGCTCCCGCAAACTTATCAAACAGCTTAGCTAAAAGCCACACAGCTACATATCATTTGCAAGTTACTATCCATATACAAGTAACATACATTAATAATACATTTCAAAAGTGTCTTCACAGCACAATCGTAGACATTTTCCTTCATCGAGAAATCACGCCTGGGGCAAGACATCCACCACTGTTTCCTCATTTTTTAGTCTTAGGCATAGTTTATGAACACTTTTTCTTGGAATTTTTGATTGTTGGTGTTTTTTGCACATTGGCACAAAACAAAAAGTGGAATGTTTCTTTTTGTCGGGACCCAGTGAATGGATAGGACTGACGGTTCTGCTGAGCCAAACAAGCCGATCAGCGGGCGAGTCTGAGACTGTACGCCAACTACGTACCAACCATCAGAGCGCGTTCCGCCGCCCCAGCGTGTTGGATCTTTTGGCACAAAAAAGCCATATATTTCATTTAGGTGCATTATCAGCAAAATTTAATGAGTACAGTAAATGTTAGCCTATATGCATCCAAAGCTTCATAATTACTTGTGTTTAGGTGGCGTACACGGGTCCGGGAAAGGGAAGGGAAGGGAAGGGAAAACAACGGAGACTTGCGAAGATTAAAAGGATAAGAAAACTTGCTCTCGAAGTGTTGCGGAAACAGAAGCGTAGAGGGGCGGGGGGGAGGGGGGTAGAGAGAGAGAGAGAGAGAGATGGAGAGAGAGAGAGAGGAGAGAGAGAGAGAGGAGAGAGAGAGGAGAGGAGAGAGGAGAAGCGGAGAGAGGAGAGAACGATGAGGAGAGAGAGAGAGAGAGAGGACAGAGAGAGAGAGAGAGAGAGAGAGATCGAGAGAGAGAGGAGAGGAGAACGACGAGAGAGAGAGAAGAGAGAGAGATGCAAGAGAGAGAGAGAGAGGAAGAAGGAGGAGGAGAGAGAGATAGACAGATGAGAGAAGGAGAGGACGAGAGAGGGCCAAGAATGGGATGGAAGAGGAGGAAGGGTAGTAAAGAAAAGTAGAAGAGGGCGAAAAAAGTAATTACAAAAAATGACTAGTAGTGGGAAAGTAAAACAAAATAGTGATAACAAATGCTGCGTAGGACAACTTTCTCCTGCAAAAGTAATGTTGTGAAATGGCAACGATCTGTACAAATAAATAAAAAACTATCAGAGAAAAAACAATCCCTAGCTACGTCCATAAAATTGTGAAATGCTGCATATTAAGTGAATAAATTAATTGTCCAGACAAGGAGGAAGTAAAACTAAATGCGGGGATAAAAAAAGCAATACAAGTCAATGGGTGGACGTTGCATTTATTCCACCGGCTGCCCTCCACGGGCACTACGCGATCTGTCCCGCCGGCGCCCCGCCTCACCACACCGTACGGATACGGGTATCGATCCTGGATCGCTCAGAGGCCGGCGGATAAGCAGGACCAATAGTGATTGTGATAGGCCACACACACACACACACAGACAAAATTTATACTGTCCAATACTCGGGGACTTCGGGACTGAGCAGGGATTGTACGGCTGTTCAATACATTAATTCAAATGTTTGTTTCCGCTACATGAACAACGAAATTTAAAAGGCTTAATTGTGTTGTGTGTGTGCGTTGAGTGTGTGTGTGCATGAGTGGGAGTGTGTGTGTGGTGTGTGTGTTGTGGTGTGTGTGTCGTGTGTGTGTGTGTGTGTGTGTGTGTGTGTATCGTGCGTGTGTGTGTGTGGCCTGTGTAAATGTGTATGTGTTGTGTTTGCGTGGGTTTTGCTCTCCTAAATTGCACGTAAAACTACTTTCAACTGGGACATCACGGACAGGCGTGTTTGCAGACGTAAGCAAAAACTGCACAGCTTCACCTACAAAGCTGTTTGTTGCGTGTTTTCCGCAGCCACACGATAGCGCAATGAAACCCGCGAGGATTGAATTTTTACCTTGCAAGGTAATGTTTATTGAGCCTCATCGACCCACGTGCTGAGATACAGTCGTTCAGGGCTCAGATAGGCTGTGTCTGCGATGTACCTGTAATTGACAAGGTAAGCAGCTTATACTTTCTTTATTCATACGTTTTGCCAATATTCTCAGAGGTATATGCGCATGTAATTACTACTACTATAGGCTACTACTACTACTGCTACTACTACTGCTACTGCTACTACTACTACTACTACTACTACTACTACTACTACTACTACTACTGGTGCTGTTTATGTTACCATTACCATCGCTAAAAAAGGGAGGGCGGCAATAAAATAAACGATATAATTGTTTTGACATAGCAGTTCCATCTTATTTTTCGGTCTTTTCCTGCGTTTGACCATCTCACGTATCCTTTTCCATCTTCTTATATCGACAACTTCCCCCCGCTCCCTCTGCTCTCTCTCTCCTCTCTCCTCTCTCTCTCTCTCTCTCTATCTCTCTCTCTCTCTCTACTCTCTCTCTCTCTCTCTCTCCTCTCTCTCTCTCTCTCTCTCTCTCTCTCTCTCTCTCTCTCTCTCTCTCTCTCTCTCTCTCTCTCTCTCTCTCTCTCTCTCTCTCTCTCTCTCTCCTTTCTTTCTAATCCCGATCTCCGAACCTTTCCTTTGACACACAAATCTCCCGTCATCTCGAGTTATGTCTCCGGTAATCTTAGTTTTATTGGCTGACATCCGGGACAAAAAAACAAACACATTACACACACATACACACCACACACACACACACCCACACACAATACACACACACACACACACACACACACAAACAAACAACACACACACACCCACACACACACACACACACATACACACGCACACACACTGCACACACACCGCGACACAAGTGAAACGGCCAGTGACGGTCTGGTAACCAAAACGTGATTCAAAGCAAAACATGGCAGCACAAACAGAAGAGGAGAGAGAGAGAGAGCGAGATGAGAGAGAGGAGAGAGAGAGAGAGCGAGACGGAGAGAGAGAGGAGAGAGAAGAGTTGAGAGAAGTAGAGAAGAGGAGAGACGAGAGAAGAGATGAGAGAGAGGAGAGAAGGAGAGAGAGAGAATGTGGTGTGTGTGCTCAGAGGGTCACCACACAATAAAAAAACAAATATATATTATATAATATATATATATTATATATATATATAATATATATATGATATAATATATATATTAAAATATATATATATATATAGATCATAGTATCGTAGAGTATAGGTATAGTATCAACTGGGTGGAAAATCTGGTAGGGATAGACCGCTCGGTCTACTTCGGGGGCAACAATTTTTTTTCACTACTTGGTGGTGCAGGTAATTAGATAGGACGGGAAGGGGATCACAACCGGGGATCTTCTCTTACATCATTGGGTTTCTTCTCGACGTATTTGAAAGGATTCTTATTCCGGACAGGGAAATTTCTGTACTTCGTCTTGGTAAGTGTGTGTGTGTTGGTGGTGTGGTGTGTGTGTGTTGTGATTGTGTGTGTGCTCATGTGGTGTGGTGTGTGTGTGTGTGTGTGTGTGCTGTGTGTGTGTGTGTGTATACTCGTTTATATATGTGTGTGTGTGTATACTCGTAATATGTGTGTGTGTATTCATCTAGTTGTATTTGACAGAGCACCTGAGCAAAAACGCTCGTTTGGCATCGTCTCCATATCAACATTTTATTTCAGGCATCCTTAGTGCTTAGTGTTGGTCGAAGCCACCACCCGGGAGGCGGGTCCACAACTATCCCGGGGCTAAACACCCGGTACCCATTCACTTGCGGGTGGACAGGGGATCGGGTTTAAGAAAACGCCCGTCTGTCTTCGCTCCGCCCGGGGATCGAAACGCTGGGACTTATTCGGTTGTGAAAACGACGTGGCTAACCACTACAACTACGAGTTCCGTGTGTGTATGTGTGTGGTGTGTGTTCTTGTGTGTGTGGTGTGTGTGTAGTGTGGTGTGTGTGTGTGTGTGGTGTGTGGTTGTTGGCGTGCGAGAACTACGCCTTTGCTTATTGAATAGCGTTCGTCAAGGCGTTCAAATTGCATTGAGGCTGTGCAGTAGAAAGGTAAGGTCACTCAGTCGTTGACGTTCAGTAGTTAGCCATGTAAGGATCGCGAGTCTGTTTCTTCACATTAAATATCTAAGTTTTATTAAAGTTTGATCCTCCTTAGAAGGTTAACTTAAAAAGACTACCGGTTCCGTAACGTAAAACTTGGGACATCTTGTAAGAGTGGCACTGTAAGACACGATACATTTCACCTGGATAAGATCTGTCCCCTGCCTGAGGTAATGTACTACAGCCGACGCAGCTACGACAGCAATCACGACATTTTCACAGGACGTTAGCAGAGATTACGTTCTAGCACACACACTCTCCTATAAAGACGATCAAAACACACGACACTATAAATAAAAGCAAATTTAAGAACTACATTTGCGAGACCATTCCTATAAACACGATGAAACACGACACTGCATAAATAAAAAGAATCTAAGAACTATACATTTGCGAGACCATTCCGATAAAGACTATTAAACACATGACGCATAATAAAAAATAAAATCTTAAGTATATCAATTAAAGATATTAAAAATATCTTTAACTACACATTTGCGAGACCCTAACTCTTTTAAGTCCTGGAAGCCCCGTGTTGTGGAAAAGACAGTTCTTCATGGCACGGGTCAGCGGTACTTGTTTGCGTCTCCCCCTCCGAGGCCGCCGCCCTTTGATTTACATATGATCTCAGCGACATGGCAGAGGTAGGGTCTGGGACGTCCCTCTCCCTGTTGTGTGTTTGGGGGAAACCGTGGTGAGGAGAGACGCTCGTGCCTTTTGTATGTTGCGGGGGAGAGGGCGAGGAGAGCTACATCAAGGCGGCACTGCAGGCACAGACTAGTGGGAGGGGGAGGCGGAAGCAATGAATAAGGAAAAATGAGATTTTCAATGCATTCTTTTGGGTTAAGACAAAGAATCGGGAGAAAAAAGTAATTTTTTAATTTTTTTTGGAGGAGAGAATTTTAAGAGGTCGGCAAAAACTGCGCGGAGAAAAAGGTCAAGTGCGAGGCAAGGTTTGATCTGTCCATGTTTTCCTTCCTTCCTTCCCTCAACCTGCCGCTGCTGTAACAGATACGTGCAGGCCGCCGCGAGAGTAGAGGGGTTTTTCGTTTCATCCAAAACTTCTTTAAAAAAAACACTCAACAAACTAATGTACAAGTTTTTCACGTGTTCTGGATACTTTTAGACATAAAGTATATATTTTTTACCCGGTAAAATAATTGTTATATCTTGTAGCATTCATTCTCTGTGAATGTATTCTATTGTTTTCCTTTTTTTGTATTTCTCATGTCTGAATTCTGTATCACTATTATTTTTCTTCTTAATTTCTTTTACAGACCAATAATTATTCGACCATCATTAAAGGTGAACCAAAATAATGGTGAAGGGAACCATCAAGACAAAACACAGAATTAATCCCTTTTACTCGACCAGGAAAACAGAGATACTCACGAATGTATCTCTAAGTAGGCTGCTTAAAATAGATTCTTTGTATAGCTTGGTGTCAGGGTTACATAAGCTTTATATATTGAACCTCCACAGTACAGGACATTAAGCAACATTAATGTTGCTTATAATGAATTACAGAACTCACAGCAGACGTGATAGGCAAGAAATGGCTGTAAGAATCGACCCACAAGACAGAAAAGTTATCTAAGCCTGATCCCGCGGCGCCTCTCTGTCCTTCCCTTCCTTCCAGCGGCTTGTGAATAAAGGGACGAAGAAGAATACTGATAAAGACGATTGTGGCAACGATGGAAGGAATGGGACTTAAGGAGACTGATGGAAGGATTTGGAAACACGGGGTAAGGGAGGAATGGAGAAGGGGAAGTAGAAAGGGAGGGAGTGAAAGACGATTACGAAGCGGCGGTGAGGGATAAATGGGACCATCATCCCTCAGACTCATTTGTATAATGAAGCGCAGTCTTTGTCCACATAGGAGAGAGAGAGAGAGACGAGAAGAGAGAGAGAGAGAGAGAGAGAGAGAGAGGAGACGAGAGAGAGAGAGGAGAGAGGCGAGAGGAGATAGAGAGAGAGAGAGAGGGGAGAGAGAGAGGAGAGAGAGAGATAAGGATACGATTTTCAACCCTATCTAGACACTGTTGCCAAGTACCAATACAAGGTTTATTGACTATAACAAAGCGCCGCCACGTCAGCCACGAACTAGGGCGGACTCGAACCGCGACCGAACGCGCAGGGGACGCTACACATTGCAAGCAAACGTCTATTACAACCTGCCGCTGGAAGGGACAGAGAGAGAGAGAGAGAGAGAGAGAGGGAGATGGGGAGAGACGTGAGAGAGATGAGAAGAGGAGAGAGAGAGAGATGAGAAAAGAGAAGAGAGAGAATGAGAGAGAGAGGAGAGAGCTTGTCGAGAGAGAGAAGAGAGAGAGAGAGAGTTAAAATTTAAATTCAAATTCAAAAATTCATTCAAAATTCAAACTAATGTATTCCAAGGTAGTGGTTATTACATCAGAAATACGATACTATTTGGTTAGGACTTGTCTACATGTCAAGCGTATTTTTACATGCAAAAAACTATTAGGCAAAAAAAATATGAGTGAGTGAGTCAATGTAGCTGACCAACGACGTGTACAAACATATATATCGGCACCAAAGTCCAGGTACAGTATTGTCAATAATCTTAGTAGGGAGTAATTAAATAAAATCAGTAAATCAGGGCGGAAGTAGAGTAAAACATAAAGATTACAATAAAAAAACTATGTAAAATTTGACTAAACATTATAGTAAGACAAGTAAAATTCTAGTAAAACATAAAATTACAAAAAAAAAGTAAAACTAAAATCTGCTAAAAAATTCAGTTAAGAAATAAGTAATAATGCAGTAAACCTAGATACAATAAAAGATGATATGTAGAATCTGCTTAAAACTTATTCTACTAAAAATCCATTTGGTCCTTGCAAACTATAGTGACTTAGTCAGATTTAAAAAACAGGAAAGTGTCTTGCCTTAGTGACGTTGGTGGTAAGGAGTTCCATTTTTTTGGTTCCATTTACTGTGTGAAAGTTTTAGCAAAGGTGATGTTTTAAACTCTAGGACAAAACAACCAAGGGACTTGTTGTCTTGCATGCTACTGTTGTGCTGTGGACGTTGGGAATGAGTGGAAGCCAGTCGGGATACATGCCGCGTTTCAGAGATTTTATTTTACATGGCAAGTAAACATAAAAAAATATTTTTTTTGTTTAATTCTAAGCCATCCTAGTTCTTTGAAAGGCAGGGGAGATAGTGTCATATTTTCCTCATACCACCTATGAAACTCTGGCAGCAAACATTTTGTTAGTTTCTTACTTTCTTTTAAAACAGGAGTAGTGTGGTGGTACCCCCAAATGTGTATACAGTAAGTGGATAAGAATCAATCTTAAGTGACTGGACAACAAATTGTCTGCTAGATTTATCAAATTTTTTATATGCGGATATATACATTAACACCCAATGGACCTTTTTTATTAACCGTTAAATATGCGTGTCAAATAGTCAAATAGCGATCCATGCATAAGGCAAACTTTTTGGTACATGTGTTGCTGGACGAGGGGACGCTGGTGTCGTCAAACTTAAAATATAGTATCCTCAGGTACAGTGACAGAAAAACTGTCTGCTTCATAAATATACAAGCATTTACCGGATTAACATCAGGGGCCCATGCTAAGAACATCTAATTTTGCCTTAGTAATGGTTGCTTCCGTTCTTAATGTGGTGCCAACGTTTTGAGAGATCTACTGTGAAGAAACAACAAACTGTGTGCGTCAGCTTTTGAACTAGTGTACAGTCATTGAAGTGTTAGCCTGTCCTTGATATAAATAGTGAATAATACTGGTTCCCAGGATGAACCTGAGGGGACGCCATAGCTGACCCATTTCTTTTTTTTTATTTACTTTTGTAACTTGACAGACTGGACTTTCGTTACAAAGATGCTGTTAAACCAGAAGGAGTTTCAATGTTAAGGTTAGGAGTATTTTCTAGGAGAATACTGTGGCTGACACTACAAATGCTTTTGATAAATCAAATCAATGTTAAACAATGATATTTCTTTATCCATATTGTTATATACTTTAATCAAGTATCACAGGTTTAGACAGAAATCGGTAAAGAAAGACTTAGGGTCTAAAAAAACCATGGCGCAGGGCAGTTAGAGAGATAAGTTTTATCTTTAAAAAGTTTGAAAAGCTGATAGATTAACAATTTCTCTAATAATCTAGAGAGGTATGGTAAAAGAGATATTGGGCGATAGTATTCACATTGTTGAAATCACCGTTCTACAACCAAAGGGAAGGACCTGGCATGTTTCCAGGCTATGGGAAATTACCACCGGTAACGATAGGAATGATTGGATTATGCAAAATTAGTAAAAGCCAATATACAGAAGCATCCCTTGGTGAGACTTAAGGCGATTAGTCCACATGAGCCCACAGAACGAGTATCTTTCAGACTTTTTTTTTTGTAATATCACAGTATTAGTGTCACGGGGTTTAGGTCTAAAAATAATTTGTTCAACTCATTCTAGTACCTCTGTATCAAGGAGGTCCAACGATGGATAAGTGATTTTTCTGTAAGTTCTGTTGTGTTTGGTCATTAAAATGTCTTTCCACATTGCAAAGAAATTATTAAAAACCAGTCGGCTTTACCACTACATTTTCGAATTCAAATGATTCAGAGTAAAACACACTCTTTGAGGGACTAATTCTTTAATAAGATCCATTACAGTGAATGTACTTTAGAAATCATAGAGTTTTTAGTTTTTGACGTCAATATTCCTTTTTAGTTGTAGGCAAGACGAGACTTAATTGTGTCTTTTCGTAGTATATACTTGGTGCAAAGATATGTAGAACATGTCTATCCTCAACTACTGCGAGTATCATCACGGTCTTCATGGCCAGACTCAAATCGTCATTTAAGCCAAGTGTTAAAGGTTCTTTTAAAACTTCCTTGGCTACAAAAGGGAGCACATTTGCCCGTGACAATTTGGTAAAATTATTATTAAAATATTTTACTTGGCAAGTCAACATTGTCGGTGTTAATATTTGATTAAGGTTTTTGAGACTGTTCTATAAGTAAAAAGCACACAGAGAAAATCCTTACTATATATACCCAGGGATGAGTCCAAAGCTTTATCCTGGCTTTGCTTAGGTACTTACGATTGACATTAATACTGATGAGGTCATGGTCGGATATTATTTCCGGAACAACAAATTTTAGCTTAAAAACAAGGTTTTTTGTTGGAAAAATATCAAAGCTAGTAAAAGTAGCTGATGTGGGTGGGTCCACCATAGTGGCCTCTTCTATCAAAACTGGTAAGTTTATTGCAATGAGTATACCAACTCATTTTGTTTTTCTTAGAAAATAAGAATCAAAAATCACGTAATACATAAACCCTTTCTTACTTACACATACTTGTCTAAAAACATCCTGAATAACTCAAAAAGAAAAGCCACTGGGGCCTTAGGGTGCCGAAACGCATCCAATGAGAACGGCTGGCAAACATAGGACTCTGAAACATCTGAAAGAGAGAGAGAGAGAGAGAGAGAGAGAGAGAGAGGAGAGAGAGAGAGAGAAGAGAGAGAAGAGAGAGAAGAGAGACGAGAGAGTAGAGCAGAGAGAGAGAGGAGAGAGAAGAGAGAGGAGAGAGCGAGAGAGAGAGAGGAGAGCGAGCCGAGCGAGCGAAGCGAGCCGAAGAAGAGAGAAGAGAGAGGAGCGAGCGAGCGAGCGACGCGAGCGAGGGCGAGCGAGCGAGAGAGTAGAGAGAGAGAGAAGAGAGAGAGAGATCCAATGAGAGAGAGAGAGAGAGAGAGGATAGGATGGAGAGAGAGAGAGAGACTGAAGAGAGAGAGAGAGAGAGAGAGAGAGAGAGAGATGAGAGAGAGAGAGAGTAGAGAGAGAAGTGTTGACACCCTCCACCGCCTCTCTCTCTCTCTCCGCTCTCTCTCTATCTCTCTCTCTCTCTCTCTCTCTCTCTCTCGCTTCCTACCTCTTTTTTTTTTTCTCAATTCTTCCTCGAAATATATGAATAAAGTTTCTCCCTAATTCCGAGTCAGCTGAAACAGCGGAACAACACAACTAGGCACGAAACTAACTAAGTAACTTAGGACTAATCTATCTATCTATTTGTATGTCTATCTATCTATCTATCTATCTATCTATCTATCCATATATATATCTATCTATCTATTTATCTATCTATCTATCTATCTATCTAAAGATGGAAAAGATAGGCGCCAAGCAAATCTCAATGCACCTCAAATATTCCGCCATCATTTCCAGCAGAGGAAGTAATAAAAATCGCAAATCGTGGAGGCGAGGAGATCTGAGTGGCGTGAGTTGCGAGGCGACCCAAAGACGCATAAATCAGCTGCCGCATCATCCAGGGGCGGCGGACTGCTGGAGGGCGCGGCAGAGGGGCCCTTGAGAACCTCCAAACCCCTTCACCCCTATCCTCTCCCCCCCGCCACTGCCCCCTCTTCCCTGCCCACCCCTCCTCCCCTGGGGATGACTGTCGACACTCGTGCGTTCACTGAGGCTCCGCGGCGAGAAAGGAACGTGCAGGAAGGAAGAAAGGGACGCACAGGGAACTGTATTGGCGATGATCGAGAGAATATATACATGGAGGAAGAGAAAAAATGAGGCAGATATGGGGAAAGGATGGAAATAAAGTCGATATATATTGCGCATATCAGCTTGAAACACATCACAGTAGAGTATTATGTCATCACACAAGGAGGATGTAATATGTGAGGTGGAGGAGCAGGAGGAGGGAGGAAGTGGAGGTAGGAGGAGGAGGAGGAGGAGGTAGGAGGTAGAGGAGGTAGGAGGCAAGAAGAGGAGGTAGAGTAATGCAAAACCAATAGAGAGACTAATTAAATAAATTCTTCTGAGGTCAGGAAACGGATACACACAAATGCTGGTTTAGAATATTCATGACAACCAATGAAGAGAATACGATACATTAAATATCATAAAGTCAAAGAGGGGAGAAGGAAAAATTACAGAATGACATTAAAAAGAATGAAAATATTAAATAAACTATAAGAAGGTGAATACAGTTGTACGACGCAATCCTGAAAAAAATGAAGAGAACAGGGAAATAAAAAAGGAGCTTAAAGCAATTGAATGACATAAATACTCAATGCTGATGATAAAAAAAAAGATTGATCTATGACAGTGCAGTGAAGCGTTGCATTAAATGATGACAAAAATAAAGAGAAATAGAACGAAATGAGTGATCAATAGAGAGAGAGAGAGAGAGAGAGAGAGAGAGAAGAGAGAGAGAGAGAGAGAGAGAGAGAGTGTCAGTCAGTTATCACTCCTAACATATATTAACTTGCATAACTATTACTATAGTCTATTCACTTAAGCTGGATTCCTGGGCTGGGAGCTGCTCGCTGCCTAGCCGAGTTTTAAGGGACGTCCCCGGGGGGTTGGGCTGATAGATCGGGCGGGGTGGTGATGGTGGGGGTTTACTTCCTCGCCAAAACCCCAAAACCCTTTGCGTTGCCTCAAAAAAAAATTTTTCATATTTTGGTTTTAATCACCCCTTTTCCCCAAAGATAGGAATTTTTTTTTGGGAATCGGGAAAAATCAGGCAGTGTTTGTTCAAAAAAAACACGCCTTCCCATAACTAAATAGGGAAAAAAAAAAAAAGTCATGACTAAACTATCACAAGAGAGGCGGACTTTTAGGTTTTCAGTGCTTTGAAATTTTGAAACCCCTTTACCCGATAAAACCCAAGCTACCAGATAATAGTTATAAAAGCTGAGCCTCCCAAATCGGTTAAAACTTTTGTGCTAATCATGAGCAAAAAAAAATTTTCCCCCAGAAAGACTACACAAAATTTTAAAGTAATTAAAGGAAAGTAAAAAAAGTGTATAAAAATTTATTTCTTTTTATTTTGTTTCAACTCGCTCAAACCCCCCCATATGTTTTGGTCACATTAAATTTTTCAAGAACTGTTTAAAAAATCTTATACTTTTCCCCCTTCCGGGGGGGTTTAATGTAGCACGTCCCAATAAGGAAAAGATTTAGGTGGTAAAAAGGGGCTAAAAAAAGTTAAAAACGTTTCAAACGGGTTTGCCTTTGACGGGTGGACCCTCTGATAGCTCTCCCGAAAACATTTCTCTCCTATATGGGGACCCAATGCTCCCCCGTAAATGGCCGGGTTTGCAGAAAGTTTTTAAAATTTTCTTAGCCATTTTGACCACCTACTTTTTTCCTTTTTGGTACGTGTACATACCACAGGAAGGGGAAAAAAGTAAAAGGGAATTTTGAAAAACATTTCTTAAAAATTGAATGGGGAAAAAAACCCTTATGAAGTTAGAGAAAGGGTTGAACCCCCAAAATAAGCAAGAAAAAAATTTTTATACCCCTTTTATTTTCCCTTTTAAATTATTTTAAAATATTAGTGTGGGTCTTACTATTTTTTTTTTATGCCAGATATGCGGGCCAATGTATTATGAACACGATTTTTAAACTCAGTTTTCATAAATATTATCGGGTTTACCCTTGGTTTATCGGGTGGAGTACAAAATTTCAATCCCACTGAAAACCAAAAAGTCCCCCTACCCCTTGGGATAGTCAGTCATGACTTTATTTTTCCCCTATTGGGGAATAAGGGCGTGTTTTTGTTAAACCAAATCACTGCCTAAATTTACTGAGAAAACCAAATGGGGCCCTATCTTGTGTAAGAAAAATGTGTAAAGCCAAGAAAAAATTTTTTCTGAGGCAACGCAAGGTTTTGGGTTGGGGCGAGGAAAAGTCCCCAACCACCATCGCCCCCCAACCCCGGGAGTCTATCAGCCAACAGGGGGGACGCCCTTAAAAACCCTCGGCTGGGCAGGAGCAGTTTCCCAAAGAATCCAGCTTAAGTGAATAGACTATGTAAAATTAACCTAATTATCAAACAAGGGAAAAACACTTATTTAACCCCCAAATACAGGATATGTACGTGAAATTTAAAATTCCAAAAAAATCAGTGTATTTTAGAAAACATTTTTACAAAAAAATTTTTATATTTATGTAATGTATAAAAATGATATTTTTATTTTCCCCCCCCTCTGTTTCCCCGTGAGACCCATGAACCCCCTTGCTTCTCAAAGTTGTAAACAGGAAAAATTTCCCTGGGTTGTCAGCAAAAAAGTATAGGATAAAACAAGAAGTGAAAAGAAGCCAGAAACGGGAGGAGGAGGAAAAATTTTTTTTATTTATTTATTTACATCTTTTAAATTTAAATTAATATACTTTATACATATACTTTTGCACAAAACATTCCCAAAAAAATAAAACACATACACCCAGTAAAAAGATGAGCGGGAAAACAGCCCGCCGCTGTACCCCCGCAACCCCAGTCAGGTCAAAGGGGGGCTGGGGTGGGCCCACTCCCGCCCTTAGTGTTCTTTTCGGGGGGGTGGGGCAGCACGCCCCCACCTCCAGCAGCAGGTGAAATTTTTTTTGAAACTCCCAAAAGAGGGGGGCCCGGGCCCCTTTCCCGGGGGCCGACCGTGTCTAAACCGTTTGTAGCGGGGCAGGAAAGCGGGGTAGTGGATCAGGGGGTGGGGGGCCCTATGAGGCCCGTGTAAAGGGGCCCGCTCCTAAAACCCCCGCCCTAGTTTATCCGGGTTACGTAGCCAACCCGAAGTCGGTTTTTTAGAACAAACCTCCTCGGCTCGGGACAGCTCCCTGGGGGGGCGAAAAACGGCTCGTTTTTTTTTCGTGGCTTTTTTTTGTGCCAGGCTGCCTGCCTGGGATGTCTGAAAACCAGTGGCGATACTTTTGGGTTCGGGGGGGCCACAGATGGCACCCGCTTTGGGCCAGTCCCTTTCCCCCGGGGATGGGGGAAAGACAGCCCAAGGCCACCCTGGATGTTTGGTGCCCCCCCGGGGCCCCCTCATGGGGCCCCCTCGTTGCCACGGGACGCCTATGTTTCGGGGCCCCCAGTTGAACCTTCCCAAAAGCCCCCTTTGCGCGGGGGCCCGGGAAAAGGGGCCCAGGAGGGCGGTGGTGGGGCGGGCACTTTTGCCCACGGTGTGGGGGGCTGCCTTTTAGGCCCTGCAGGGCAGACATGGAGTCGGGGGGTAAAATCCCCACAACCTCCCCCTGTCGGCCCAGGGCGTGCTGTAGGGCGCGCTCTATCGCACCAGCCCCGTCTGCAGCTTGGAGAAAATGGTCGGGGTCCTCCGGGAAACAGCCCCTTCCCCCGCCCGAAAACCACCGAAAGCATGTCCGGCCTCTCCAGGGTAAAAGGGGAACCGTCGGTTTTAGTAGATAGCGCCCCCGCGCGCGGGGGAAACATTGGCGTGCCCCACCGCCTGCAGGGCAGTCCCGGGGAAAACATTGGCGTGCGCCACCCCCTGGGGGGCGTGCTGCCTCAGTCCTCCCCCGCGTGCACAACGCCTTCGGGGCCCGGGCATTTTGTGGCGTTTAATAAAACCTGGGCGGCAGAGGGGGGACACGGGGCGGGCGACGTAGTTGACGGGCGGGGGGCGGTCGGGGTCCTTTCCAGAACCCAGGTGAGTGGGGCCCGGGGAAAGGAGGTGGATGGCGGCTTTCCTGCCACCCTCTGCACCCCAGGTGTTCCCCGGCGATATGTCACCGACTCCTGTGGCCAGACCCTGCCAGGCCGGCCCGCGCGGACAGACTCCTTTGGGCCTGGCAGAGGATTTTGGGGCCCCCCAAACAGGCCCGATCTGTCAAAACCCGGGGGCCCTGGGGGGGCCCCAAAAAACGTGCCTCCCGCCTGCATACGCCGGTTGGTTTCCCCGCGCGGTGCCCCCAGCAGGGTCCCAAAGCTGGGTTTCTGAAGGCCCCCCTCAAACCCTTCCTCTGTAAAGGTGAGCGTAACGAGAAAAAAAGCAGGGGCGGCTGAAAAGTCTAAAAAGGGCGCGCACAGTGGCCACGTAGAAAAAGGCGAAAGGAAATGTTTGACGTGGCCCCCGGGGTGTTTTCCCCCGTCATGGCCCCAGACGTTGAGCCGGGTCTCAGCCCTCCCCCCTCAGATACTTGACCTAAAGTATTTGAAGGGAGGGCCCCCGGCAACCCCAACATTCCGAAAAAGGTACTGGAAGGGCGTGGGCCCAAAACCCAACCCCGGAGCCCGGGAATCTAAAAGGAGGACAAAAACCGGGGGGGGCCCAGGGGCCCTTGAAAAACCTGGTTTGGATTTTTTCAACGATATTTTGGGGACCCGCTCTCTGCATTGCAAACGGGACCAGGTCAAGGGCTTGCTGGGTCAAAAGGGCCCCCCGGTCCCCCCGGGCCCAGTGACGCCCAGGCCCAAGTCGTGGGCGAAAAGCTGAGAAGTGCCGTGCCCTCCCGGAAGGGCCGGCCGCCCCAAGCTGTCCATCGGGAAGGTTAAAAAGGGGTTTTGGGGTTGGACCCCCCCCCTGCGGCGGGGCCGTTCTCCAGTCCCGTGTGGTTTTGCGCCCGGGAAACCTAAACCCGGGCCCACGGGGGGGTGCGTGGGGAAATTTCCTAAAACCCAGGCGAGGAGGTCTCCCCCGCACCCCCCCGCCGCCCCAGCGGGGGCCAGGAGGGCGTGGGCCGTTGGCCAGCCCCAAACGCCTTCTCCGGGGCAAGGAAGAGGGCCCGACAGCAGGGCGGTTGTCGATTTTGGGGCCAAAGGGGGGCCATGACGCTGTTGGAGGTGCCCCACCCCCGGGGTGAAGCGGGGAAAAATGTGTGGGGGAGGTTCCCAGGCGCCACAAGGGGGGCGGGTTTAAAACACCATCCTCTCCGCCGTCTTTGGGCCCTGCAGCTCATTTAGGGAGATTGGGCGGGCCGGGTTGGTGGGGTTCCCCGGGCCCTTTGGGGATGGGCGGATGTTTGGGCCCCCTTCCAAAGCCCAGGGCAAGCCCGGCCCGGGGAGGGCCCGGAGGAAGGTTTTATCAGGGCCCCGGAAAGGCCCCCCTCCCCGGCCGCCCCCCGGTGGGCCCGGCCCTCGAGTAGGTGATTCCCCCTCAGCGCCCCGGGGCCCCGGGTCCCCGGTTTCCCCCCCGGGCCTTAAACCAAAATCCCGGGAAGGGAAGGGCTGATCCCGGGCGTCCCGGGGGGAGCCGGAGCGGCGGCCCTGACAGCCTGCGCACAGGTTGAAACTGAACCTGCAGGGCCCCTGGACACGGGCGGGGAGTTGGTCGCTGCTACCCCTGAGAAAAACATCTCCACCCCAGGCGCTCGGCCTCCTGGGGCGGCTGGGGGGTGGGGCTGGGAGGGCGGGGAGGTCTCTTTTTCCCGGAAAGGGAGTCCCCCACCTTGCCCCACAGCTCGGGGCCCGCTGGTGGTTGGTTTTAAAACCCGCGCACCATTCGAAAACCCCTTTGGGGCCTTTCCCCAACCCGCCCCGTGAACTGCCCCCAGGTGCCCACAACCCCCACGCCCCGCAGCTCCCGATTGGTTTGGGTGTCCCCCGGGCCCCCCTGCCGTACAATTTTCCGGGGATGTTAAAAAAACCCTGTTGGTTCTGTTCCCCCACCTCCCGGGTTTTTTAGAAAAAACCAAATTTGGTTGTACCTGCGAAGGGGGCCCGGGGAAACCCTTCCCTGGTTATGGCTGCCTCCGCCCCCCCTCTCAAATGGCCCAAAAAAGTAGTTTACTTTCACACTGGTTCCCGATCTCCGGCGGGTCGTAGGTGGCCCACCAAATGGGCCCCGGATGGCCCGAAAAAAAAATGCCCAGTCCCCCCGCGAATTCCCCCGGGGCAGGAGCTGTGGCAACCCGGCCCCGGGGACCCGCAGTGTTGTGGCGACCGCATAGTGGTCGCTGGGGCAAAATGGGGTTTGGGCCTGCCAGGAGGCTCCGGTTTCCAAGGTCACTGGAGATCAAGGTGAGGTCCGC